>VXBP01007410.1:442171-486177 GCA_013400115.1 Rhinopomastus cyanomelas
GGGGGAGATCCTTCGCATTCAAAGAAATATAGCTGGAGTGAAAACCAATCTAGCAGAAAGGGGAAATGTACACCAGTGAAATAATAATAGTGCTGCCACAGAGAGCCTTCTCCCCAGAACTGTCTGCCACCCTATCTGAGCTCCCAGGGATGGAATTAAAGCACAGTTTGATGTGAGTGTACTCAGCGTTGATCCAAAACTGAATGTGGAACAGGGAAGAGGTTGGGAAGGCTTAAGGGTGACAAAACAGCTCCAAGCAGCCTGTAAAAGGGTTTATAGGTCCATTTCACAGCTAGTGTGGGATTTCCTGCCTGAGCTATGGCCACGGGGCAACGATCAAATGATGAATGTGCATGGGTCGTTTGTGCTTCATCTCTGAACCAATGCTGGAAGGGAGCTGAGCTGCCAAGGAAGAGGCAGCAATTAGGACCCTCATTAGCAAGAGGCTCAGAAGTCAGCAGTAAATAGCTCAGTTCTATGGTCAAATCAAGAAGATGGAGAAAGTAAAGGCTACCAGGCGCTTTCCAAGACGTCAGAAAGAACTGGCCACATGTTTAGAGGAATGAAGGACCTTTAGTACATTTGAAAAACTCGTCCTGGTTCCTTGTGTGCTGCCAATCTGTCTATATCATCTATATCTATATATCTATATCTATAAATCTATACCTATACTTATACCTATACCTATACCTATATCCATATCCATATCCATATCCATATCCATATCTATATCTATATTTTATCTATATCTATATCTATATCCATATCCATCTCTATCTCTATATTTCTATATCTATATCTATATCTATATATCTATATCTATATCTGCTGGACACACAGTTTCTAATCCAGGCCAAGATGCCATTGGCCTTCTTAGCTACCTGGGTCTGAAGGTCTTAATCCAAAGCCTGATGGCTTTAGGGAAGGACTTCCACTGCAAGGGGCCTCTCAGCTGCCCTGCATCCCCCAAGGAAGATGTGCACTGTTGTGACTGGGATTGTGTTCACAAACACACACAGGTCTTCCTCCTTCCCTCCTCTCCCTCCGTCCCTTGACTTGCTCTAGGTGATCCTGCTCTGGCAGGGGGATGGACGGATGATCATTCAAGGTCCCTTCCAGTCCCTAATGTTCTGTGATTCCGTGACACTGTGGTNGTTCTGTGATTCTGTGACACTGTGGTCACAGGGAAGTGAGGGCTGTGTTGTTTATTAGGTTATGATGTAGCCTGCAATGAGGAGGAAGATGGGGATGCTTTGGGAAAAGCACAGTGGGAGTGGGAAAATCTCCAACCAGGAAGAAAATGCCAAAACCACGGAGGTAGGGTGATGGAGCACTGGAACAGGCTGCTCAGGGGGGTTGTGGAGCCTCCTTCTGTCAAGATGTTTAAAAGCTGCCTGGATCTGTTCCTGTGTGACTTGGTCTAGGTGATGCTGCTGTGGCGGGGGGACTGGACTGGATGATCTTTCAAGGTCCCTTCCAGTCCCTAATGTTCTGTGATTCTGTGACACTGTGGTCACAGGGAAGTGAGGGCTGTGTTGTTTATTAGGTTATGATGTAGCCTGCAATGAGGAGGAAGATGGGGATGCTTTGGGAAAAGCACAGTGGGAGTGGGAAAATCTCCAACCAGGAAGAAAATGCCAAAACCACGGAGGTAGGGTGATGGAGCACTGGAACAGGCTGCTCAGGGGGGTTGTGGAGCCTCCTTCTGTCAAGATGTTTAAAAGCTGCCTGGATCTGTTCCTGTGTGACTTGGTCTAGGTGGTGCTGCTGTGTCAGGGGGACTGGACTGGATGATCTTTCAAGGTCCCTTCCCATCCCTTATGATTCTATCTTTTGATGTCCCTTCCAATCCCCAATGTTGTGTGATTCTGTGAGAACTGAAGATGGAACAGCTCACACACCCCCTTTTCCTGCAGAGCTTTAAGGACAAGACTGGATATCCCAGTATATATACTGGATAAACGCATATCTGGTGGAGGATACAAGACTTTGGGTCACCCAGCAGCAGTCTAGAGAGACAGGGAAGTGACTTGTCAGGAAGATGCAAAACAAAGGCAGACCTCATGTTTCTCACATATCCCACACCACTGCTTGCCAGTAGCAGTTCACGATCCTTCTGGGAGCCCCCTATTAAAAGAAAAGTGTTTGAGACTGCCTAACAAACTGATCACAGGCAGAATTATTGATTGCACCATTAAGGCCTTCGTTTGAGACATTAGCAGGGTTAATGAAATGATTGAATTCCTCTCTCCAGCACAACCAGGGCTTTGTTCCTTTCCAGCTTCATTTTTAGAGCTCGGGTCAGCTCTCACTGAATCCAAGAGGGACCAGGCTGCTGCCTGTCGCAGGAGTAGGTTGGTTGTGAGGTAACTGTGGGTGAGAGATTAGCAGGGCAGTAGCTGTGGAGGAAAATAGGAAAGTCACTACGTGTTGGTTCATTACACAGTAATTTACTAATGAAGCCAGAGGCTGCGAGTGCATTTGACTTCACATCCTCTAGTCAGGCAGCTGCAGCAGCTGATGCGCAGTTTGTTCCCCTGCACTTCCAGCCTCAACAGATAAGAATCATTTGTCTCAGTTACATGGAGAGATCAAAATTCACCCGATCCCCCGCCCAACCAGCAAGATCAAGCAGCAGTAACGTCACTCCTGGGTTTCTTGCCTTTTTTTCCAGCCAGCTTTGCAATGGTTTTAACTCCTTCACAGTACTGGGTGCAAAAAGGAGCCTTATTGTTTGGAGGAGAAGGGTGTGAGATCACGGGCACTACCCTGGCCTCGTAGTGGGGATATTCATCCTTCCCCAGCCACTGGTACTTCACCTCTGCTTGTTCCCCACGTGCAGGTCACCACATTGTACAAGGTGACACCCTCCGCACTGGCAAACATGGGCAGAGGTGGCTTTGCACCCTTGGGATGTCCCAGGCAGGGGGGTTGTTCTGATTCATTGAAAGAGTAGTCAGACATTGAATCTGGATGCCCAGGGAGGGTGCTGGGTCACCACAGAATCATTAGGGATTGAAGGGGACCTCGAAAGATCATCTAGTCCAATCCCCCTGCCACAGCAGGATCACCTAGACCAAGTCTCACAGGAACATGCCCAGGCAGCTTTTAAACATCTTGACAGAAGGAGACTCTACAACCCCCCTGGGCAGCCCCTTCCAGTTCTCTGTCACCCTCACTCATATTTCCTCCTGATTTTTATATGGAACCTCCTAAATTCCAGCTGACACCTGTCCCTGGATGCATCAAAGACCATTTAGATGTAGTGCTTGGAGATCTGGTTTGGTGGAGTAGGGTCATTGGTTGGACTTGACGATTTCAAGGCTCTTTTCCAGCCTGAACGATTCTACGATTCCCGCAGTCCATCACTCACCTTCATAACCAAGAGCTGGCTCTGGATCTCCTTTTCCACTAATACATCTGTGAGACCATTTCAGTGTGAAAAATCATCCCCTTGTGCACACTGGTTTGTGCTTTTCTACCTTTTAACAGCTTCTGTTGTTTTTCCATGAAGGTCCACAAGAGCTGAAATGGCTTTTTACCCGTCAAGGTGCCTTTTCCACTCTGACTGACAGACTGATGGTTGAAAAGAAAACATTAGGGCTCCCTCACACTACTGACACTTGAAGATCTTTAAAGGGTTCTTTAATAAAGCAGTTCTGTGTGGTAGGTTTAAAACACCTCAGGAGTGATTGAATTTGCAGTGCTGGCTAAAACGTCCCAAATTTCACGTGTGTGTATGTGTCTACATGTAACTTCACCAACTGCTACTATCATCTTCCACAGAGTCCTTCTCCCTTTCACTTCCTCTGCATCCCTGCAGCTTTTCTTTCCTCACTCCCCTAATTTCCACTGCAGCCTCTGCTGTTCTCATTCTCTCCTCCACAAGTCTCATTTGCCCAGGTCTGACCTGTTTCAGAAGCCATTTTATCTCTTCACACACCACCTGCTTCATTTGAAAGACTGGCAACCACTTTTGTTAAAGCTTGTTTCCCACCCCTATTTCAGAAAATACTACATGGGACAGGGGGTGATAACGTTGGCTGGGTGTTCCTTGGTGGACGAGGTCCTTGGTTCCTGTGGGATTAATGGACCAGCCTGGAAAACGTTCCTCACCACAATCCTGATGTACCAAGAGTCCCCCATCACTCACAGAGTCACAGTCACAGAACATTAGGGATTGAAGGGACCTCGAAAGATCTTCTAGTCCAATCCCCCTGACACAGCAGGATCACTTAGACCAAGACACACAGGAGCATATCTAGGTGGGTTTAAATGTCTTCAGAGAAGGAGACTCCACAAACCCCTTGGGCAGCCCCTTCCAGGGCTCTGCCACCCTTACCGTGAAGAAGGTCCTTCTCATATTGATGTGGAACCTCCTCTGTTCCAGCTCACACCCATTGCCCCTTGTCCTATCACTAGATGACATTGAGCAGAGCCCTTCTGACACCCACCCTTCACATCTTTATCGACATGAATGAGGTCACCCCTCAGTCTCCTCTTCTCCAAACTGAAGAGACCAGCTCCCTCAGCCTTTCCTCGTAAGGGAAGTGTTCTACTTCCTTCATCACTTCTGTGTTGAACACAACATTATTTTGAGGTCCCTACCAATCCCTAATGTCCTGTGATTCTGTGATTCAGACTCAGAGGATCCAATCTGGTTGCCCAAGCACAGGTATGTAGTGAAGCTCAGGGTCCAACTAGGCAGCACAGGTCTTCTGTAGGCACCAAGCTCTACATACCAACCCTACAAGCAGCATTTCATCTGCAGCAAGGCTCAAACCCTTACCTGGAGTAATTTATGACTGTCTAAAACAACCCCTATCTGAGCAGATACAAGACAGTGGATTTACTCCACACCAAACCACATGGCTTATGATTGTGTCCTACTACTGGAACCAGTGCAGGGAGATAAATCTCCTCACCCCTACCTGTTCATCAGTCAGTCAGCAACCTTTCGAGAAAGAAAATATTTCTTGTCCCTACTCCTCTGACTCTATTAATTTTCCACCAGCTTTCCTTGATCTATCATCCCTCACTCACTCAAGAACGCCGTTCAAACAAAGGAGGAAGGATGGAATTTGTGCATTCGGCCAGGAGTTTTGGTTGTCTGGCAACCCAGACAAAACCTATTAGCCACAGCAATCTTGCACATCCCAACATGCCAGAGATTGATGCTGTCGGGGCAGTGCTTGCAGTGGGAGTGATCTGTGTCCGGCTGGTGTTGCGCAGAGCATCAGATGCCTTTGATCTCTCCTCTTGGAAAATACAAACCGAGACCGTAGCCGGGCACGGGACTGCTCTGCTGGGTCAGCTCTGGCTGAAAAGCAGAGGTCTTCTCTTTGAAAGAAAATAAAAGGAATGGGAAATAAATTTCAGAGGCCAAAGAGGTTAATTTTTAGTTTTGAGCTGGCAAGAAACTCTTTCATAGAGTCATAGAATCCTTAGGGATTGGAAGGGACCTTGAAAGATCATCTAGTCCATCTTTGTTTTAAGCAGCTCAGTGTTTGATTGTTCTTGGGGAAGATCATCACAGGTTGGAGGGTTTCTCACTGTCAGGGATTGGAGTCACTTAGGCTTCAGGTTCAAGGTTAGGGGTGAATTTGTAGAGTAGGATTGATGATTGGACTTGATGTCTTGCATCTGGGCAAGAACAACCCCAGGTACTAGGATAGGTTGGGGACTGTCCTGTTGGAGAGCAGTGTAGCAGAAAGGGACCTGGGGGTCCTGAGGGGCAGCAGGATGACCAGGAGCCAGCAATGGTCTCTTGTGGCCAAGAGGGCCAACGGCATCCTGAGGTGGATCAGAATGGGGGTGGTTAGCAGATCAAGAGAGGTTTTTCTCTCCCTCTACTCTGCACTAGTGAGACCACATCTGGAGTGTTGTGTCCAGTTCTGGGCTCCTCAGTTCAAGAAGGACACAGAGTTGCTGGAGAGAGTCCAGAGTAGAGCAATGAGGATGGTGAAGAAAGTGGAGCACCTCCCTTATGAGGAGAGGCTGAGGGAGCTGGGTCTCTTTAACTTAGAGAGAGGAGACTGAGGGGTGACCTCATTAATGTCTATAAATATGTGAAGGGTGGGTGTCAGGAGGATGGAGCCAGGCTCTTCTCAATGTCTTCTAGTGATGGGACAAGGGGCAATGGGTGTGAGCTGGAACAGAGGAGGTTCCATATAAATATCAGAAGAAACTTCTTCCCAGTGAGGGTGACAGAGCCCTGCAAGGGGCTGCTCAGGGGGGTTGTGGAGTCTCCTTCTCTGGAGATGTTTAAAACCCACCTGGGTATGTTCCCATGTGACTTGGTCTAGCTGATCCTGCTGTGGTGGGGGGATTGGACTGGATGATCTTTTGAGGTCCCTTCCAACCTCTAACCTTCTGTGATTCTGTGATCTGTGCAACGTGGATGTCACTGCTGCCAGCGTTTGTTTTCAGGAGTAAGGTGCTAAAAGACAAGAGCACTCCAAGTACTGTAAATCCTTCAAGGCAGAAGGGACATGTTAAAATTCCCTCCAATTCCAGTGTCTTCCTGCACTGGGGCTTGCTGGGATGCTGCAGGTCCTACTGGTCTGTGCTGATACCACCCTTCCCTCCCTTTCAGGTAAAATCTGCGTTACTTGCTCAGGGACACAACCTCTCTGATATATTAACTCTGTTTGGAAACAGCTCTTTCACAGAGCACAAATTCTCCGGGATTTATCTGTCAAACCAGAAGCTTTGGAGAGAAACAAAAGCTTCCAGCGAGAACAGGGCGGGATGGATGAGCGGTGGAGCTGACAGAAACGGGGGGAGGAACAAGGCAGTTTCAACACAGAGTATTTCTTTCTGTGATTCAAAGCAGCAGCTGGATCCTAAAGGAGAAGGAATTATCCCTTGTGAGAGCAGCTGAGTTCTGCTCTCCCAGCAGGAGAAAAGTCCATATCTTAGCTCCCAGCAATTGCATCACCGGACCAGTAGGTCTCTTTTTTCCCCCCACTCTACTTTTCTCTCCTCCCCGTAAAGTTCTGAGTAGTTTTCACTGAAGGAAGGAGAAGCGTGGTTTTGAGGTGGCTCAGGGCTGCTCCTCGAGGCAGGATCGATGCTCGGAGCCGCCGTTCCAATGAACACAAAACATTCCACCCAGAAATTCAGCCGCTGTTGCCACTGCCCCTTTTTTTTTCCAAAGGTATGTTAATTTTACTTGCCTTTAAATACTCCTGTTGCTGGGAAACCACCTCACACGCTGCAATTGAAATCGGTTCTTCATATCCCACTTTGTCCCCAGCAGGTTTGAAGTGTTCTTGAAAGCTCAGAGCTCTGCGGAGGAAAAGTGAGGTGCACATCCCTCGGCACCTCCTTGGGGAAAGACGCTATCAAATGGGTTCAGGAGAATTAAAGCATCGGGGCAGGTTGTCCGTTGATACTGGCAGGGGGCTGCAGTGAATATACTGGGGTGTGAGGCAGCGGGTGGGACGACCTGGAAGGGGTTTTTTTAACAAGTGAAAAGGATATTTAAAGGGCTGAAGGAATGAGAGGTTCTTTTCACACAGGTCTGCCTTGGGCTGAATAATTTTGGACTTTTACCCATTCAGGGGTTACAGAATCACAGAATCATTAGGGATTGGAAGGGACCTTGAAAGATCATCCAGTCCATTCCCCTTCCACAGAAGGGGACTCCACATTTTTCAGACGCTTCATAACCAACTGCCCAAATCTTACGGAATCACAGAATCATTCAGGTTGGAAAAGACCCTGGGCATCACAGAGTCCAACCATCAACCTGACTCTACAAGTTCACCCCTAAACCAGATCCCTCAACACTACATCTAAGCATCTTTTAAACTTATCTAGAGAAGGGGACTCAGCCCCAACCCTGGGCAGCCCATTCTTTACTTTCACTGTCCTGGGAACTTAGGCTCACAACTTGCACATAAACACATCAGTGGAGACACTGAGATTTAGATTCATTCATCTGCAAGTCCTGTACTAAAAGCTAGATGAGATGAGTCCCACTTCAGTGAAACGAGCTCTAACATCTCCAACCACCAGAAACATGAGTAAGAAAACTCATGGGCTGAGCTTGGCTTGAGTCTCCAGAGACTCATCTGCCAGTCTATGCTCCTTGGGGCAAAAAGGACAGATTCCAGCTTCAGCTTCACCTGTAGAAGTCTGAGCGTTAAATTAGGATGAAATGTGTTAGGGCCAAGGAGCAAATGTTCACGGACGTGTTCGTATTTGCACAGCTGAAACAGCTTAAAACCTCTGCCTCCCCCAGATGTGTTTCTGGGAGGGGGTTCCAGGGACAACTGCCTCACTCCAAACAAAACACTAGAGAAAGCTTCATCTTTAAATCTCGTCTCAAAGGCAGCATCCAGATGGGAATAGGGGCTGTTTCCAAGGAGCCACAGGTGCAGGGATGTTTGGTTGCCCCTTGAGCTGAGCTGCAGACTTTGTGGGCATTTCTGACCAGCACCTGCGTGAATTAAATGGGGTCAAAGTAAATTGCAGCTGCAGGATGGAGATTTAATGTGCCACAGGTCACCCACGAGCACACATCTCAACGGGACACCAGCAGCTCACGTGTGTCTCCGCGGCTGCTCGCACAAATTAGTTGCTCAGCTTGGTTCTTTCCACGTTCAAGCTGGTGAGCACAGAGCAGACAGGCAGCACTAAAATCATGGCCCACACTGATGCTCATCTCCACGGAGAGCTGCTGAAGGTCAATCCATGAAGGTCAATCATGTGCTGAGTGGCATGATCTAGATGTTAGATGTCAGATTTACTTGGTTTATTTGGCTTTAGAGGCTTTAGGATGATCTTTAAGGTCTTTTCCAACTTTATCTTTACTGTGATACTGTGATCCTTGCACCATCCCAGCACCCCTCATACAATCATAGAACCATTCAGGCTGCCCAGGAGGGTTGTGGAGTCTCCTTCTCTGGAGACGTTTGAAACCCTCCTGGATATGTTCCTGTGTGACTTGTTCTAGGTGATCCTGCTCTGTCAGGGGGATTGGACTGGATGATCTTTCTAGGTCCCTCCTAATCCCTAAAGTTCTTTGATTCTGTGATTAATTGCCAGGCCTGGAGACTCTGTAGGAGCCTGTCTGGCACAAGTGGCTGTTGCATGCCAGTGGTGGAAGATGGTCTATTTTTTCAAGCTGAGTATCCTCAAGCTTTGCTGACGGCATGTCTTTGGTTTTTCAATATCTCAGAGGGTCAGGCAGAGAAACAGTCACGATCAGCAAAGCTGGAAGAAGGTTTTTAAATGTTTCAGAAGCTATTTTGCATTATGCCAGTCAAGGGAAGGGATGGGAATGGGAGATTTCATTTAGATTACAGTTTCCCTAGAGAATACGCTGCCTTTGACTGTGTTTCCGGGTGGTGCCTGGCACAATGCACATCCACAAACGTATCTCAGAGCAGAGATCCCCAAATAAAACCACAAGGGCCTGAAATGCTGTTTGCAGGGCTGTGTCATGGGGTAGAAATGACCCCAGGGGTGTTGTAGAGGTCTCAGTTACAGACAGCTACAGCTGAAGTACTGATCCTGGTTCATAGAGAGCAATGGGCGTCTTCCAGACGTGACAGATCTACCCTCATTCAGGTCAATTTCTCCTCAAAAGCCCTTATTACTCTCTCCTGTCTGGAAGGGCAGAGATGGAAAAATTTGCCTCTGATGTGTCTACATTTGACCACATGAATCTCATCAGCTGTGGCCAAGACACTGTGTTCAGAAAAAAATTGCATTTCTCAGAGGCAAAGAAGTCATTTTGCATTTTCTTCCCAAACCCATCATGATGTGTTACTGCAGAGGTGACCAGGCACAGGGTCCCCAAGGTTCTCATTGCTGGTGGTGCATGTTTCTTATCATCTGTATGAGAGACTGAAGGTGGCTGATGCTGTCCTGAGTGCTGCAAGATCACAGAATCACAGAACATTAGGGATTGGATGGGACCTCAAAAGATCATCTAGTCCAATCCCCCTGCCACAGCAGGATCACCTAGACCAAGTTGCACAGGAACACATCCAGGCAGGTTCTAAACATCTCCTTTTTTCCAAGCTCAAGAGACCCAGCTCCCCCGGCCTTTCTTCATCAGGGAGTTGTTCCACTTTTTTTGTCATCCCTGTGGCTCTGCGCTGGACTCTCTCCAGCAGCTCTGTGTCCTTCTTGAACTGAGGGGCTCAGAACTGGACACAACACTCTGGATGTGCTCTCACCAGGACAGAGTATAGGAGGAGAAGAAGCTCTCTCGATCTGCTGACCACCTTGCTTCTGATAAACCCCAGGATGCTGTTGGCCCCCTTGTCCACAAGGGCCCATTGCTGGCTCATGGCCATCCTGCTGTCCACCAGGACCGCAGGTCCCTTTCTCCTACACTCCTCTCCAACCGGTCAGTCCCCACTTATACTGGTTTCTGGGGTTATTTCTGGCCAGATGCCAGAGTCCTCTCTTGGCCTTGTCACAGTTATCTCCTGTCCAGAAGTTTGTTTCCACCAAGCAGAAGAAGGCAAACACTTTGACGGGGCGAAGTGCTGCTGGACTTGAGTGAGGCGGTTACTTGCTGCTGTAAGACAGGCAATGACCTACTTTGGCAAGGAGATCAATCCACAGAGCCTCGATGGTCTCCATCTTCACAAGAGAGTCTTCAAGGTGTCGAGCTGAGCAGTCAGGAGAGTGTTAAAGTGAGGAAAGGAGGAGGCAGAAAAGGAGGAACGAACGAGCACTCATTTAGCACGAAATTAAGATGTCAAGAACAAAATTAATCAAGGCACCGAGGGATGCGAAGAGAAGAAATTCTTTAATTGCCTGCGCTCTAACGCCGGGAGCTTGAGTAATAAACAAGGATTGGAACTGGAATAGCTCGTTTGTGAGCGCGCATTAGACCTTGTTGGCATTATTGAGATCTTGGGGGAAGATTTGCATGATTGGAATATTAAGATCAGTCATTATAATCTGTTTAGGAAGGATGAAGTGAGCAAATGGAAAGGGGAGTGGCACTCAACATCAAATGTGTCTCTATGAGAATCAGGTGCCTGAGCTCTTCTCGTAGAGCTTTTTGAGCACTTCTGCATGATTTACATCTGAAGACATGAGATAGGATGGATGGTGGGGACTTGCAAGGGAGGATCACAGAACATCAGGGATTGGAAGGGACTTTGAAAGATCATCCAGTCCAAATCCCCTGCCAGATTAGGATCCCCTAGATCCAGTCGCACAGGAACATGTGCACGTGGGTTTGAAATGCCTCCAGAGAAGGAGACTCCACAACCTCCCTGCGCAGCCCCTTCCAGTGCTCTGTCACCTTTGGAATCCCAGTTTTTGGAACTTCAGTTTTTGGAAGGTGCTCAGTTTTTGTCACCCTTGAAAGACTGCTCTCTCCAAACACAAGACCCTTCATGAAAGGAAGAACATTCTGGGCAAATCGTTGCTGCAGTGCACAAGGGCTTGAGGACTCCTGCTTGAACGGCGCTGATGGAATTTGCCATAAATAAAACGAGGCGCCGTAAGCTCGATGCTGTGCTCTGACTAAATGCTGCAGACTTGTTGTGTGCTGAATTAGAGACGAGTCCATTCAGAAAAGCATTAGGATGTCGTCTTGTTTGACCCTCCCTGGCACCGCAGACAGAAGAAATCTGGTCCTTTATATTCTTCAATAGCGCAAATTGTCACTGTGCTTGTGGAAGATGTGGTACTGGCAGGTCTGCAGAGTAGGAGAGGCTCTAATCATCACTTATTCTTCTGCTGTGATTTCCCTGACATCAGTTTAGATTCTCGCCCTCCCCATCTCTAAACACATTTTATTTCCTAGGTAATTTTCATTATTATCTCTGCACTTTTCCAGATGAGTGACTAATTCCCTAAGTACACAGAATTATCTCAGCTATTATCTCCTGTGTCTGCAGGAGAACCTCTGTTTGGAGGTAGGGATGATCTACAGAAGGATGTGGAGAGCCTGGATTGATGGGGTGAGTCCAACGGCATGAGGTTCTACAAGGCAAAGTCCCAGTTCGTGCAGAGGGGTCACAGCAACCCCAGGCAATGCTACAGGCTCGGGGAGAGTGGTTGCAGTCTGGCCAGTGGAAAGTGGCCTGTATGGGTTGGCTGATAGCAGACAGAAGTGTGTCCAAGAGGGCAAATAGCATCCTGGCAGGGGGATTGGACCAGATGAACTTTTGAGGTCCCTTCCAATCCCTAATGTCCTGTGATCCTTGCACTAATGACCCCACCTCAACACATGTTTCAGACATGATTTATCTTCTCCTGTTAACCCAGTTGTCATTCTAATGGGCTGCAACAGCAGCTACTGGTCAAAATACCAGAAGAAGAATGGGGTGGCTCCATCTCCTCAGTGAACTTGGGTTTAGCCTGCTGTGCTGTTGCAGGTTTCAGGGCATTGTTTTCTTTTCCTTTCTTTTTCTTCATGTTAATGTTTGTTTTCCTCTCAGAGGGAGAGTGATTGTTTAAAGGAGTCGTGAATGATGCACCTAATATTTACCAGGGGCATGTGTTTTCAGACACTCTGCTTCCTGGTGTCACCCTGGTAAGGAATTGATTTGTTAGCTGCTGGGTCTTCACCTTGTTCAGCACTGTTTAAAATATTTATATATGTACATCAGGGCTTGATCAGCCTTGGAAAGTGATGAACAGACCAGCTGGAGTTCTAATAGAGTGAAGTGTTTGTCGTACGATATCCAGTTAAAAAAGATCAATCTAAAACGCTGGTGTCACTGAAACACATCTCTGGGAAGCACTTCTTAGACAAGGCTGGCTTTTCTGGAATAAGCAAGAATTTGATCATTTCCTTCTGTGATCATCTGTTGTCAGCTCTGTACCCCTCAGGCTTTTGTGTTACTCTTGTTTTGATTTATCATTTGATCTTTTTCATTTTGTCATCTTTGAACAGGAGCGAGACCCAGCGATGAGGATCACATGGAAAGAAACGCCTTCTTGCAGGCGTTAAGAGCTGAGAGGATTTAAGAAGATGCCTTCCTCCCTTTCGCTCTGAAGGGAGGGTTCATGCAGTGTAGCTGGATGTTCATGCGGGTCTCTGAAGTCCGGGACAACCATGCTCCTTATTGAGGCAGCAGTGAAGTCTGGAGGAATTTCTAGTCCCAGAAGTGGACTGTCCTCACCAAATTTGACTTCCAGAAGGAACAAGCTGAAGGAAGATGAAGGACTGGCTGCTTCTGAGATGCAAAACTTGGTTTGGTTGGTTGGGCTCATTTAGCCCAACCTCCCCTACTAGAGCAGGGGTTACAGAAGTGAGGGTAGGACCTCCTTGAATACAGGAGTGGGGGTTGGACATAGAATCATAGAATCATTATGGATTGGAAGGGACCTTGAAATATCATCTAGTCCAATCCCTCTGACATGTTCCTGTGTGTTCTGCTTTAGGAGAACCTGCTCTAGTAGGGGAGGTTGGGTTGAATGAGATCCCTTCCAGCTCCTTTTAGGATGCTATGATCCTGAAAGATGGATAGAGGACTGTACCCTAGGCTTCATGCAGCCAGGCTTTGGTCTTGTGGTCTACACAAGTCTCACAAGTATACATTTCATAAAGGGAAAAGAGCGTGCAGCAGTCTTCATATGCAGGAGTATGTCTGATACATCACATCACATCACATCACATCACAGGGTGGACAAAGAAACCATTGCAACATGTGTGACAAGGTCCCAAAGGAAGCCAAGCCCATAACTTGCAGCTCAGTACCCTGCAGCATGAGCCCTCCTGGCGTCCTGTCACAAACCTGCCAACATGCTGAACCCAAAGCAGGATGATGCTGTGGTCTCACACAGTCTTTCTACCACGTGGTTTTGTCTGTGAGGGCTGAGAACATGAAGCCAAGGGCTTGAATCTAATCAGTAAACTGTGTGATTAAGGTTTCACGGAAACATGGGATAACTCAGCTGGAAGGAAGCTCAGGGAGTCTCTAGTCAAAACTTCTGCTCAAAGATCAAATGTGAAACCTGGCCATGATGGTGAGGGCTCTGTCCAGCCAGACCTTGAAAACCTCCAAGGATAGAGGGGCACAGCTCTGCCAGGTCTGTATTTCAACCTTAAATTGTCATTATGAGGGAGAGGACATCCTTGTAGCTAGTGGGAACCTCCCCTCTTTCAACTTCTGTTTATATTCACACCTACTCACAACATTCCTTCATGGAAAGCCTCTCTCTTTCTTCATTTCTTCCATATAGATACTGGAAGGTGGAAGTGGGATCCCCCTTGAAGCTTTCTCTTCTCTAGGATAGACAAGCCCACCTCCCCCAGCCTCTCTGACCAAAGCAAGGGATCCAGCCTCTACTTTCAACATGGGATTGCGTCTGTTTGCCAGCGCTGTTCTTGTCCCAGACTGGAGACACTGCTCCAGATTTGTTCTAACAACTGCCAGGTGAGAAGGGGACACTATTTCCCACAACCTCCTGGCTATATTGATGTCACCACAAACCTGTTTCCTATCAACATTTAAGGCTGCTGGGGTGACCATCTATCCCAGGTTCTTTTCAGAAGTCAATGTTAGGTGGTTACTAAGAGTTAGGTTATAGTTGAACTTTATCTTAAAGGTCTTTTCCAGCCTAAATGATTCTGTAATGATCATCTACCCCAGGTTCATTCCAGCAGAGAATTTCTTGACTAAACACGTGAACATACAGCTCCTGGCTTAAATTTTCTTCAGAACAATGAAAAATAGGAGCCATCCTCTTAAGCTCTTAAACTACTTTGTATCTGGAGAGAGGATAACTCCCATTTAAAGCCCTCACCTAAGGCTGCATCTCCTCTCTCCAGGATGGATGGGCTCCTCGGAAAGCCCTTGGGCTGCCTGGGTTTTTTGGGCTGGAGGCTGCCTTACCTGAATCTGTCACTGCTGCTTTTGTTCCCTCTGTGCCTCTGTGATCACAGTGCTGCAGTGAGTAGCTGCACCCTCCTCAGCAGACTTCCTGACAGATGATTCCTTTACAATAAAGATTTAGGAGTTAAAAAACAATGAGTTCCCAGTGACACCCTCCTTTTCTCCCTCCAGCATTTCAAGTCTGGGTTCATTATCACCTCTTTAATTGGGTAATTATAATAGAGCTGACAATCACTTGGTGCCATCCGAAGGTATTTTTGATCTCACCTTTTTTATGTGTATCTATAGATATATAGTAAAAGTAGAACAATTAACTCCCCGTTCTTTGTCACACCCTTTCCAAGACTCCCAGAGAGCCCAAACTGGGTGCAAATTCCTGGAAAGCTGGGAAACAACCCAGTTCTCAGCTGCTAACCAGCTCAAGCAGCATCACTGCCATTGCAGATACAGATGATCAAAGCTAGAAAGGGTGATGAGGGCATCTAAGCTGAGTGGTCAGCCTGTCTCCAAGACCAGCCCTAACACAGGACTAGCTGCAGCCACTTCCAGTGTGAGTATATTGAAAAGGGATCTGATGGATGGTTCCACCAGCATCACCACGGGAGAAGGAAAAGCAGCCAGAGGAGGAAGCTCTTGCTGACAGACTTTTATTCCCAGGAGTGAATAATATTAATAGGCTGCCTGCAATCTATTAGGAAAAGGAATTAATTAGTATCTTCAGATGAGTTTGTTTTGTGTTTGTTTAATTATGCACACAGGAAAGAAAAATACTGTCTGCCCTTTTGAGGAAGAATAAAAACGCAGGAGCAGATGCCTGCAGAAGGCACTGCACAGCAAAGCTGCTAGAGACAGAGTCCTTGGGCATCACTCTGCTTCCTGCAAGCACATTTCAAGTGGCCAGAGCTTTCCTCTGCAGACCTCAGGAGATGATATTTCCAGAAAACTTCTCCACAGGGCAGGAGGGCTCTTCTGTCAATGCCAGGAAATGATCTGGTTTGGTAACTGTGTGGTCCCTTTGGGATTAGTTCTGCATCCTTCATGATCACAAAGTCACTGAGGATGCAAGGGAATCCTAGAGAACATCCAGCCCACTTTCCCTGTCCAGACCATGGTCAGATACCACAGGTTTGTCCTACAGCAGGTCTGATAGGTCTTTGAATAGTCTTGATACCATAGACTCCCAGAATCACAGAAGGTTAGGGATTGGAAGGGACCTCAAAAGATCATCTAGTCCAATCCCCCTGCCACAGCAGGATCACCTAGACCAAGTCACACAGGAACACATCCAGGTGGGTTTTAGACATCTCCAGAAAAGGATGCAGCCACACCACCCTTCTAAGGGGCTGCCCAGGGGAGTTGTGGAGTCTCCTTCTCTGAAGAAGTTTAAAACCCACCTGGACATGTTCCTCTGTGACTTGGTCTAGGTGATCCTGCTGTGGCGGGTGGATTGGACTAGATGACATTTGAAAAGCTCTACCACATCCCTATATCTATTGTGGATGATCTGATCTGACCCTACACACATCTCCTCTTTATGTTTGTGTTTCATTGGGAGTCTGCCATTCACTCAAGAAGGCTTTGTGCCATCTCTACTTGTGTGAAGTCCCAGTCTGGTCCGGACTCCGCTCTACTTGTGAAGATTGAAAGCCTTGGTACTACAGAGGAAAGAATCTACTCCACAAGCTGTGAGGACAGAACGTTTCCCAGAGGAACATCAGAAGAAACACTTCAAATTCCCACTGAGATCTGTGCATTTACAGCTACACTCTACTCTTGGCTTTGCAGAAGCTTCGTGGTGATAACTGGATCTTTTCCTGTAACTGCCTCCGTCCAGGCACCCCGGGGTGTTTGCAAGGCTGATAAAACTTGATAAAAGCTCTGGAGTGGGTTCTGGACTTGAATACACATCCTCTGTCCTCATGGATCTTTTATGGGTGACACCGCCTTGCTGGAGCTGTCGGGTTGGTAGCAGGGATGAGACCACCTGGCCACTCAATCACCCCAAGCACACACTCTTACCCACGGTGCAGGTGATAAAACCCTTTGACGTAATGTATATTCCAAGAGCGGAGAGGGGAAATGGGATTGAGTTTTCCCCGTGTTATTAATTGAGCGCAGTAGCCACGGATAAAAGGCAGAGTCTACCCTGGATGATGAGCCTGTGATGGGGTCACAGGACCCAGTAAATCAGCCACAGTCCTTTGGGTCTTCCTGGCCACATTAGATATTAAAAAGGAAATTGCTGAGACCGTCATGCGATCGCAGCTCACGTGTGGAGGGGGGTCGGTGCCTTTTAACGACACCTCACCTTTCCGCAGGCTTAGGCAAGGGTATCTGTCAGCAGCACAGAGGAAGGATATGAATTTTAATGCAACGTCTCCTTCACTTATTAGAAAGTCTTGTCACAACCTGATCGTAAAAGATCTGATTCATGAGAATTGTTTCATTGGCACCAGTCAGCCTGTTGCGTGGAAGTGATTGAACAGCACAAACAGGGATCACTTTGCTCCTGGGAAACTGGGAGGGGCAGTCAGTAAATCACAGACTCATGGAACATTAGGGATGGGAAGGGACCTCAAAAGGTCATCTAATCCAATCCCCCCTCCACAGCAGGATCGCCTGGATCAAGTTGCAATGGACTTTCTCCACGTTCCCTATCATCAGTTCTGGTAGGGTGTGTTATAGACTGGAGGGACGGACTTCAGCCATCCTGAAGTTCAGGTTTAGCTTATGAGTGAGAAATGTTTTCTCTAGAAGATGCACATCCACACTATTGAACTTCAGTTTTGATTCCTATGTTTACTAGGGATCACTCTTTCTTGCAAACTCCCATGAACAGCAGTCATTCCAAATCTCTTGCAAGCTCCCATGAAGAACGGTCATTCCAAATCTCTTGCAAGCTCCCATTGAGGCAGTCATTCCAAAACACACCATTCCAAACAGAGGACAGTCCTCTCCCCTCTTTGAAGAGGAACATCAGTCACATCACACCAAACCTGCCACCTCCTGGAATTCAGTTTGACTTGAGAACACAAATTACCATCAAACAATTCCTCTGCTGAAATAAAGCCCAAGAGATAGTTCAGCTCCAGCTTTTCCTCAAGCCATCAGTGCTCGGATGTTTCCTCCTCAGGATGGTTCACACCTCTATCCTTCTGTGGGCATCTTCATTGCTCATGAACAAGATCTCAGCAACTATGCTCAACCAGATGAGGCACAGGAATGGTGAAGTCTACGGTAGGAAATTACTCTGCACTGAGAAGCCTCTTTAGTTTAGTCTTCTTCTCTGGAGACGTTTAAAACCCACCTGGATGTCTTCCTGTGCCACTTGGTCTAGGTGATCCCGTTGTGGCTGGGGGGATTGGACTGGATGATCTTCCGAGGTCCCTTCCAATCCCCAATGCTCTGTGCTTGTCTGCTATTTAAAGAGCATTTTAGAACCAAGTCAGACCTCACAGAACTAGTCTCTGTACATGCTGAACGTGTATTATTCATGAAGAGACAGTTTCTTAAGGCTACTCAGAGGCACAGAGGGGCACGCATCGCTATACATACAGATTCACCAGAAAAGAGCTGGAAGGTCAGAATCAAAGTGATCTGTGCTCCAGAAATGTCTATTTTAAACACTGAAACAACATCAGCAGCATTTGTCTTTGTTTTAGAATCACGCTGAGTGGCTTAACTGTGCCAGATGGTTTGTTCATGTCTTACGAGTGAAAAGGAACGTCTGCGAGTTCGCCCGAACTCGAGTTTTCTTGTTGAGACATTTCTGACACGAAAATAATGAAGATGCTGAGATGAAAGGAACTTTAAGGACATTTATTCGATCTCGTACTAGATATACAAAGAACATACTAGACAGTGTGTCACATAGCGGCAAGGAAAGGAGGGAGAGTAAGGAAGATGTATGATCTGTAGCAGAGCTGCAGGAACATGTTGGATAGGAGCAGAGTTATTTCATAGAGTCATTAGGGATTGGAAGGGACCTCGAAAGATCATCCGGTCCAATCCCTCTGCCACAGCAGGATCACCCAGACTAAGTCCCACAGAAACGCATCCATTCGAGATTTAAACATCCCCAGAGAAGGAGACTCCACCCCTGCATGATGTGCACGGAGCTGAGGAAGGTCAGGGATGCCCAGGCAAGGAGTGCAGCCCCCAGGTCTACTCTTGATGCTCCTGTGTGACTTGGTCTAGGGGATCCAGCTCTGGACTAGATGATCTTTCAAAGTCCTTCCAACCCCTGCTGTTCTGTGATTTACCCTCTGCTCCTTGCTGTTCCCAGCTGCAGGGCTCAGCTCAGTGCATGATGGAGAAATCACAGAATCATTAGGGATGGCAAGGGACCTCGAAAGATCATCTAGTCCAAGGGGCATTTTATTTTAGACTGAGCTTCTAAGGAGCTAAATAAAACTGAAAAAGGTCCCTGCATGGCCAATTCTCTAGGCGTCTCCCTGGTTTGTGGTTTCCCCCACGTCAGGACAAAAGAAATGTGTGTTTTCCTATTTTATAGAATGGACGAGGGATCGACAAAGAAATTCAATTTGGAAAGGTCACAACACAACAGATGTCAAGTGCTCTTTTTGACATTTTCAGCAGAAGAGAAATGTTTCAGCAGGCCTGAAATCAAAACCTCCCCATTTGGCTCGCTGAAAGGTTTCGCTCTGAGTCCTGTCAACATCTGACTTTGTTTTCTCACAGCAGCTCGTGGTCTTATGGGAACTGTAGTTACAGCAGAAAGTGCTCACGTTTCCCCCTGCTCTCCTCAAGCAGCATTTTCTGTGGCAATAATGACATGGAAAATATAAGGCAAAGTCATGGTTGTGACAGACCTCCCTGCCTGGCTGGTGGGAGACCAGCAGAGACCCTTAGTGGAAACATGGGCCTCTGAGGACATTGTTCTATTGGTGAAAATGGGGCTAAAACTACCAGCACCATCAGGGCAGACACCAGCTTCAGGAAAGTGAAGTTTACAACTTCGCTAAGTTGTGGCTAAAAGAAGCTCATCCAGAGCCATTCACAGAATCACAGAACATCAGGGATGGGAAGGGACCTGGAAAGATCATCCAGTCCAGTCCCCCAGCCAGAGCAGGATCATCTAGATCAAGTTGCCCAGGAACATATCCAGGTGGGTTTTAAATGTCTCCAGAGAAAGAAGGAGACTCCTTCCAAACTAAAATGTGAGTATTTCACAGAACCCCCAAATGTTTCCTTAAAAATTTCTGGGCAGCTGGGTCTCTCTAGCTTGGAAAAAAGGAGACTGAAGGGTGACCTCATTAATAAACATGGCAAGGGTGGGTGGCAGGAGGATGGAGCCAGGCTCTGCTCAGTGGCATCTAGTGATAGGACAAGGGGCAGTGGGTGTGAGCTGGAATGGGGGACGTTCCACATCAGTGTGAGAAGGAAATTCTTCACAGTGAGGGTGTCAGAGGAAGGAGCTGCTCAAGGAGGTTGTGGAGTCTCCTTCTCTGGAGATGTTTAAAATCTACCTGGGTGTGTTCCTGTGCAACTTGGTCTAGGTGATCCTGCTGTGTCAGGGGGATTGGACTGGGTGATCTTTCAAGGTCCCTTCCAATCCCTAATGTTCTGTGATTCTGTGACAGCCATATAGACAAGATGTTTGTCTGGAAGGTTCAATTTCATCTGTAATTAGAAGCAACAGGCTCCATCCTAGTGAGTATCACAACTGGCATTGCAGAGTAAAGCCTGGTCTCACCAGTGACAGAAAGCAACAAATAAACAGAACAAACCCAGAGAAGTCTAACATCACCACATGCTGAAACACTTTATTTTATTGAAGAGCCCCCTGCACAGTAAAGTGGAAAAACCCAACCCAAAACCACACGAAATCGCTGCGGAGCCGGTCCCAGTCCGAATGGCTGTAATTATAACGCACATTTGTGCCGCGTCAGCCATCCTCACACCATCCCAGGTGCTGCACACACTGTAAACACATTGATTCTTCAGCAGTTATTGGGGTGGAAGGGATGCTCAGTGGATGTTTGGGGATGGATTTTGCAGCTGAGACAATCAGCTGGCAATTCCGTTTGCAGGCACAGTTCCTCTCTAGCAGCAAGGACACAACCCAGAGCAAAAACCCTTTAGCTGGGGTCTAGGGATCCCCAGCTTTGTCACTGACCTACCTTGGAAACCTACCCTGAGATAATCCTCTGACCTGGAAGACACCTGAACTCCTGAAGTGGCTGCTCCTGAACATAATTCTGTGTCCTTCTGCATGTCTTGACTACCCAGGCAGGGCGACACACGATGGGACAATAAGCCCAGGAGGGATGAGTGACCAGATATTCCCCAGGGCAGCCTCTTTGAAACATTGCTCCAAGAACACTTAGGGATCTTATCAGGCTGAGATGCCCATGAAATGGCTCCTTGCATTTCAAACCCCACTTGGAGGTGGAGATCCTACCCAAGAAACAGGAGGATTTGCCCTTCTTGCAAAAGAAGATCTTTGGAGATCACTTCCAATCCTCAATGATTCTATGATTCTATGATGTATGGAGTTTATTATCAGATCACAGAACATTAGGGATTGGAAGGGACCTTGAAAGATCATCCAGTCCAATCCCCCTGCCAGAGCAGGACCACCTAGACCAAGTCACACAGGAACAGATCCAGGCAGGTTCTGATGCATCAGTGGTGCACAGGAGAAGACAAGGCATGGGACATCTATGGAGTTCATTTGTAGGTTCATTAACGGTGCACACAGAATAAATGCCTAACAGCAACAGGAGAGGACACTTGTGTGGGTAAGTGATGGTGAGAGCACACACACTTCCTAAGGTTCAGCCACTACTTTACAGTAGAGCCCTTTCAGTCAGTGCTTTTCTGTGTTGTTTTGATCCTGTAAATTACTCTTTTCTTGAAAATAAAAGGACTGCAGTGAGTCAGACAAGAGATGACACCCGCTGAAAAGATAAATACAAATATATTCCCTTCTCCTAGCAGCTTTTATTTCACTTTAATAAGCAGAGGGATAAGACACAGCAAGATTGTCTGTAATTACACGACTATTACGACGCCTCTTCCGTGAGTGAGCAGGGCAGCAGTTGAGCCCCTTGAGTCTCACCCAGCCTCAGGAACACTCTTTGCTGTCTGCATCTGGTCACAGTGACAAAAACCCTGTTGAATGTCTTGATATTAGGGATTTGACTGGGTACTAGGGATTCGACTCAACCTCTGTCGTGAACGGTGCAAAATCAGGGAATTTTGACTGGAGCTACAGGAACTGCTGTGGTCTGTGCTGAGATCTGAGCAGGCTGATCAAAGCCTCTTCTTCTCATGCTGCAGCCTGTGAGCTGAATTCAATGACTTCTTGAATTACTGGGTTTCTGTAAAGATCTCTACAGCCTGGCCTCAGATTCCTGTGTTCACACAGCTCATTGCTACTAACAACCTTAATTTTGCTTTCATTCAGACTAAATCAAGGTGATCCTGCTGGGGGGGGGGGGATTGGACTAGATGATCTCTTGAGGTCCCGTCCAACCCCCAATGTTCTGTGATTCTGTGTAAATACTCTAAAACACCAAACACCAGTATTTAATGTAGACAAACACCACTTTTCCTCCCTTCTCTGGAGTTTGGTGTGCCTACGAGTCTACTTGTGTACATCTAAGCACTTAGATGAATAATGCTGTCAGTTACCTGATGAGCTGAGCTGTTCATGTGCTCCAAACACTGACTGCAGCAGAAGGCATCAGAAGATACAGATCTGAAACCTAATCGTGGTGTAGGACACAGGGAAAGAACAAGAAAAACATCTCACATATTCCAGAAACATTTCTGCTGGTCATATATCTCTAATTATATGATAATGGGACTTTGGTCTTTGTCCAGGATTATGTCCAGACTAAACTATACACATTAGACTTTGGGAAGAACTTCTTCATTGAAAGGATCATCAGCTATTGGAATCAACAGGTTCCAACAAGGAGGGGGTTGAATCATCATCCTGAGACTTGATTCAAAGTTGTGTAGGTCTATAACTTGGGGACATGGTTTAGCAGTGGGACATTTGGGCAGCTGGTTGGGTTTGATGCTCTTAAAGGTATTTTCCAGTCTAGGAGTTTTCACACAGATATGGGAAAGAACTTCCTCACAGTGAGGGTGATGGAGCACTGGAAGGGGCTGCCCAGGGTGGTGGTGGAGTCTCCTTCTCTGGAGATGTTTAAAACCCACCTGGATATGATCCTGTGAAACATGATCTAGGTGATCCTGCTGTGGCAGAGGGATTGGACTAGATGATCTTCTGAGGTCCTTTCCAATCCCTAATGTTCTGTGACTCTGTGTAAGACTCTATGTCCTCACCCTGTGTTTCCAGCACTGGCACTCCCTCCAAAACCTGGAAACCCATTCATGAGGAAAATCATGCTGACTTCTGGAGGAACTGGATAACCTCTTTGATTATTGGTTAAGTCAAGGGATTGCCAAAGCCAGAAGAAGCTTTTTCTCCTGAAATAGGGTTCCCCCTCTCTTTCTAAGCAGCTCTGTGCAGCAGTTGGAGTTGTCACCTCGTCATGCAGAAGGGTTGCAAGTGCAGCAACAGGCATCTGCTGGCAGAGCGGGGGCTTCACCTAGCACAGTCCAGAGCAGAGGTGAGGTGAGTTTGTTCTTGCAGAGCCTTAGCTGTAGCCCTTCCAAGTGGACTATTTCTCTTCTGAAACATAAAAGCAATTTCCTCCCACTGCCTTTCAGGATGATTCAGCCTTTCCTCAGTCTATTTGTTCTGTTAGTTACTAAAGGCCGTTAACTTTCTGCTGTTGTGCTTGGAGGTTTTGTTTTGTTATCATCTCTCCTTGATGTTTTTCCTGGCTTTCAAAAGCTCATTAAAAATAATGAGGAACAAACAGGGTGGGAAAATGAACTGTTGATGCATTGTCCTTTTTCTCTTTTGAGAAGACTGACCAAACTGAAGCTTTCAATTCGCGAGTGAAGAACAGACCCTCATTACTGGAGCATGATGTGTGTGGGAGCTGGTTGTGTTTGTCGGTAACGACACGGGAAGAGATCAAGCCATGGGGACATTTCATAGAATCATAAAATTGTTTAGGTTGGAAAAGACCTTCAAAATAATCCAGTCCAACCATTAACTCAGCCATCACAAGGCTGCTGCTAAACCCTGTCCTTAAGCTCCGTATCCGTATGACTTCTAAACACATCCAGGACTGGCGACTCAAGCCGTCTCCCTGGGCAGCTTGTTCCAAGGACTGATGACCCTTTCCATGAGGGAATGTTCCCTATTGTCCAACCTAAATTTCCTCTGGTGCAACTTGAGGCCATTCCCTCTTGTTCCATCACTTGTTATGTGTGAGAAGAGACCAACCCCACATCTCAATAACCTCCTTTCAGGTTGTTGTAGACAGTGACAAAGTCTCCCCTCAGCCTCCTTTTCTTCCTAGCCCCATCAGCTGCTCCTCATAAGGCTTTCTCACCAATTTTGTTGCCCATTCCTAGCCCCCATTTAAAGAGTGGGCTGTATATTATTGCCAAGGTCATATAACTGATCCCAAGGAGGTCTATACCTTGGTGGTGGTGAGTGCAAGACAGCAAATGAAGAAATTCATTGTGATGGTGGACAGAAACATGCCAGAAGTGGTCAGAGCCCAGTTGTTCTAATGTCAGCACCTTCAATTACAGGATATCAATGTGAAGTGGACACCTGAGCTCCTGTTACCGTTGTGGGATAACAGTGGCAGGAAAGGATCTAAGGTTCCTGGTGGACACCCACTTGAACATGAGCCAACAATGATCTCTTGCTGAGGAGAAGATAAATAGGGGCTGCACCCAGCAACCCCACAGGTTAATGGAGGTGATGGTTCCCCTCTATTCAGCACTGCAAAGCTGCTCCCAGAGCACTGTGTTCAATTCTGGGTTCCCCAGTACAAGAGATGACAACGACAGCGCTCACAGCAGCTGCTCTGCCTCTCCCCTCCTTCTTTCGTTCGGAGATGAGGCTCCTCATGGCAAGTGCCACAATGCATGGCAGAACCCAAGGTGAAAAGCGTTGTTGGGCTTTGCGATGACGATCGCGAGAGCGTGTCCAGCGAGCTCCCGCGAGCCGTGCAGACCTTGTACCCCGCACGGCCAAGTGGCAGCTTGATGGAGAGCCTCCATTACCGGGGCTAGCTTGGGGAGCAGATTGCTTCTCGCTGCCAGCTCCATCGAGGCCCAGGCACTGCACCTCAGTCAGGCTGCAAATACATCACTTGCTCTGCTTCTTCAACACCTCTCCGACAGTGGGGACCGTATCTGCCAGGAGCCTTGCCTGCCCAGAGGGCCTGTGTGCAGAGAGACCTTTGATGTGCACCCACTCCACAGCTCCTCACAACTCGTGCAAAGACAAATGCCTCCCATCCCATCATACAAACAATTCAGTTTAGGTCTGACAGGGTGGGTTTTAGAGGAGATGGATTGGATCCTGCAGTGCAACTGGACACAAAGACAATCCAGTTACCAGCTCAGCTGCCTTCCTGTTCTGAATAAAGCCACAAACACACCCGGACAAAGCAGGAGAGGCATTATTGGAAATCTTATATTTTTATGGATAGGAATGAATTTTTATGGAGCTGATAATGCAGATAGAAGACACAATTGGTCTAGTCAAAATGAAAGATGAATACAAATTGCAAACTAGCTCTTGAGCTATAAAAACTGGTGTAACCTTCTCAGCAATAAATGATTGTTTAGGAGGCTCAAATAGAGTCACTGTGATGTTTCTTCCAGTCTTATTAAGCATCATAGTTGTCATATTAAACCAGTGATGTATGACTATTTGCTTATTGTAATGAATTCTGGAGACAGTAGCTGGAGCAGCGACACAGAAGAAAGCCAGGCTGGGGGTTTTGGGTAGTTTTTGCTTCTCTTGCTCCCTAAGGGAAATATTTCTGTCTTTTGTTTCACTAACATCAAAGACTGTCTCAAAACCTGACACGGGCTGAACTTCTACTGCAGCTAAATCTCTGGGATCTAATGCTCCTTCCCTTTCAACAGGCTGTAAATATAACTCTGGGTATAACTGATGTTCTTCTGCACTTTCTTTTCCCTGGGAGCAGTGGAAAATTATGACTACTTGGGGTGTTGTGGGCTGGGGATCCCAAATTCCTTTCCAAGTTTTGACAGGACTCTCTTGAGAAATATGTTTGGAGTAGCTGTGTTATTTGGAGGTCTCATTCCTGCAGCAGTGTGGTTTTTGGAGGACTTTAGAGTGCACTCAAAGCTCAGCTGAGGGAGCTTCAAGGTGAGAAGGTGAGGAAAGCCAGAGAAAACTTTGAGGAGGAGATACTGAGAGTTGACCTCATTAATGTTGATCAATATGTGAAAGGTGGGTGTCAGAAGGATGGAGCCAGGCTCTGCTCAGTGGCATCTAGTGATAGGACAAGGGGCAGTGGGTGTGAGCTGGAACAGAGGAGGTTCCCTATAAATGTCAGAACGTGAGTGTGACAGAGCACTGGAAGGGGCTGCCCAGGGGAGTTGGAGAGCCTCCTTCTCTGGAGACATTTAATACCTGCCTGGACATGTTCCTCTACAACTTGGTCTAAGTGATCCTGCTGTGGCAGGAGGATTGGACTAGATGATCTTTTGAGGCCCCTTCCAATCCCTAATGTTCTGTGATTCTATGTTTCATTCAACTTCATTGCCCTCCTCTGCTCTTGCTCCAGCACCTCAGTATCTCCCTTACCCTGAGGTGCTCAAAACTGGACCCAGTACTCAAGGGACCATCACCTCTCTACTCCTGCTGGATGCACAGTTTCTAATCCTGGCCAGGATGCCATCGGCCTTCTTGGCCACCTGGGCACACTGCTGGCTCACATTCAGCCACCTGTCAATTAGAACCCCCAGATTCTTTTCTTCCAGACCACTCTCCAGCCACTGAAGTTCAGCCATGGTGGACATTAGCATTGTGCTCTTCTTGGAAGGCTCTCGCTGGCCCAACCATCTTTCTTGAAGGGTTACGTACGTCTGGTTCTTCTGCTTTGGGAAGGAGGTTGAGTCAGACTGAATTATCAGCATTTCCTTGTTTGTCCACACTTTTCTCTCTACCAGTCATGTGCTTTTCACTCTTCTCTAGTCTTCTGGATTCGCACTCTTACAGGAGATAGTTAAGCCCCACCTCATGCTCAAGACAAGTTTCCCTTTGCCTCAAAATGTCATCTGCCTGCACAGGGGAAGAGAAGAGGAGCTAATTCAAGTTGCATTCACAGACATGATCTGGCCTCCCTTTTCCACTGCTTATCTTGGCAACTAAAAACAATTTGGTGGAGCTGTCATGTGTCATCATCAGAAGAGCTGCAGCCATGAGCTGAATCAAAGCTCTGCAAGGCTGGTACCTTTTTCCTGTAGATTTTGCAGATGGGGTCTTTGTCCTCAGGGAGATAAGTGATGGCCAGGATTACATAGGCTTCAGCTGTACTGTGCCTGGGATTTGTCCAAGGAACAGACCGTGGTCCCTGGGCCATGCAGTGAAAGCTCTTTTGTATCGGTACTGTTCCAGCATCAGCAGTCTTTGGAGCTCAAGGTGCTTCCAGGAGACCTTCAGAGCTCTCCCTGCTGTTTGTCATGCCTGGAGGACATGCAGCTGCTCCCAGCTCACTGGGGATACACTGAGGATTGCTGGAATAGCCTTCACTGACAAAAATGTCCCGAGCAAGCACCATCTGATGCGAGCTGGAATGAAAACCTAGATCCCAACATGAAGTGTTGTCGGTGCCGTTTGTTTCCAAGGAGGAAAGAGGTAATTCCACGGCGGAGCAAAGGCGGTGTTGAGCTAACATACGTGCAGTTGTAGTTAAATAAGGCAATGTTCATGCTGCATTAAGTAGGATAATAAATCCAATCTGAGTGGGGAAGGGAGAAGTGCTACCCTCTTCCCTTCCCAAACGCTTCCAGACCCTACAGGCGCTTTAGGGGTCTCTGGAGAAGCAAAACTTGTCACGGTGTGGTAGTGACCTGTTGTCAGATAAATGCCAGGACAGGCACTGCCAGGCTGGCAGGGAGGTATTAATGGAGGTTTACACGTTGCTCTCTGAAGTCGTTGGCAGTTAAGTGCTAACGTGCATCTCACCTTGACAGCCCCCACACACTCACCCTGGACTGGAGAAAAATAGGCTCTGGTGTGTTTATCCCTCATGTCAGCTGTGCCTAGAGGAGGCTCTTCAGGTTTCATAACTGACTTCGTGTGCTGCTGCTGGCTCAAAGCGAGAGACCCGCGGCAGAGCTTTTCATCAGCATCACAACGTCGCTGCGTTTCGCTGCTGCAGTGATTCACTCACAGAATGAAAAAGATGTGATCCTGTCTGTCTGCTTCTCCAACACCCAACCAGGCTGCATGTTTTCCAAGCAAAATGTTATCACAGAATAATTCCTGTTGGAAAAGACCCTTGGGATCATCAGGTCCAACCATCAACCCTACTCTACAGGTTCACCCCTAAACCTGATCCCCCAACACTACATCTAAGTGGTTTTTAAACACATCCAGGGATGGTGACACAACCACCACGCTGGGCAGCCCAGTCCAGTGTCTGACCACTCTCTCCATAAAGAATCTTTTCCTGATGTCCAGTCTAACCCTCCCCTGTTGAAGCTTGAAGTTCTTCCCTCTGGTTCTGTCACTAATGACCTGTGAGAAGAGACCAGCACCAACATCTCCACAGTGTCCTTTCAGACAGTTGTAGACAGTGATGAGGTCTCCCCTCAGCCTCCTCTTCCTCAAACTAAACAGCCCTGATTCTCTCAATCTCTCCTCCTTAGATGATTCTCCAGGCCCCATAAAACAGGTTAAAGGCAGCAGGAGCTTGCACTTGAATTTCTGGACGTGTTTCTGAGAACCTCTCAGAGGTGGTTTCTGTGGATCATAACATTGAGAAGATTAAAGGTATAAAAGTGAGTGCCAGTGCTGGAAATACAGTGTGAGGATGTAGAGCCTTAGAACTATTTACACAGAATCACAGAACATTAGGGACTGGAAGGGACCTCAAAAGATCATCTAGACCAATCCTTTCACCACAGCCTGTGCTCTGGCTTTTCCTCCGCTTAGAGCAAATGTGTTTATCTGACTCTTCTGAACATCCTCAGCTGCCTCCTGGGCTGAAAAACAACTGAATTTGCCTGGGGTTGTACAACTTAATCTATTTATTTTGCAGATTCGCTTCCAGTTGTGCTTTTTGGGGTTAAACAGCAGCCAGAGAATAGAACTCGAGAAGCAGTCCCCTGGATTCATTGTCATTTAAATAAGATGCGAAGTAGAATAAATAAATAAATAAATAAGCAAACACTGAACTAATAAAAACACACCAAGCCATTAATTGATTTTTAAAGGAGAATGATGATGCTTTTAACAACCCACTTATCCTGCTAAGCGCCGTTAGGGTAGCACCGTGTGCTCCTCCGGAACGGCTGTTCCACAACGTGAGTCCCTAATTGCTTGTAAAGCTCGCTGCGCAGTGAGTACTAGCCCTGGCATAGCTGTTTATTGCAGCAGAGCATCGCTTCATGCTCGTGAAAAGCCATCTAACTTGACCACGCTCTGTCTTGTCTCCTGCCCCGTGACGCTCTCGTGAGCCCATGCTCTCCATCGCTAAGTTTGCAGCGGGAAGAGAGGAGAAGTATTAGCAGAGCGTTGCGCAGAGCCGGAGGAGGTTGCCTGGTAACTGTGCAGAAAGGACCCCGACTCCGGAGCGCATCGACTATATATTATCTCCTGCGTTCTGCCTACAATTAATAGGTCAGAGACCCAGTGAAACGTTTCAGATGAAGTCAAACCATTAGCTGGACAACGCTGCGCGCTGGCTCCACGATGCGGTTACGTGCCGGCGGGCTAAGCGTCAGTCATTGCTACACCCAGCCGAGCCCGCCGCGTCCTGCAGAACAGCCTCCTGGTCCTGAGCGACGGGCTGCGTCGCCGTCGCAAGGTGTGAAGCCTTCAGTTAGTGTGATCAGCTGGGTGGGTCGTTTGCAGTAGGGATGCACTTGCCTTTCTCTTTCGTGGGCGTTTGTCATCCCTCTCAGTGAGATGGGTAGAATATTCAGGGGGAGAGAAATGCCAGGAGAGAGAAGACAAAGGGGAGGGTATACTGATGCACATTTGGTTCCAGCTTCTTCTTCTAAGACTAGGAATGACTCCTAGTCCTGGAAGTGAAGAGTGAGCAGATAGATTCACCATCCCTTAGATGACTCAATACAACTGGAGAAATTGGTAGGAGGGTGACCAAGTGTGACATTCAGCTTCTGATTTCTTCTGTCCCATAAAGCCTCTTTTTCTTGTCTAAAGAGCTGCCTGAGCTGTAGAAATAGATGAAAAGTGTTTTCTGGGTTCAGTAAGCAGTGGTGTGGGACTGGGAGAGTGAACTCTTGCAGTCATCTTGCTGCACTGCTTGGCGGGGTTTCTTGATCTCCAGAATCAACTTGCAGTGTGTTGGCAGCATTCCTCACCAATGGCCAGGTCCCATGACCCCTCACAAAGGGATGAGATCAATCTCTATTTGCTTTGCAGTGTCTTGGAGCACTTGATCGAAGAGTATACAGTCAAGACACATCCTTGTAGTTTCCTCTTGTAGTCTTGGTGAAACAGAAAACTTACCTAGAGTGAAATGGAATTGACTGGCCAGTGCACAGTCAAGCTCAGTGTCTTCACATGAGAAACAACAAAGGCAACAGAGAAGGATTATCTTTATTTTAAAACTGGGCTTGCTCTAAAATCCAACACAACCCTTTTAACTTACCAGTGACTTGGACCCTTAGCTGCTAACTACAAGCTTCTTGGAAATAGAGTGTCTCAAATCTTCTGTCCAATAAAGTTATTACACCATTGTTATGGGAAAGAGAGAATGATGTGAGATGGTATTTGTTGTCAGATTCATAATTCTTGATAACCTCAGTTTAGTCCTCTAATACTATTGTTTTTCATCCTATTTCTCTTCACAGTGTCCACGTTATTCATAGAATCATAGAATCATTCAGGTTGGAAAAGACCCTTGGGATCATCAAGTCCAACCATCAACCCTACTTCTACAAGTTCACCCCTAAACCAGATCCTCCAACACTACATCTAAGCAGCTTTCAAACACATTCAGGGGTGATGACTCAACCACCACCCTGGGCAGCCCATCCCAGTGCCTGACCGCTCTCTCCAGGAAGAACTTTTCCCTGATGTCTAATCTAACCCTCCCTTGTTGAAGCTTGGAGCCCTTCCCTCTGCTTCTGTCACTAATGACCTTTGAGAAGAGAGCAGCATCAACATCTCTACAATGTCCTTTCAGATAGCTGTAGAGACTGATGAGATGTCCCCTTAGTCTCCTTCTCCTCAAACTAAACAGCCCTGATTCTCTCAATCTCTCCTCATCAGATTGATTCTCCAGACCCTTCCCCAGCTTTGTTGCCCTCCTCTGCCCTCGCTCCAGCACCTTGATGTCTCCCTTGTACGGAGGTGCCCAAAACTGGACCCAGTACTTAAGATCCTTCTCTGGAGATGTTTAAGACCTGCCTGGATGTGTTCCTGGGTGACTTGGTCTAGGTGATCCTGCTGTGGCAGGGGGATTGGACTGGATGATCTTTCAAGGTCCCTTCCAATCCCTAATGATTCTATGATTCTATGCAGCCTCCCCAGTGCTGAGTACAGGGGGACAATTACTCACTCCAGCACCTCAATGTCTCCCTCAGAGGATTTCATCTCCACGCCTCTCACAGCTTCACAGAATCAAATATCAGACTCAGACCCAGGCTGTGGTTTGTGGACATCTAGCTGGGTCTTTGTTGATGAGCTGGATAAATTCTCAATGTATCGTCTCTCTTACTGACCTATTCTAGTGCAAGATTTCCCTCTGTGCTTGATCTCTCAGGGACATTAATTAGTTAGCAGCAACACACATCATGTTGTTTATTCACAGCAATCCCAAGGGTCTAGTGACCTTTAAAATCAGAAATTACCAGCAAACTTTGCACCCTCAAAGATGTGTGACAGTCAATTTCCTGACCCCCTGAAATAAAACACTGTTGCCCCACTCAAGGCTGGGATTTGGCTGCGCTGGTTTCTAAGGGAGCTCAGGAAGCTGCAGCAACTTGCTTCCAAGTCAAAGTCGCTTTGATGGGGACCACTTGGGATTCCAAATGGCCTTAAATGGAAAAAAAACCCGACTCCACAGTCAAACTAAACAGGAAGGTCTCTGGAGATGGCGCATTTCAATGAGCTTCACTCAACAAGCTTATTAAGAAAAGTGTCAGCCAACGCGACGCTGAAAAATCCACGGTGCATTTCTGCTGCTATCAGAAACTCCACAGTCCAAGACGATGCTGCTCTGTATTTATGTCACTGGTTAATTAAATTAAACAGCGGTGCTTCACCTCACTGGGAAAAGGCTTTCTTTCAGCACCAGTCTCTGAGTTAAATGTTATGAGGACACCACAGGAAAAGCAGGGCTGCATCAGCTATAAATACCCATGTAGATGCATTTACCTTTCTGTGGATGTAACTTCTTATCCTGTTATCACTGTGCTGGAGCTCAGGGACACCCTGGGCGAGATGCACACAGTGACACTGCATCTCGCCTTGCTGATAGACACCAAGTCTTGGAGCTGAAATATTGAGAACATATGTTCAAGCCTTTTATAAAGTAAGAAAAAATGACACAAGTGTTTGATCAGAGTGTGATCTTCTAGTTCTATTTATTTAGGTCTTTGTTAAGCTTAGGGGCAGTGTTGGGGGAGAAGGAACTTCTTCACAGTGAGGGTGGTGGAGCACTGGGACAGGCTGCCCATGGGGTTTATGGAGTCTCCTTCTCGGGAGACGTTTAAGACCCCACCTGGATGTGTTCCTGTGTGACTTGATCTAGGTGATCCTGCTGTGGCAGAGGGGATTGGACTAGATGATCTTTCGAGGTACCTTCCAATCCCTAATGATTCTATGACTCTATGATACACTTTGGGGTGAACTTGGGGAGTAGGGTTGATGGTTGCACTCGATGATCATAGAATCACAATCTCTTTCACAGCACAATCTCTTCCTAGCACCGACAGACGCAATGGAGGCTTGAAGCCAGGCTTTTGCTTCTTCTGCTTCTTAACGAGCTGCTAAAATAACTTGCTTAGCAAATCTGTTGTCGTAATTGTGCTTTGATCCGCCTGAGTTTTCCTCTGCAGAGCTTGTATGGATGTAATCAATTTGTGAGAAGGTAATCTCGCTGCTTTTGCTCCTTTGCTGAGCCTCCACTAGATCAATGTATTAACTCTTCGTGATAGCCAGCTCGGAACGGGGTCTGATCCAGCATTAACTCTCCTAGTGACCTTTCAGTAAGATTGTTCGTGGTGTTCAAGGACTGCACTGAAGCCCAAATTGCTGTTACTTTCAGAGATGTTTGCCTAAATCCAGATGGGCACAGCAGTGAGAAGACCATGAGATGGGACTAGTCACAGGATAAGAAACAGTGGGAAGAAGATGATCACAGAATCACAGAACATTAGGGATTGGAAGGGACCTTGAAAGATCGTCCAGTCCAATCTCCCTGACATAGCAGGATCACCTAGACCAAGTCACACAGGAACACATCCAGGTGGGTTTTAAACATCTCTAGTGAAGGGCATAAAGATGATAGATGAGCATCACACACACAAAAACCAGCCAAAACATCCCAACTCTATACACACCAAATACAGATGGTTTTTCAGATGCTCTCAGAACAAATCACAATAAGCAAAGGCGACCTCCCGGACAGATCTCCATCTCACGAAGGTCTGTAAGAGCTATCCTGAAGCCATCTTATACCACCTGAAGAGTTGTCCCATCCCAAAGCCATCTAACACCACCTGAATAGTTGTCCCTGTGGGTTTATTTAGACATAAAGCCAGAAAAACCCCACCTTCCCATTTACAACTAACAGCTTTTGTAAACACCCTTTTCTTGTGATGGCTCTTTGATCGCCAGACTGACGCACTGTGGAGAACACAGCTCGGAGTCTTCCTGCAGGCTACATTTTTATTTTGCAGCCAGGTGTCAGGATAAAATTGTATGAGAAGAAATTATATAAATAAGATGCTGAAGTGAGAAAAAAACAATTCGCTCTGGGGAGGAGGAAAATACATTTCGGTCTCCAAAACATCAGCAGAGTCTCTTATATTTCCATTAGCAGAATGGATGACATCCTTAATGTAAAGGCCTCTCTGATGTGCTCTGCAGTATTATATTGTCCTGCACACAGTTGTTTTGTGAGAAAGCTCCATTATCAACATTCTCCTGCTAAATCTTTCCTGCTATAAGCCTATAAATACCTGAAATCTGTTTGCAGCTCAGTACGTCTTTGGTTGGCACTTACATGCTTTTTGAGGGAAAGTACCATGAGAGTTGCTCATTCTCCATCACATTTGAGGGGTGGCTTTTAAGTGTTCACCACTTATTTTGATAAAGGGGACCTCAGAGGCAGCTGAATTGCTGAAAATCAAAGGAACCGCTGGAGCCACAGCAGAGAGCAGGTGGAGTGCTTTTGGGCTTACCTTGTGATATTTAGGCCACTTAAGGTCTAACAATGAGTCTGTAGAACTATCCATTTACTAGTCTTGCCTTTTTCGCTTAGATTTCATAGAATCCCAGGGTTATGAATGTTGGAAGACATTTCCAAGATCATCCAGTCCAATAGTCAACACAACAGCACTATAGACACTAAACCATGTTTCCTACTGCTAGCTCACAGAGTCACAGATCATTAGGGATTGGAAAGGACATCGAAAGGTCATCTAGTCCCCCCCTGACAGAGCAAGATCACCTAGACCAAGTCACACAGGAACACATCCAGGGGGGTTTTAAACGTCTCCAGAGAAGGAGACTCCACAACCCCTGGGCAGCCTGTTCCGATGGTCCATCACCCTCACAGTTAAAAAGGTCTTGATATTTATATGGAACCTCCTATGTTCCAGCTGACACCCACTGCCCCTTGTCCTATCATTAGATGCCCCTGAGCAGAGCCTGGCTCCATCCTCCTGACACCCACCCTTCACGTATTTATCAACATTAATAAGGTCACACCTCAGTCTCCTCTTTTCCAAGCTCAAGAGACCCAGCTCCCTCAGCCTCTCCTCATAAGGGAGGTGCTCCACTTCCTTCACCATCGTCATTGCTCTACTCTGGACTCCCTCCAGCAGCTCTATGTCCTTCTTGAACTGAGGAGCCCAGAACTGGACACAACACTCCAGATGTGGTCTCACCAGGGCAGAGTAGAGGGGGAGGAGAACCTCTCTCGATCTGCTAACCACCCCCCGTTCTGATCCACCCTGGGATGCTGTTGGCCCTCTTGGCCACAAGATCACTTTGCTGGCTCGTGGAACATTAGCAAGTATTTGCATCCTCTCAGGTTGAGAGAAACACTGGGCAACACCTCAAACTTTGTCATCTCTGAAATCTGAGCACGTTTTGACTGAGCTGCTCCCTCTCCCAGTGCATGAAGGACACCTCACTCCAGCTCCCTTGTTGCTTCAAGTTCCCAAATCACAAATAAAAAGAAGGCTTTGAGCGGAGCATTTCTCATGACTGGTAGGAAAGTGGTGTTGGGTGCTGCCTATCTCACCACCTTCAGTCAAGCTGAACTGGGTGTCAGCACTACCTTTAACTTCAAGGGGGTCGGCCCCCAAACACTCGTTCATTCTGCATGGCCAACCACAACAGGCAGCTGGCAGGACACTGTGGGCAGGTCTCAGCGAGCTCTGCGTGAAAACCAGCTCCGGAGGAGAGCGCACACATCTCACTCAACAAAGGAGTAATAAAGTGTCAGGTAGGAAATAAATATTGAAACTAATTTCCCACCAGGGAAATATCTTTGCAGTAACTAATTTAGATGGAGAATAAACCAAAAATGGCCTTATGCCTCAACCTCAGCAATAAGCTGTCACCAGGCACCGCTCACCTCTTGTCTCTGCTCAGGCCTGACAACGACACGGGAAGATGGGGTGACAGCTGCCTCGCACCATCCCTTTATGAACCGGATCAAATAAACCAGGAGCAAAAGGAGGTCCTTGGGAAATAATAACGGTGCATTAATGTCCCTCGGCCACTCCTGAGCAGCAAGGACAAGACGCTAACATGAGGTTTTTCCTCTCAGTGCTGTCAGTAAATGCATGAGATACTGCAGGTGAGGAGCAACTTTGGTGTCCCGTCAAGAAATTGAAATGCTCTGATGGTGAAGGCAGACCTTGTTGGCTGCTGCTGGTGTTTAAACATCTCTGAAGATAAGATCCCAGGGCTGGATGATCTGTACAGAAGGGATGTTGAGGGCCTGGGGTAACATGAGCCAGAGACCATGAAAAGTGAGGCTTGGCTTCCCTGGAGGTAGAATCACAGAACATTAGGGATTGGAAGGGACCTCAAAAGATCATCTAGTCCAATCCCCTTGACACAGCAGGATCACCTAGACCAAGTCACACAGGAACACATCCAGGAGGGTTTTAAATGTCTCCAGTGAAGGAGACTCCACAACCCCCCTGGGCAGCCTGTTCCAGTGCTCTGTCACCCTCACAGTGAAGAAGTTCCTTCTGATATTCATATGGAACCGCCTCTGTTCCAGCTGACACCCATTGCCCCTTGTCCTATCACTAGATGAGGAACAAAGTGATGGGCAGGACCCCCACAGGCTGTCCCTACTACAGTAAATGTGATACTTGTCCATTCTGTTTTCACCTTGTTCTTCTTTGCAGAAGGAAGTTCACACTGTGCATCTTCCCTGCACAAAAACTTAGGGTGATCTTGGGGGTCTGACCAGCACAAGCTTCTGTCCAGTTCTAGAGTCCTCAGGATAAGAAGGACACAGAGCTCCTGGAATATGTCCAAAGGAGAGCAACTCAAATGATCAGAGGGCTGGAGCACCTCCCTTGTGAGGACAGGCTGAGCAAGTTGGGGTTGTTCAGCCTGGAGAAGAGGAGGCTCCCAGGTGACCTTCTAGCAGATTTCCAATTTCTGAAGGGGGCTACAAGAAAGCTGGAGGAGGGCTCTTTACCCGGGTGCATAGCGAGAAGACAAGGTGAAAGGGTTACAGACTTCAAGAGGGGAGACTGAGGTTGGATGTGAGGAACAAATTCCTTGCTGTGAGGGTGGTGAGATGCTGGAACAGGTTGCCCAAGGAAGTTGTAGTTGCCCCACAGAATCATAGAATCGTCAGGGATTGGAATGCACCTCGAAAGATCATCTAGTCCAATCGCCCTGCCAGAGCAGGCTCTCCTCAATCCCTGGAAGTGTTGAAGACAAGGTTGACTGGAGTCCTGAGTAACCTGCTCTAGTGAAGGTGTCCCTGTCTCTGCAAGGTGGGTTGGAACAAGATGATCTTCAAGGTCCCCTCCAACCCTGGCCATCCTATGATTCCAGGATTCCATTGGAAGCTTGCATCTCTTCAGTGATGTCAAAGGATTCCGGATATCCCTAGCAAGAACATCCCATCCAACTTCCCTAAGTTTAAGAGATAACACAGGGCAAAAACAGTCCTCACCACCCTCACCTGGAGTGTGGGAGCCCTTCACCTGACGCTCCTTTTGCTCTCACATCAATATTTCGGGTGACTTGCCGCCAGGGTAAGGAAGCTCCTCCTCCAGCCACACGTGTAAAGCATCATGTAATTTTGGGTGAATGATCATTAAATAAAACAACTCTGAGCTTCCATGTCTAAGGGTCTCAGGCCCAGAAAATAAATTGTCATTTACCACTGGCAACTCGAGGAAGCAGCTCGTTAGCGGGCGAACGGGGATGCAGAAGGGGATGGAAATCCAATTTCTGGCTTGCAGTGTTTTGCTAAAAACATTGATAACAATTTCTGCTATTAGTCTCTGTCAGAGACGCTGGAGCCACTGCTGATGTGGTGTGGCCACAGGGCACCCTGCATCACAGCTCACTGCAGACTCTGCAGCCCTCCAGTAAACATCATAAAGCACAGGGAGGCTGCTGGTAGTTGAAAGTCTTCAGGTAATTAGAGAGATGTGCAGCTCTGGGGGTAACAGAGAGCCCAGCTGAAAGGAAAGCTCACCTTCTGCTTGCTGTCCTCCAGAGAGGCTGAGGGAGCTGGGTGTCGTGAGCTGGGAGGAGACTGAGGGGTGACCTCAGTAATGTCTATAAATATGTGAGGGGTGGGTGTCAGGAGGATGGAGCCAGGCTCTGCTCAGGGGTATCTGGTGATAGGACAAGGGGCAGTGGGTGTGAGCTGGAACAGAGGAGGTTCCATATAAATATCAGAAGGAACTTCTTCCCAGTGAGGGTGATGGAGCAGTGGAACAGGCTGCCCAGAGGGGTTGTGCAGTCACCTTCACTGGAGATGTTTAAGACTCCCCTGGATGTGTTCCTGTGTGACTTAGTCTAGGTGTTCCTGCTGTGGAAGGGGGATTGGACCAGATGCTCTTTCAGGATCCCTTCCAATCACCAATGTTCTGTGCTAACCCCTCTGATTGTGTTTCCCAATGGCTGTTTATGTGACTGCAAATCCAGATTTCCCCAGGAGTTGGGTGCTGAAGGGACAGTGTGAATCTGGTTTTACCACCAGCCCTCCTGAGCAGAAAGGTTCCCTTCAGCTGCAACACCCTGAGAGCCTTGGAACACCCCGTCTGTACCTGTCTTCTGTCCAGGAGAAGCAAGGAGTCACCTTTCGGGCACACTGCAGGAACTAGTTGATGTTTCTGGAGTGGTTTAATGACCCAAAGAGTGGTAAAAATGCGTTGTTATTATTATTGTTCCACTCTGTCTTCCTCTTAAATATCCAGGGGGCTCGTACAGCCACTTCCCAAGGGTCTCCCAGGGGTGTTTCTGAAGCAATTATGCCGCTGACACTGCCGAGCATGGGGAAATGGAAGCGATTCAAGACTGACCAATCAGCCCCTTCACCAGCAGATGACTCTAACGACTTCAAAGCTATTCATTAAGCAGGACTATGAATTGATTACATAAATTAGCATGCCGCTGACAAGGCAGGGAAGGGAAGACGGGAGAGGAGCCCAACGTAACGCATCCCTCACTTGGCGAGGACGGCGGTTCTTAGGAGCCCAGAGCTAATGAAAGAGACACATCCATTAGGCACGTGCTGCCGCGAGGGATTGATGGCTCCCCGTGCTGCAACGGCGCTGCTCTTCTTGTTACCGGGGGTTACGTCTGTTGTAGCCTGTTGAGCCCGGGGGTGCCTCTGCCACATTGAACAAGAAGACACAGCTTGGACAGAGTGGGGGAAGGAAGACGATAAACTCACCTCGAAGCTGCCACTGGAGTCATCAAAGCCCAGGCAGGTGGGTTTCACTGCTAGAAGGGAAGATGTGTGAGGGGTTTCTGGCTGGAGCACACCAGGAACTACTGGGAAAAGGAAGTTTCTCGATGGGGATTTTGAATGATGAGATCTGACAGACAGAATCGTTCCCTGCTTATTAAATTAAATTAATTAATGTATTAATTAAAACTGCCTACCCAGGGCTAGCATGGTGCTCTGTCACATTGCAGGCTGCCTTGGGCTTAGCAAACCTGGGTCATAGCTAAGAGGATCAGATCCTCTCATGGAAAACCTCTTTGGAGCTCAACTGGCTGCAGTTCATAGAATCATAGACTCATAGAATCATTAGGGATTGGAAGGGACTTCGAAAGATCATCCAGTCCAATGCCCCTGCCACAGCAGCTGGATCCCATCTGTCTATGCTGTTGGCTGCAGCTAGCCTTCCCCTCTGCAGTAACTAGCTTGTTGCTCCTACCTCCAGGGAGACCTCACAACAGCCTTCTAGCACTTAAAGAGGGTCTACATGACAGATGGAAGGGACCTTTCATTAGGAAGTGTAGTGATAGGACAAGGGGCAATGATTTTCACAGAATCACAGAACATTAGGGATCGGAAGGGACCTTGAAAGATCATCTAGTCCAATCCCCCTGCCACAGCAGGATCATCTAGATCAAGTCACACAGGAACACATCCAGGTGGGCTTTAAACATCTCCAGAGAAGGAGACTCCACAACCCCCCTGTGCTGTGGCAGGGGATTGGACTGGATGATCTTTCAAAGTCCCTTCCAATCCCTGATGTTCTGTGATCCTGTGAAAGTCTAAGTACAGACTAAAGTCTTGTCTGTTTGTTAGAAGTAGATTTTCCACACATCAAGTTGCTTCTTGCCCTGAATGAGGGAAAGATGGGTTGATTCACCTTCTGTTGCTGTCTTGCAGCATGACCTGAGTAATCTCTAATTAGAGGGGCACAAATGTGTTGTTCAGCCCTTCAGATAATTAAGTATCTGCTTAACCTAAGCACATGCTAAAGCCTGAATCAGGACCCTGAGCAGGCTTGGGCTGACTTATCCGCTGGGCGTTGAAATTGCTGCCATCCATTATCCCGAGAGCAGCTCAGGCACTGGAACTGAACAAAACCTCCTGGAAAAAGTGACTTTTCAGCAAAAGCCCCCCTTCATTTGGCCAAGTTTCACAGACCCAGCTCAGAGAGCTGGCGCCGCTGCTCGTCTGGCAAAGGCTTTCACGCGGGTGGAGCACCACGCCGCTGCCGTCTTGCGACCCGCGTGAGTTCACAAAGTGTTTCTTGCTCTTCAAAGAGGGGACTCAGCATTTACTCCACAGTTTCGTGATTAAAGAGGGAGGGATCCTGCATCTGACATCCCTTCAGATTTCTTCCAAACTTGCAGGACCAATATTTTGACTGATAAAGGAACCCAGTCACAAGCTGGTGAGCGTGGCTCAGAGAACAGACCTCCCCACTGTTTCAGCTGGGTTTGATGGATCACCAAGCAAACCCATGATGGCAAATGAACGCTGACGGCAGCTGCACAGATTTGGACCAACTGACTTTTCATGTTGAAATAAGAACCTGGCAGGATCAGAAACTGCACTCAGTAAGTTTGGGTATTTAATGGACCAGCTCTGTGCATCAACAGAACTTCAGAGAGGATTGTTCTGTCCTTCACCTCTGAAGTGAACTGGTGGATTTGTTATTAACCAAGAAAAGACAACAAGCAGGACAGAGCCTCTGGCTCACTCTAGCTGCCTAGGGGTTGCAGGGAGCAGGCTGTGCCCTGCAGTTGTTCCTTGGCACATTGCATTGACTCAGGGGGAAACATCCCAAGTCGTCATTTCCATGTTGCCAGATCACCAGACACTCTCCAGTGGTTGGTCTCTCCATTTCTCATGACCTGCCAGCTTCCACACTCTTTAAAAAGACGATTCAACTGCCTACACAGAATCACTGAACATCAGGGATTGGAAAGGACCTCGAAAGATCATCCAGTCCAATCCCTCTGCCACTGCAGGATCACCTAGATCAAGTCACGCAGGAACACATCCAGGTGGGGTTTAAATATCTCCAGAGAAGGAGGCTCCACAAACCTCCCTGGGCAGCCCCTTCCAGGGCTCTGTCACCATCACTATGAAGAAGTTTCTTCTCATACTTATATGGAACCTCCTGTGCTCCAGCTCACACCCATTGCCCCTTGTCCTATCACTAGATGCCACTGAGCAGAGCCTGGCTCCATCCTCCTGACACCCACCCTTTCCATGTTTATAGACATTACTGAGGTCACCCCTCAGTCTCCTTTTCTCCCAGCTCAAGAGACTCAGCTCCCTCATCCCTTCCTCAGCAGGAAGATGTACTCAAAAAAAAAAAAGAAAGATAAGAAATCTCACAGGCTATTCTCTTTTTTGGTTTTTCCTCCCCTTTCCTCCACACAAGAGAGGCTGTTTTTGTGACTAGGAGCCCATCACTACCGCTCGCTGAGCACCTTCCCTTGCCACGGCACATAAACACTGTGTTTAACAGTTTTTAGCGTTGGGAGAGGAATAGATATGAAATTTCAAATCTGCTCCAGGGAAGTCTTTGGTAAATATCATGTCACCATGGATTGCCACATTAATAGAGAGTGTGAAGCACAAGTGTGAAGTCTATGATGGATCCATACCCCGCGCTTGTCTGTGTCACAATATTTAGCTACCCACGACGGAGGAAGGCACAAGATTTTTGGAGTTCAGCAAGCAGCACTTTGCACATTTCATAGACAGGGGGATGGAAAGATGCACAAAGTAGATGCAGAGGCTAGCGGGAGGTAAGGCAGCTCCTCGGGTACAGCTCTTGCTACTCATCTGCCATCTTCCAGTCCCATGTACAGCCCCGTGCCCCTGATGTGATTAAAATCAAGAGAGGTTCTTCTCCCCCTGTACTCTGCCCTGGTGAGACCACATCTGGAGTATTGTGTCCAGTTCTGGGCACCTCACTTCAAGAGGGATGTGGAGCTGCTGGAGGGAGTCCAACATAGAGCAATGAGGATGGTGAAGGAAGGGAAGCCCCTCCCTTATGAAGACAGGCTGAGGGAGTTGGGTCTCTTGAGCTTGGAGGAGACTGAGGGGTGACCTCAGTAATGTCTATAAATATGTGAAGGCCAGGTGACAGGAGGATGGAGCCAGGCTCTTCTCAATGGCATCTAGTGATAGGACAAGGGGCAATGGGTGTGAGCTGGAACAGAGGAGGTTCCATATAAATATCAGAAGGACTTTCTTCCCAGTTGGGGTGACAGAGCCCTGGAACAGGCTGCCCAGGGGTGTTGTGGAGTCTCCTTCTCTGGAGATGTTTAAGACCCGCCTGGATACGTTCCTGTGCGACCTGGTCTAGGTGACCCTGCTGTGGAAGGGGGACTGGACTGGATGATCTTTCAGGATCCCTTCCAGTCCCTAAAGATTCTATGATTCTATGATGAAATAAGAGTGAATGAATAAGGCTGGAGAAGGCGAAAGGCTTGGTAAGAGGAGATGCAAAGCTTCTCAACAGAGGGAGACACATGTGAGAGTTGTTCCCTGATAATTAATGGTAGGAATTAAAAGTGGGTTTGTCAGCTCCTGTTTTAAGCCTTGGTGTTGATGTTCTTGCCAGATGAAGTGCTTTCAGATTGATTTAGACATTGCAGGGACAGAGCAACAGCAGTGGGTGTCCTGTGAAGCAGCTGTTATGGAGTACTCTCTGTACTGGCCATCACCTTCCAGTTCTCTACAAGACTGATCTAAGCAAGTGCTCTCAGTGTGAGATAAAACCATCCATCCCTTCTCATTATCTACTGTGCAAGGCACAGAGATTTCTGCAGGCCTGATGGTCCCCATGCAGCCTGACAAGGCCACCTTCACGGGAGCAAGGGCTTTCTAGGAGGGGTCTTCAGTCATGCTGTGGGGCTGCTGCCAAAAGAGTTTGCACTGAAGAGAACCACAAAGTGAGCACTTCTAGAGGATAAACATTGGTCTCTTGAGATAAGTGAGGTGGGTAAGAGACACCGTAAGAGCAAACCATTGTGATTTGGAAGCAAATAAACTCTTCACAGTGATGTGCTCCTCTGGCATGGGGCAGAGCTAGAGCACCACACCACCGAGCTGGAGACTCAGAGCATCCTTCTCACACCTGGACGTGTTCCTGTGTGACTTGATCTAGGTGGTCCTGCTCTGGTAGGGGGATTGGACTAGATAATCTTTCGAGGTCCTTTTCAGCCCATAATGATTCTATGACTCTCAACAAATGCCAGTGGGAAACTCCTCCTTTTTCTGCTCAAGAGGGAAAAAAAGCTGTTGATCTGGAGACCAACACAACCATTCAAGCTTTTTAAAGTTTTCATTGGTTCCTAATGAGAGCTTTGCAGACAGAGCAGGCAGCAATTAACAATTAAGAGCAATTAACAATTATTTCTTCTGCTTGCTTCCTGCTGGAAAAGGGAGACGATTAACGGCTCTTATCCTGTCCCTGCCATCCTCTCTCTCTACCTTGGGGATGACATTGTCAGGGAGTCGTTTGATTTAGCAGAGAAATGCTCCTGCTTGTCGTAAATAGTTACTGCCTCAGGGGCAGGGATTTAGAGGTGCCTGAAGGTAGAGATGGATCCTGAGTTCTTGAGAACACACCAAGTGCTTTTCTGTGTCTATGGATGAGTCAAAGTTGGACTTGATGCATGAGATAAGAAGAAACAGATAACCCATAGGCATGAATTAAAACATTCCATGGGNTCTCCAGAGAAGGAGACTCCACAACCCCCCTGGACAGCCCCTTCCAGTGCTCTGTCACCCTCACTTGAAGAAGTTCCTTCTGATATTTTTATGGAACCTCAGAAGGGATGAGATCTCAAAACAAAATGTGTGATGCTGGATCATTAGAACTTTTTCCTCTACTGTCCTGTGAGTCAAATCTCCTGGCTGCTTGCTCTTTCCTAGGCACATCCTA
>VXBP01007411.1:0-78953 GCA_013400115.1 Rhinopomastus cyanomelas
CAAAATGGAGTCACCTACGACAATGACTCTTTTCTCTTTTGGTTTTTTTTGGTCTGCGTTTGGACTGTACTTTTAAAAAATTTATACATTGCCCATAGGACGATGTGAGGATGGGATTTTTAGATTGGGTTTTGTAATTTACAGAAACTTAGTATTAAGTTCTGTACAGTCTGCTTATGTTACGTGATGAGATTTTTCCCAATTTGCTTTGTTTTCTAAGTGCTAAACAAAGACACGTTAAAAGTAACTTGAATTCAATGCTGGTTCTTCCGAATCTGTTTCTTCTGTTTGCAGCTGGACATGATGTAACCAGGTGGTACGTGGTGACTATACGTGTACAGTTTTGGAAGAGATCTCCCTGTGAGATGGTGCAGAAAACAGAGTGATGATGAGACAACAGCATATCCACCTTTATTTTCTCACATGAGAGCAGAAGTCCTGGAGACATTTCCAGTTGGTGTAAATGTCATCTGACTCTTCAGAACTAGTACAGAAGATTGAAATAATCTGGAAATATTTGTTGAGTAATTACACCTTTAAGGCAATTTTTTTTTAAGAACACTGAATCTAGCTTATCCTTGGTATTGCTTTCAGCTAAAGACTTAATTTAATGAAAATCAGCTCTGTTGCTGTAAATTCTTGTTACGTTTCCTGGGAAGGAAGGGAGAGATATCACAGTGATGCTGAATCGTTAGTGACAGTGACTATTGTTACAGAAGGGAAGACTTCTCTATTTCCATTCTTTTTCTGATTAAAAATAACAGAGCAAAAGAATGCACAAAGACTTACAGGAAAAAATGCTAGGCCAGGGATTCACAGAGTAGTAGCCTGAATTACACAACAGAAGCTAAAGCATACAGCAAAACCTAGTGTGGTTTTTTTACCACACTATACCCAAACCAGTAATGATGGCTATCTCTGTTACTACAGGTTCATTGTCCTGGCAGCTCAACAGTCTGTCCCATTCTGTCATACAGTTTCCTACTTCCCGTTCTGGTGTTTTAGGCTTTTAACTTGTGCAGTTACTCCTAGTGCTAGAAGGATGTATGAACTGGTTATTTCTCCATTTAGTACACTGCAGGTAGCTGGTAACGCGGTGAAACTGCAACAGCAACCCCTCTGATAGGTACCTATCATTGATGTGGTAACATATCTATCACTGATAGATAACCTCATTGGTAACCAAAAAAGACTCCTGTCTACACAAAGCAGTCCCAAGTAGTAAAGTGGTGCTCAGAAACAGGTCCTCAAAGCTGATTACAGGTCTGGAGATAAAATAATGATGCTTTCACAGGTACTTGCTTGTTGCAACCAGAATCATTCCTTCACAAGCTGTTCATTCATTATTGCAGATGTATAAACATACTGTGCAAAATGGTATGTTAAGATCATAAAACAGGAAAAAAAAGCTGTAATTAAAAAAATACTTTGGAATATTTTCACATTCTATGGAGCAACAGCTTCTGTGAAGGAAATAGAAGCTGCGTTCTGCCTCCCGACACAGGAACCGGGTCACTCCTCTCTTACACCGTATCCTGAATAAGTTCATGCAGATTTTGAAGGGGTTTCTCAAATGCAGTTGGGAGTAAGCAATCTTACCAGATTTACAGCACATTTGTGTCACAGAAGATATTTTTTCTGAACCGTAAATAAAAAGTATTTGTTTAGTCTATTGATTTGAATGTCTTTTAGGACAGTTGATAGAGTTTAACACTGGCTTTTTTACATTTTATTAACTTGCTTGAGTAATAAAGTATTTTTGAATGTGCTTTTGTCTTCTTCAGAACCATGTTTGCTAAAGTCATATTATTAACTCCTTATGTAGAGACTATCAAAAGCTTCTTTTCTGGGCATGGAATGCAAACACTGAATATCAAAATCCCTCTAGCAGAGATATATATTATATATCTTATATTTATACAAGATATTTTGCCTGGAGTGTGTGGTTCAGGCATAGATGCTGGGTAAAGTAAGGTAAAATAGCTGCAGTACCTGATCATTGGAGTTCTGTGTGGTTTGGATGTATGAGAATTCCTTTAATTGCTAAAAATGTGGGGAGAAGGAAATAAGCAGGCCAGCATGGAAAGCCATCGTCCCAGTGGGTAAGGGTTGGCCGCCAGCTTTTCAGTGGTCCCGTAACACTGTACATGAATCTCAGGTGAAAATCAGCTGCTGGTCCTTCGCCTTCCTGGATCTTCAGGGAATGTCACTTACCTGACTACAAAGGATAAAAAAAGGCTCAGCAAAGGTGAGTTGAAAAATAATAACCTTTGTTTAGTAGCTTGTAAGCTAGATTCTTCACCCTTACTCATTATGAGTTTTCAGCAGTTACCAAGGATTGTATCTCCTCGCTTCAGCTTGACCCCAAGGTTCAGACAGCTTTGTGCTTTCCAGGAAGAGCATAGAGTGATCTCTATTGATCCACCTTTCACAAAACTGCTGGGTAGTGTACAAATTTGTACATCATTGGAATCTCACCTTCATATTCTGGTCACCTAGAAGCTAAACTTGCTGATTCGGTTCATGTGCTTGCGGGGGAATTTATCAAAGATAACATCACCCATCAGGGTTATCTTTTTATCCCTGAGGAAAAGGAGTAAAGGAGATAAAGGCGTTTGGCGAGGTGGACATCGTACGTGTTTAATGAACTCGCTTCTGTCTTGTGTTCCACCACTTGGAAGTACCAGAACTCCCCGTGTGTTCTGTAGCTTATTGGTTACGTGGGACAGCTTGTACTCTGCAAACAGTAACATTACCTTTAGAGAGATACACTTACTGTGGAAATGCCTTGAAGGGAAGACCAGAAATGGAGATGATTCTGGTCTTTAGTATTTACTAGTAAGCAAGGAAACCTTGAGGAGCCCTGCACTTACAAGGACCATACCTATCACTGAGCTGGTTGAGTTTGGTAAGGCAGGTTCTGTAAGAGGTGCAGTCTCTCACCGATGTACTAATACTAAATCAACCTATAAGATAAAGAGAAATGGGCTATGTTTCCCATGGCTTCATGAAAAATTTCATGTTCTTATTTCATAAGACAGTAAGAGCAAATCTTACGGTTCACTAGTGGGAGGACAACAGTAGGGTTTTATTTCTAGCTCTTCTGAAGACTCATTTGGGGCCATTCAATTTTGATTATCCTCCGTTTGCAATTGGGAAAGTTGTTTATTCATGGTATCTCTCAGAGAAGACAGTTAAAAGACTTGAGAGACTTTCTGGTTGGATCAGCCTTCGTGCAGAGAGGGTACGTAACCGTAAGTTTTATGGCAACAGATTTTGGGCAGAGAGAGTAAATGAAGAAAAAAAAGCAAGATTCTGTGATACTCCCTGGGACATCAGGACAACAAGTTCATTAGTCTTAAGGAGAAGTGGAGCAGTGGGAATTCCATTAAGTGTCTCTCAGGCAACAGGAATATGTGAGAGGCAGACATTAAACAGACAAGGACCAAAGTATTCTGGAGCAATGGACAATCACTTATTCTGCTTAATGACTTTAGAAAGCAAGGAGAGGAAACAGATGAGATTTCAAAGCTTATTACTGGGAAGGACAGCCTTTCTATATCTCTTTCACAATCCAGAAAGAATGAGCTGTTTTACCTAATGAACGCTTACTTGCTCTTCTTGCAGACACACACACATTGACCTATTTAAAAATGCAAATGGTCACAAAGTTCCCTTCAGGCAGTAGTGACAAAATCAATGTAGAAGGAATAGGGTTAGTGCAGCAAGACAATATATAATTGGGTTGTAACTTGTCTGAGAGAGGTTTCTCTGCAGTCCTCAGGAGATGGGAGCAATAGAGGCTTTAGCATCTGAATGACTCACTGCTCAAGGTTTACACCTAAGGTTGTGTATAATCCTCATTACTGCAAAGCTGATGATGACTCAGGTGGAAGAACTACAGTGAGACAGAGGCCATGTGAAAAAGAACAAACAGGAAGAAAGAAAAACATGGAGGAGTGACTTTTTCCTGCAGCAGATCACTGGAACTTGAAAAACGAAAGCAATAAATAACCAAGGGGACCACTGGAAATCAGAGAAACCAAATCTGTGTGTGTATGTTACAGGCTGAGTGCGTGTTGGAAGGTTGGACCACCTTCACCTACTGAATGGCTATATGTTCTTCAAGGAATATTGCACTGTGAGCTATGGGCCGTTTCAGAGAGTTAGTGTGGGGTACGAAGAATTGAAAGGACAATCAATGCCGCGTGAAGAAGCGTAAATTAGGTAGTCGGAGAGGATTGTTTCCTTCTCTTAGGTTTAAGTCTTTTAAAAAGTTTCTGTGCAGGAATTACCACGGGATGAGATCTGGCCTTTTGGTTGTCAGTATCTGGTTTTGAAAGTAATTCTAGGCCAGGCTGAAAGTGGTTTGAGACTGGTGTGAAAACCATGAGATGAATAAAACTGAGAGGGGAAAAAAAAAAAGCTGCTTGGTTCCCTTGGTAGCTGCAGAATGTCTGGAACTGTTGGGGTGCAAATCCTGTATTTTGTTTGGCTTTCAAGAAACAATCCACCCCACTTTCCAAATTTTTCTGTGTCTGTAATCTTCGTTGCACAAAGATTTTCTGAAAACTTTCTGTGTGCTCTCAGGGATGGCATGAAGCCAGCCAGTGGGACAGAAGTCGATGTCTTCATTGCATCGCAGATGTGTTGGGCAGCATCAGTTGTCCTCCAGATCGTGATGACTGCACAGAGGACACTGAGGTAAAATCACCAGGTGCACCTAGAATTGGCAGCCCAGTCCCTCACGTTCAAAATGCTCTGGCAGCAGGGTGCAGGGAAGCTATTCCTCTAGACTTGCTTGGGGATTTGTTGGGTATCCAACACACCAGTCATGACTGTGGAGCACGCGTTTGTCCCTGCATGAATTAAAGGCATCAAGGGAACCAAGAGGAAGATAAGAGCGAGAAAGCTCAAAGCACATTTACACAGTTCAGGATCAGATGTTAGCTGAAAAAAACACTGCTTTGAGTCAAGGAGGGAGGAAATTGGATAGATGGAGGCACAATATTTACGGTAAAAAGTGACCAAATCGTGTCAACAAGCTCATTCCCTTGGGTTTCATTTAACGGGCACACACAGGCCCTAGTGAGCACAGCACTGCAGAAACCCCTGTTTTTTCTTGGAGTTTGCATGGCTTTTGGGATTTATCTGTGTGTCATCAGCTCAACCTGCTGCCTGATGATAGAGTTCTTGTAGCTGCTGTGCGTGGAGCTTGTCAGTATTTGTAATGTCTAAATCAGCCTGTACGAGTGCGCGCTGGCTGATTGTAGATAGCGCCCACGTGTCCTGCAGCTGGAGTCCCTTAATGGGATGCTTGTATCAGTGATTGCCCAGGCCTGTGCTGCTCACTGAGGGCATTTTGAAATGGAGAAGGAAAAAAGTCACGACGTGCAGCTACATAATGTCTGTAGTGCACCAGAATTTCCATAATTTTCTGGTGCTTTCTGCACCAGACAGCTCCATTCTCTTGCATTTACTCTGTTGGGTAATTCACAGTAACTTTGTCGATTCTGCTGCCACTGCTATAGAAACCTCAAATGGTGCAACTGGCCTCTGTATCAAGAGTGCAGATGTGGGGATCGAGGGTGGGGTATCACTGCTGAGCACTCCTGTGGCCTTAAGTCGTGGTGCCAGTGCCCAGCTGCCAGCAGTGTGGTTGTTCTGCCTGCTTGCCCGTGCAGCTGTCCTGAGGAACCTGCACCTACAGCAAAACAAGACTAACATACGGAAAAAGCTTTATCAGAATGATGATGAAAACACACAGAATCATTAGGGATGGGAAGGCACCTCGAAAGATCATCCAGTCCAAACAGCCTTCACTCCCCGAGCGGTTGTTCTGAGTTCGATAGGATGGGAGCTTTTTGGTGGCGTAGTTATCGCGTTCCCAGTTTCTTCTTCACTTGCTGACCAGCTGAGGGCTAACACCCTGGGAAGAAGTGCGTTTTTTGTATTTACCAACAGAACTCAGAAATAGTCTGACTGTTCCCAAGCTCAGCAGGCCTTGCCTTTGGGCACCAAACATGCCCTCGTACTTGGCTTCTTGTGCACAGAACAGACCACAAAGCAACCCCTTCAATAGGCAGTGCTTCTCTGGCGCTTTAGAGGAGCAGCGGTGTGTTGGCTGCCAGTGTCGTGGCTGCCTGGTGTTTGAGCAGCTCCAGAGCTTTAATGTGAAGAGAGAGAGAAGTGCCATCAGTCCAGACTAGCAGAGGTGGGTGGGGAGCGAGCTGGCCTGGCTCTGCGCGTTGAGCGCCCGGTGTTGTCTCTTTCCTCCCTTAGCACTGCTGTGGGCTGGACGTGTACCTGCAGCGGTCAGCACAGTAGGCGCCGCGCGCAGCTGCTGCCACGCTGCTTTGCCGATGTGTTTGAGAATGCAGACATCCCCCGACTGTGACTTGGGACAAGAAGAAATGGATGGTTATGAACTGCTGTAGGCTCGTGCCGTTACCTTCGCCGCATTGCCTGTCACCAGGAGGCAAAGACGTGGTGGTTTCAGGGGAGGGGACCCCGCATGGAAGCACTCTGACTTCTTTTTTAATGTCTCCTTTGCGCGGTGCCCGCTCATGCGTTCCCCAGCCTCGTGCACGCACAGCGTGCACTGCCTGCCCAGCACTTCGGAACTTTGTGGGGGGCTACGGTGGGTCCATAGACCCTTTGACTGAAGCGTCTGACCTTGGAGAGATTAAAGTGTACCCGTGAGAACAAGGAGTCAGAAATATCTGAAGAATGTGAACAACTGACCGCACTAGGAGAAACTTGGCACAGAGATGGAGCAAGTGGCATATGAAATACCAGTGGCCACTTGTTTATATATGTGTTGTACCGATAAAATAAGGACATCTGTGTGCAGAAAGGGTATAGAAGGAAACTAGCTGTGTTCATAAAGTATCTTAGTAATGTGTTCTAGCAGGAGCAGGGAGGTGACTGTCCCCTTGTACTCAGCACTGGTGAGGCCACACCTTGAGTACTGGGTCCAAGTTTGGACGCCTCAGTACAAAGGAGACATCAAGGTGCTGGAGCGAGTGCACAGCAGGCAATGAAGCTGGGGAAGGGCCTGGAGAATAAATCTGAGGAGAGACTGAGAGAATTGGGGCTGTTTAGTTTCAGGAAGAGGAGGCTTAGGGGAGATCTCATCATTCTCTACAACTATCTGAAAGGACAATGTAGACATGTTTATGCTGGTCTCTTCTCACAGGTCATTAGCAATGGAATCAGAGGGAAGGGCTTCAAGCTTCTACAGGTTAGGTTTAGATTAGACATCAGGAAGAAATCATAGTATCATTAGGGATTGGACTGGACCTCGAAAGATCATCCAGTCCAATCCCCCTGCCACAGCAGGACGACCTAGAAAACATCGCACAAGAAAGTCTTCATGAAGAGAGCGGTCAGGCACTGGAATGGGCTGCCCAGGGTGGTGGTTGAGTCCCCATCCCTGGATGAGTTTAAGAGTTGCTTAAATGTGTTGTTGGGTGACCTGGTTTAGGGGTGAACCTGTAGAGTAGGGCTGATGGTTGGACTCGATGATACTGGGGGTCCTTTCCAACCTGAATGAAAGGTTCTGTGATCTTGTCATCTTCTTTGACTGCTTGCACGTTGGTCTTCGACTCTGTGTCGTGTGTCCACCCAACAGCGACGGAACTTGGCTATAGGTGTTTGGTTGTCCATCCAGGTTTGCCCACTTACTGTTGCCTTTTTTGGTATTACCAGCTCTGATCATCTGGTTGCTTCCTCCAGCCTGTTTTGTCTGCTGTGCTTAATTCTCAGCACTTACCTTACAGCTGAAATCACCGCTGGCTGCTGTACTGGCAGATTTGAGAGGCAAATCCAGTGGCTACTTGAATTTGCCTTCTGATCTGAACTCCTGAGCACTGAAATGAGACTCCTCAAATTCTTCTAACTGGATTGAGTCTTTAGGAGAAGAACTTGGGGGTGTTGGTAGATGAGAAGCTCAATGTGAGCCAGCAATGTGTGAGTGCAGCCCAGAAGGCCAATCGTATCCTGCGCTGTGTCAAAAAAGCATCACCTGTGGGTCAAGGGAGGTGATTCTTCCCCTCTACTCTGTTTTTGTGAGAACTCACCTGGAGTATTGCACCCAGTTTTGGAGCCCCCAATGCAAGAAGGACATGGAACTGTTGGAGCAAGTCCAGAGGAGGCAACAAGGATGATCAGAGGGCTGGAGCATCTGTCCTGTGAAGACAGGCTGAGGGAATGGGACCTGTTCAGCCTGGAGAAGAGAAGGCTCTGGGAGAGGGAACTTATAGGAGCCTTCCAGTACCCGAAGGGGCTACAGGAAAGCTGGAACAGGACCTTTTGCAATCTAGTGATAGGATGAGGGGGAATGGTTTCAGACCGATATAGAGTTATTTAGACCTTAGGAAGAAATTCCTCACTGTGAGGGTGCTGAGGCATGCAATAGGTTGCCCAGGGAGGTTGCCCTCCCCTGGAAGTGTTCAAGGCCAGGTTGGATGGACTCTGGGAAACCCTGTCTGGTGAGAGGTGTCCCTGCTCATGGTGGGGGGGTCATAAGTAGATAATCTCTGAGGTTCCTTCCAACCTAAGCCATTCTATGATTCTAATGGCTTTTCCAAATTCACCTCTCCAGAAGGGCACCAAGAAGCTTCAAACCACTCTTCTGTGGAATCGTACATGTATTCTCAGTGCTGTGAGGTGGACCGTCTGCCAGTTTGTCCTGTGTAGCGCTAAAATGCTCCATCACAGTCCATAAAGTTCTTGCTGAACAACTAATCTCAGCTTTCTGGGGCCAGCTTTACCCTGATGACCTGTAATTATCTCTCTCTGAATTCTCTCGTGATCAATAGACTATCCTCCTGGCTGATCAGGTGAGAAGAACTTTCTCTTGGTGCTGCTGTGTAAGCACTCCCAGCGTTAAGCGTGTTTTCAATTTACTTCCAGACATTTCTCTGCCTGATGAATGAAGAACTGAGGCTTTCGTCTGCTGCCGTATTCTCAGCATGTGCAGGCTGGTTTTTTTCAGTGAGAGCTTGCTAAAAAGATGTCAGCACTTTGTGTTATTAATAACTTAGTGGCACAGAAAATGCTATAGTAATTTACTTTAATTCTGAGGTTTTCAGAAGAACATTAAGCGTTGCTCCTATTTTTCAGCTGAATGATTCATAATGTGGAGAGGCAAAATCCACACAGATGGGTCAAGCGATGGAAGAAAATACAGACATTGGCAAAGCAAGATAATTTCTGTGGAGGATTTTGAAGGTGTCCCTTTTGGACTGGGACAGAGTCAGCGTCAGAGGCTCTGCTTGCCACTCTGTGTGCTTGCTTCAGTGTTCCAAGGCTGCGGTGCTTTTCTTGCAGAATTAACAAAGAAATAGTTCATCACCCGCAGGCTTAAGAGCGGGTGTCCTCAGATGATTTCTGCAAAAATAGGTTGGATCTGAAAAAAAAAATCTAGTGGAGACAGGCTGGTTGCTCCGTTCCCTCACCACCTTACTGCCTGTCCTAGTCAAGAGGCTAAAGCATTTTATGAACAACGTTGGAGTCTCAGATTCAAGCCCTTTACCTGATTCCTCTTGGCTGTTAATCCCAAATTTTGGTCTTTACTGCTGAAGATGTGCTCGTTTATATAAAGCATGATACTCACTGGGTGACCAAGTTGGAGCTGCCTTCGCCGGAACATTCTCAGCCTCCTTTGCAGACAGTGTCCCCTCTAGGCCACCAGCTACTTAGAAAAGAGCCTCTTTGCTCTGGGGACAGTGTGTGTCTGACTGCACTGTAAGTAAACGAACCCTGTGTTTTGCATTTCAGGAGGGGTGTCGGTGGGAAGGTGGAGGGAGTGGACTGGGAAAAGATAGAAAGGACATTTTACAGTAGAGGAGAGCTCGACTCTGTTCTGAGCTCTGCCGCAGATGCTGCACACCTTGCGTTCAGTGAGCCTTCATCCACGCTCCTCTTCAGCAGAAACTGGTCTCCTTCCCGGAGTCAGCTGAGGTGGCTAAAGACTGCTGCTGCTGCTGCTGCTTTGTTATGGGACTGGTCCTGTGCTGGAGCCTTGAAAGCCGATTGTAAAAGATAAGCATCTGGCCTATCTCTGGAACCTTTTCTGTGGTGTCACGGTGGTCAGCAGTGGGCTCTGCTCTACCAGTAGATGCTTTCCAGTGCTTTTTCTCAGGGGAAAGCTGCAGGAGCAACTGAAAAACCTTGTGTCCTCAGGGGTGCAAATGACACAACAATCCCGACGTCACCTGCACTGCAGGGGGCGAGAAAAGGTTTAGGAAGTGTGAGGTGCTGGAGAGGAGTGTGACAGCACATTCGAGAAGGCAGACTCTGGTTGACTACAAAAGTACCCTGCTGTTCAGGTAGCAGAATGTGCTTCTGTCCTTCCAAATATGTTGTGTTGAGACTAGCATCGTCCTGTCATCTCCTGTCACAATGCTGCCCTCGATAACTCTCCGATCTAACCTTGTTTAGCCTAATAGAAGCCAAAGCTTTCTACCAACTCACCCTGTCGCTGCTACCTAAGCGCCCGTAGGAGACGGCGTAGCAGAGTCTCGTGGAACGCACTTTGCGAGCGAGCGTGGCTCGCTGTCAGCCCTGTTGCCTGCAGGCTGTAACTGTGAGAGAGAGCTCACACAGCCAGGGAAATCCAGATTTCGAGCGCGCCTGTTGGCCTGCAGTAGCCATTTGCGTGCTGATTCACTTTGCAGACAGTGTTTGAACTCTAGACCATCTGCTTCTAACTGACACCACGTTTCTCGTGTCGATCCCACTGCACTTTGGTGGACTGCTAGGAACCTTTTTGCCCTGGTTTTGAGGTTCATAATGCACAGGCAAGTGATTTGCTCCAGGCTGCATAATTAAAAGCAGCAACAGCAGCAGACCTGGTCCCCTACTCTGACAGCTTAGGTTAAAATACCAAGAGAGCGACTGGATGTTCCGGTGTCCTGAAGCCTTTAAATCAGTGCCATCGATATCTTTCTGGGAAACTCATGACTAGCCAAAGGAGCTAAGGGGTGTGGAGAAGTCAAATGATCCAGTTGCTGTTTCTGAGTTTAGAAATGCACAACTATGCACAAACCTTTGCTTGCCCACTAGAGCGTGAAAGGAGGATGGGAGGTGTTCAGCAGTTTCGCTTGCCTCAGGTTCTTTGTGTAAGACAGAGCAATACTTTCATCTCCCTCACTGGCATGGATTGGCTGAGGCTGATGCAAGCTCTTGAACTTGACAACGTGGGGGGAAAGTTTCCCTTTCCTCAATAGCGAAAGAAAAAGCATCTTGCTTTTGAGCANGGAAAGGGAAACTTTCCCCCCACGTTGTCAATAGCGAAAGAAAAAGCATCTTGCTTTTGAGCAAGGTAGGTTCGTTGATCCTTTGTAGAGCATCTTAAGCAGGGTGCTGTGTTAGAAAAAGCCAACACGTGTGTGGCCCTTTTCTCTTGGGCAAGACGTAGCGGTTAAAAAGCAGGAGGTGCAGAAAGCCACAGCGGCTCCCTGGTGCCCAGTGTGTGGCTTTGCTGCCTCAGGCAGCTGCCCATGAACCTCAATCCAAAGGGAACAGCCATGCTCCTTTTCAGTTAGGGCTGTGCTCCCTTGATTGCTTTTTAAAGTGTCTGAAAGAACATTTCCAAGACAATTAAAATAATCTCATAATCTATTTACGTTTAATTCTGTAGGAGCTTGTGAGAGGACTCCAACGGCAAGTACTTCGGTGCAAGAGGTCTGCTTTAGCTTGGCTGATGGAGAGGACAATGTGGGGATGTATAATCAGCGGTGGTGCTGCTCCCTGCCTGGTGATCAAAGCACATGACAGCAGATCAAAGATCCTATGTGTTAGCAGCAGTATTTTATATGCAGTTGTGATGGGGGCTTCCAGGTTCTGCTTTTAGATTTACTGTGAGTTCTCCCCAGGAGCAGGTGGTTCAAGTCAGTTGTCTGGACAGAGCAGCTTTGGGTAGGGACCTGAACTGCGGTTTTTCAGCGCTGCTCAGCACATGAGCTGGTCTGGTGTTGCTGACACACCCTTTACTTTATTCAGTTGTTGTTCCAGAGGGATGTTGACTCTAACCCTAGATTTTTTTCCACCTTTTAATGCTCCATTGTTTGACAGCAAGTTACTCCTCAGTCCTTGAGCCCTTCAGTAGCTCCAGCCCATCTTTTACACTTTCTTGGACAGCCATCCTTCACCTTTCTGTGCTTCAGGGGGGGATACTTGGCTCAAAGGCCACCTGTGAAGGAGCTGTGAAAACGCAGTTAAGTACGTGGGATGCAGAAGCATGAGGTAAGTGTAATAATTTTCTTGGAGAGGAAGATATTAAAAGATGTACCGTGTACACGGGTGAGTGGAAAATCAGTTCAAGTCACAGTTGATCCCGAATCAAAAATCCTAGCTCTAATTCCTGCAAACCTAAATGGTGTTTTTGTCTCTTGAACTGAGTTCCTACCAGTTGAACTGGACCAAAGCTTATGGTCAACTCCAGACCATATGTATGTATGTATGTATGTAAGTATGAATACTTAGAAACATTATCTGTTTCAGACAAAGATCAAAATGGTACAAGTTGGATTTCATTTTTGCTGGCTTGAATTTGGGTGGATTTCTTGGCCTGAGGGACTGGGTAGTTACTATGGCAACTTGTAATAAAGCAACTTGGAATTGCAAGCTGAGTTTCTGACTCTGCAGACTGGCAAGACTTAGTTTGGAGGTTCCAGTTTCCTGCTTCTGCTGGAGAGTTACTTTTCATCTGGTCTTTGTTTGGAGAGGAGCCCGTGTCACTGGGCTCAACACAGAATCACAGAAACACAGAACATTAAGGATTGGAAGGGACCTCAAAAGATCATCTAGTCCAGTCCCTCTGCCACAGCAGGATCACCTAGATCAAGTCACACAGGAGCATGTCCACGTGGGTTTTAAACATCTCCAGGGATGGAGACTCCACAACCCCCCTGGGCAGCCCATTCCAGTGCTCCATCACCCTAACTGTGAAGAAGGTCCTTCTCATATTGATGTGGAACCTCCTGTGTTCCAGCTTATACCCATTGCCCCTTGTCCTATCATTAGATGACACTGTGCAGAATGTCATCTTCCTGACACCCACCTTTCACTTATCTATAAACATTAATTAGGTCACTCCTCAGTCTCCTTTTCTCTAAGCTAAAGAGTCCCAGCTCCCTCAGCCTTTCCTCATCAGGGAGATGTTCCACTCCCTTCATCATCTTTGTGGCTCTGTGCTGGACTCTCTCGAGCAGCTTTGTGTCCTCCCTGAACTGAGGGGCCCAGAATTGGCCACAGTATTCCAGATGTGGTCTCACCAGGGCAGAGTAGAGGGGCAGGGGACCCTCTCTGGATCTGCTAACCAGCCCCCTTCTGATCCACTCCAGGATGCCGTTGGCCTTCTTGGCCACAAGGGCCCATTGCTGACACAACAGCTATCTTGCCCTTGGAACTGTTGAAGAAAGAGTTGGAGTTTTGGAACCTCAGAGGTCAGGGGAGGAAAGGTTTTGCCTGCAGTCCATTGTTTGCTGAAATGGAGACAGTTTTCCCCTGTTCATGGCCCATAGAAATCAGTGTGCTGGAAAGGGAAAATGGGCTTGGGGTCGCATGGGTCAGAGAACTGCCCCTTGAAAGGCCCGTTGGCACAGGAAGATGGGTGTATGGACTGAAAGGAAAACATAAGGAAAACAACTGCTGGAGGTTTCTTCAACCAGAGGGGGTAGAGAGAGCAGTTTGGCTCATTTATGTAAGAACATGTGGTTAATCTCTGTCTGGCTTTGCACTGAGATTTCACTTCCCTGTGAATTAAATCGTCTTATTGGTTTTCCCCAAAGTGAGTGTCATTTTTGCCTATGACTTTAGAAGTGGGTTTGAACCCTTTTTTTTTCTCCTTTCAGCCTGCTAGCACATTAACTAACTTAATTGGTTAAACTCATCTTGGACCTCATCAACTGATCAAGCAAAGACATGTACCAGTACAGTTTCACTGACTTCCCTTGACTGTTACACTCTGTAAGTGGAGGTATTAGCTGGTTTGTGAAAATAACGTGGGGTTTTTTATTACCCTTCTGCTACTTCTGCCTGTTTGTGGAGGAACAGGACAGAAGTGTCGTAGAGAATCACTAATTCAACAGGACACTTGTTTTGCATTATGGCAGGTTACGCAAAATACTTCTGTAGCACCTGGTGTGTACCGAGCATAAAAATAACATCAGGGCTTACCTTGAACTGGAAGTGGAAAGAAAGAAATTCAAAGCTAAAATGAAACCCACATGCCCGTCTTACCTTGCAGTGGCCAAATACTGCAGGGAGCTTGGAACTACAGTTCTTCTTGGAGGATGGTGTAAGGTTTTGTGTTGTTTCAACAGGTTGGTTGTTCTAACCTGATTTTCTGGAGAGAGCTATGGCTTTAACATTAAAGGTCAATAAGTGGCATGAACTTAAACTTGAACCTGGGACAAAAAATCTCTGCCCTTGGAGAGTGGTTTCTCACTTCCCTTGCTGAATATGCAGTCTTTGGGGACTTTGGAGAGTAAGAGGAGTTCAACATGAGATACTTGAAAGAGATGGAAGGAAGATCCCTCTTCCTTTGGTGTTTTGAGCTGGCATGGTGGAGTCAGAAGCTCTGACCCAAATCTTGGGTTGAATGATGGGTTCACTCCACAGTGGACGCGCATGTCTGTACACATCTGTTGTCAACTGATCTGCAGAGATGTGCTGCATTATCTGCTCCCTCAAGATGGCTTAAACCTCACTGGCAGAACATTCTCTTGCCTTTTAGGCTCAGGAGAGCATGGCGCTCCCAAGAGATGCGTGCATGACTGCCCTATCTGACTTCACTTGAGATGCCTAGGGCACATCTGTCTGCTTCTGTAATGAATGATATAGACATACCTCGAGGCAGATGTGCAGTAACAGCTCCTGATGTGTTTCAGTTACTCTTAAAAATTGTAATTCTTGAATGTCTGATCTGCCCTAATTTCTCTGCCACTCTTCTCCTGAGAAATCTAGATATGGATGTGGCATCTGCCTCTCACCCTCCGTTGTTTAGATGGAGACTAAAGTTCTTTAGTATTTGTAGATAACCACTTAATCTGTTGTAAAGTGCCTTTCTACCATCCCCTCTTCAGGTCCATTTCTTCCCTTGACTATCTTCCTCTGTAACTGAAAAAGGGGTTTGTTGCTTACTGTACTTGCACGTTAGAAGTTCGTTTCCATAGTGAACCCTCTTGCAACACTTGGAGCAGCCCCTGTAATCTGAAAAAGGAGTCCTGCAAGTGAACCCTTTTGTCCCCTGCATACTGACGCCGGTTTACCTGTGCACACATGATTCCATTTCAATTACTGAAGACGCAGCAATAAGCACGAGCTGTGCATCCAAGACACAGTTACCCTCTCTAGTGTGATTATAGAGCAATGATCTCTGTATTGACTTCAACATGTCTAAACCCACTGTTTCCTGCCCTGTTGCAGAACGGGAAGTCTCAGCCTGTATCACGCTCTGCTGAGGCTGCTGCTGCTGCAGAGGATTCTCCCGTGTCCTCAGGAACGAGGCAGCGTTTAACGAGAAGATCTGTCACGCTCCAATGCGCTGATGCCTGCAATTGACTGGCAGGCAGTGGGATTGTTGTATTATGGTCATATTAACTAATCACTGCTGATAATTGCTCTTAATCGCTGTCTTGGATCTGTAGTATGAAGAAGCTTTAGTTCCTCAATTGTAGCTGTACAAGATTAAATGCAAGAGCTGCTTCACAATGCCTAAGTGGGATAAAAATGGTAGAAGGGGTTTTCTTCCCCCATCTCCCAGAAAAACCAGCACCTTGTAGTGCAGGGTCTCCAAAGTACATGTTTGAGCTTTGAAGATGGTGCGATGCCCTATTTGTGGCAAAAGAAAGTGGTCTTTCATGGTGTTCCCTCAAATTATCATGTGTCCCAGCTGAGCTTCAGTTTGCAAGGCTGATGGCCAGTGTAGGCAGAGGATGAAAAGTGAAAAGCACTAATTCCTCCTCTCTCTACTGGCTGCGGCCGTTTTTCCTTGCAGTACATGGACCATGGACAAGATTTGTTTGGCTTTTAAACGGTGGTGCTAGAGCTTTCTGGTTTTGCCTGCTTTGGAGAGCAGTTCTGGAGTACAGGATTGCTTCTAGTTGAAAGTCTTTTGAGCAGCTTCACCCGTTCTTCATGCCCTGTAGTCTGTGTCTGGTTTCTCTGAGTCTTTCCTTGACCTGCCCGTAGTGGGACTGATTGCCAGCACTTGCTGGGCAACTGCTGCTATTGAATCATAGAATCATTAGGGATTGGAAGGGATAAACTGGGAAAGCACTGGGACAGTTCAGCTCTGCACTGCATTCCCAAAATCCTGCTTTGTCAGGACCGTTTACAACTGGTCTGGAGAGAGCAGACACTCAAGCAAAAATTTAACCCTTTAATTACACAGAGTCTGGACACAGGACAAAAAGAGCCAATGTCTTCTTAACAATCTCCTCACCTCTTCATATCCTTGACTGAGATTGCCCCTGCCTCTGATCCTGAGAGGAAAGAAAGGAAGGGGGAAGGAAGGAGATTAAAGAAGAAGTTAAAATTGCTAGGCCCAGGGTGACATGAGAAGATTAATGTATCGTGCTGGGGATACTTCAGACTCCATAATCAGCTTTGCTGCCTCTGTTCTGGGGCTGTTCGAAGTGGTCTCCTCTGCCAGTTCAGCCAGAAGATGCTGTTAGATTTATTGAGGACTTTGGCAATTAATTGCTTTCAGACTGAGAAGGGCCTTGCTGTTGTCCATTGGAGTTTTAATTAATCAAAACGGCAGATGGGTACCATTAGCCTGAAATGCTGGAGTAATTAACTCATTCATTATCATGTTCTCTTGCTCTGGGATGGTCTATAAAGGACATCTTTAATCGAGTTGCCATCATGCAGTCCCCATAGCAGGAGTTAAATGATTTCCATCAGCCTTTACCATAATTATCCTGTATCCAGGATACCGTTAGGGGAAATGCTAATTTTTGCTAATGAGGATGTGGGCCTTCCTTGGCTTCAGCGAGGTGAGCAGAATTTGACCTGCAGAGGCAAGCAAGGCTGACGACATTAAAGTTCCATTTGAAAGTCTCTGGTATCCCTTTGTGACTTACCGAATACCCCCAGAAACATCCCATCCTGAGCTGTTTGTGCTGTGTAAGACAGAAAAGTGATGTTTCACAGGTTCCAGAGACCAAAACTGCCTCCTTTATATAATTAGAAAGAACTTGCCTTCTCAGGCCCTCAACACTGGATGTGCAGATTGCTGCTGGAGGGTTTTGCTCACCGCTGACCAAGTCCTTGCAAAAGAACAAATAACTTAAATCCCATATCCCTGAAATATACCAAATCCTCTTCCTAAATCTTGATGCGGTGCCTCGGAGGACTCATGACTTTCTCATGAAAAGAGTTGCTTTAGGAAATGTGGAGTAACCTGTACAGCTGTTGCTGCTTGCAACATAACATGGGAGCTGGCAAGCTCATTTTGCTTCCAAATGGTATTTCTGGGGTTGCCTGGAAGGGACATGAAAGCAGGAGCTGTGACCTTCTGAGGGAGCCTTCTGTCTTGGATGCTCTTTCTGGGAGGGAGGATCCCAGTCTAATCTCAACTGTAGCCCCTTTACATGAGGGTGGGCAACCACTCCATGGCACTGTCTGTCCAAGCTGTGAAGGCAGTGCTTCTCAGCACTGAGGCCATCCTAAATAATAAGATCATTGGCTTTTAATGTGGTGTCAAGAAGGCAAAAGTAGAGACCGACTACACGAACACGTACAGTGGCTTGACGACTCACTCCGCCACTGCCTGTGTCGTTGATGGTGTTCAAAATACTTGGTAGAAACACAAATCCCATGAAAATTTAGACCAAATCCTTGTCCAAACCAATACTGTGGATTTATTAATGGAAAGGTTTGGGGAAAAATCCAGCTTGGCTTTTCTTAATTAAGATTGTCTTTCCTTGGCGGATTAATTACCCAGAATCCACTGGCTCCCGTGGACGTTATTGATCCATCAGGCTGTTAGTCTGTGCTTGCAGGCATCTGTCTGTGGTCCTCCTTCTGAAGGAATTTGGGGAGGGAGGGAGGGAGCTGGCTGCCAGTCATTAACAGAACTTGGAGCAGTCTTTTCCCCCCGAGTTGATGAAATCAAAATGCTAGACGGTGGCGTAATCTCGCACCTCAGTAACAGCAGCAAGCATGGCCACTGCCACAAGCCCAGAGAGAGGTGTGGGGTCAGATGCCAAAGGCAGCAGCGGACTTTCTCTGGAGAGGTAAAGTAATGGGAGTTCCTTCACATAGTGATAGTGGTCTTAGATATGTAGTGTGAATGGTTCAAGTGCCTCCTTGGCTGCAGGCTTAGTGCAACATAATGGGTTTGAGTCAAGCCCAAGACAAGTGATAGAATTGCTGGTCCCTTTTGATGCTGTTCATATGAAGTACCTTAGTGATCCCACCATAGCTTCCAGTGGCCCACTGATGGGAAGTGAGTGACATCTATGCCTGCTCTGTAGAAGAAGAGAAGTCTTAGCTTTCCAGAAGGGGAGAGTAAGAGAGGCTGCAAGTCAACTGATGGGAAAGGAGCACTTCTGTTTGGGTGGCTGAGAAAGGCAGTCCAAGGAACACCTCCCAAGTGTGGCAGTATCCCTGTCAAACATCAGCTGTTCACGGTGCGGGGTCATGAGTGATTGCCTTTCATAGTTCTATTACTTTGGAAAATACAATGGCCCCTGATCTTCTTCAACCTCACATATAATGTTTTAAAGCTTCAACACACCCCTATATGCTGCTTCTTGTTTGCTTTGACTGTCAGACAAATGCCTTAGTTAAACATTTTCAGGGATGATTTCTAACCCAGAGGCTGTTACAGAATTACAGAATCTGTTTGATTGGAAGAGAACTTTAAGTTCTCCAATTTTTTAAGTCCAACCATTAATCCAGCCCTGCCAGGTGACCACTAAACCATGTCCCTAACCACCACAATGATATGTTTTTTAAATACCTCCAGGGATGGTGACTCCACCACTTCCCTGAGCAGCCTGTTCCCATGTTTGAGATGCTTGCTTTCCATCAGGTCCACTGGCTGGCTGTGGTAGCTGTAGTCACTGCATTCTGCCTGGGTACTCTGCCTCTCTCTACCTTCCCTTTTACGTTTTCTTAGGATCTTTTTTCCACCTCCTGCAGTCTTTAAACAAGAAAACAAACAATTCCCCAAGGCTCTGAAAGATGCTTCTGATAAAAGATGCTCTGTGCTGATGAGAGCTCTCTGCAGCATCATGAGTCACAAACAGTGACTATCTTAGGACTAGGTGCCTTGCTGTTTAGAGAGCAGCTTCTTGCCAGGCTTCATTGACAGCCTTGCAGAGTTCGCTGTTTAGAAAAGCTGCTTTTCTCTTTCGAGTTCAGAAATCCAGCCCTGAGTTTTCAGGATTTAGTTGTATTTTGAGGGTCCTAGAAAAGTGGTTATTTTACTTTTTAGGAAAAGTGGGGTTTCACTTGAAAAAGTCCCCTGGATGAACGTGGTTTCTTAGTGCTTCCTTTTTGCAAACACAGAACAAAAGCTGAGCAGACAGGCCGCATGTCATAAGCTGTAGATCGTAAGCACAAGGTGTTTTGCACTAAGGGCTAAGGTGTTTGGTGGCTGGAGTCTCATACTGACTGTGGATGGTAGAAGAACCTCACAGAGCCCTTAGGTTACTTCTCCTGTTTGCTGTAAGAGGAGTGAGGAAAGCAGCGTTTTGGGGACCACAGCTCGTATTCAGCCTGGGCAGCTTGACTTGCTTCCTCTAACTGAAAAAGTGAGGGGAAAGATGACTGATTTGGCTGCTGACTACCCAAAACCTGCCACAGAGGGGTGGGCGCTTTTTTGGTAACATGAGAGATAGGTGTCAATTTAAAATTGAGACAGCGGAGGTTGGCCAAGCCTCTCAAATCATCCTAGACAACTGTGTAGGCAGATTGGTTGCTGAATACAATTGGGATGAATAATTCCTAGGAGATGCCTATTTTTCTCTGAGGATTGCTAAAGCAGTTTAGAACTTGCCAAGCAGCCTTTAGGTGTATAAAGTTAGGTGAGCAGCAGCTGCAGATGCCTGTATTAAATACATACAGAATCACAGAAGAGACTGGAAGGGACCCTGAAAGATCATCCAGCCCAATCTCCCTGCCAGAGCAGGACGACCCAGACCAAGTCACACAGGAACACATCCAGGTGGGTTCCAAACTTCTCCAGAGAAGGGGACCCCACAGCTCCCCCAGGGCAGGTGGAACTATACGGCTTTAAGCAATGCTCAACTCATCAAGCTGGTTACTGGAGACGGAGGACAGGTGTAGCATTGCCCTGATCCTATGTGCCCACTCAAGCCTGAGGAACATTCCTGCTGATTTCAGTCAGATGTCAGGCCCTTAGGTGATCACACTGAAAATCATTAAGCTAGTTGTGTGATAGACACACATTACACTGAGAATTTGATACTGTAGTTGCAGACAGTTATTGTCTATCTGCTGCAGGGACTGGCATCCTCTGGCCATTGAGTGGCCAGCTGTTGTATTGCGTCCAGAAGAGGCCAGTAACTTCTGTATGGGAGACGCTTGCTTGCTGTTTGAAATCCTCAAGTGGATTATTTTCTCTTTAAGGTTCAGGCTGGCTGGTATAGGAGCTTGCTCTTGGTCCAGGCAGGTGCAGGGTACACCCCAGCTTTCAGCAATGTAGCATAAAACTGCCTTGAATTAGGAACAACGTGCTTTAGTAAGAATAACTCATTTACAGGTAAAATGGTGTGTGCAGTTCATCTGTGTTTGCATCCCCTGGATGAAGCAGGTTTTAGTTAATGGGGGCATGTAATCTAACAAGAAGGTGTTTGTCAGGCTGCAGATAGTGGAGGATCCAGTTTTAGTCCTGGACTCGAAAGGCTGGTTGGAGAAGACTGAAGTTTGGTTTGCCACTGTTTCATGCTTTCTTCCTCCTTCCTCCTGAGGATCCTCTGGGGCCTGTCTTGCCCTCTGTTCTCCAAACCACCAGTGTCCCTGCTGCAGTAATCAGTAGTTGCCACCAGCCTCTTAACGTTTCCCTTCTCTGTGCCAGCCCTTTCCCTGCTCCCTATCTTCTGTCTTCAGGCCCTGCTCCATGTCTCACTAGTACATCTGTTTCTTTCCAAGCAGACCCCTGTACTGCACATTTCCTTGTCTTCATTTCCTTCTAGTTCAATGGACTTATTGGAATAGGCCAATTGTATTTAAAAAAACTAATGAAATAAACAGGAAAAAGAAGAGACATAAAAAAAGGACTCATCTGGCATCCAGGGATAGGGTTAGAAACATTCCTGCCTGTCTCTCCATGGCAGGAAACTCACACGTGCAAGCACGGGAAAGACCTGTGACCTTCTGTCAGAACAGTAAGTTGCAGAGCTTCTCCTGACTTGTGTTTCTGTGAACTGCATGTCTGGCTGGTGCATCCTGCTTCCCTTCTGAGGCAGGTTGCACTGGGCTCCTAGGCACACTGCCTTAGAAACTGATGCCCTAGGCATTCAGTGGCTACTACAGAAACAAGAGGCAGCCTCAAAAGGTGTCTTGGGGTGCAGCTTGCTGTCAAGTATTCGCATTCAGGAGAGGAGCTGTGGATCAGGTCTAGCTCTCCACCAACCCCTTCCTGTCATGGCATTGGTGATTGCTCACATCATCCTCACTTTCTCTGCACATGCTTGCTTTGAGCATTTTCTGTGGCTTAAAGTTCACACAGCAATTTGTGGAAGATAAAACCCTGGAGTGAAGGCCAGCTCCAGTTCTGCTCAGATGGGAGGTGTTTATAGTCAAGGGCAGTTCTGTGTTGTCCCAGGCATGCCAGCGTGGTCCTGTGAAGACAGACAGGTTTCTCAGTGCCTGTACTTACCACGGTTGTCTCAAGCTTCTCTCTCATGCCCAGGGAGGCAACTATGCATGAACCTTATAGCAGTGCTCAGAAAACAGTCTTTGCTGTTCAACCCCTTGCGTGAGGGCTTGACCTCTGGTGTGTAGGCAGAAGATGAAAACTTTCTGTATAAGGCCCTGTTGTGGATCATGACCAGAACGAAAGAGGCTTTATTGACCAGGAGTGGCAGAAAACAAACAAGGAAGGAGGTTAAGTTTCACAGTGTGTGTTACAGGTTAACAGAGGAGAGGAAAAGATTACAAGAGTCATTCATTTGCTTTTTTTTTATTATGTATATTTTCGTTAGAAAACAACCTTGAACACCCAGGAATAGTTTTCTAATAAACGTAAGCTCATGAAGAGCACTTGGAAGTTTCCATTCTGGATTCAGGAGAATGACGGGACAGTAACACAGTCGACATGGTCATTCCTCTTAATCAACCCCTCCCTTGTGGCTGACTTTCTTACATCACAGCCTCCCCTTCCCCGTGCTTCCTGCCTTGAACAAAACCAACTTCTCCCCAGCCCCACAGCATCTCTGTAGAAGTCTCAGAGTGAGCATTTCCACATGGGCACACCATTGACTTATCTCTCAGTGAACACAGGAATTTCTTCCAGACCTGACTCGAGACCCTATGAAGACACCTTGGAGATCCATGCAGAGACACTGCTTCTGCTCCTGGGCAGACACTGTGGTAGTGAAGGATCAGACTCTAGTCCTTGAAAGTGATTTCAAAGGAGGCTGACCTGCAGAGACACAGAATTAGCCTACTGAGCACTCTGCCTGCTGGGGACGAAGATACAGGGAAATGTTCTTGCCATCCCTGGTAGCTACTTCCCTTCTTACTCTCAGCCTCTTGGGGGTAGAAGTCCTGAAAGGGTTGATGCATAGCTATGGGCTGGTTGTGCTTCTGGAATGAGGAAGATTTCCTCTCCAAGCCTGGCCTGCATTGCCTACAGAAGGTTTGTTTATAATGGAGAGTTGACATACGTGAGCTAAGAACATGAGGGACAAGGCTTTGATGCTGTATAAATCTGACAGAGTCTTGCTCCCCTCTCATCAGGGCAGACCTCACCCAGTTTTACCATCATACGAAATGCAAGTGCTTTGTCCTCATCGTGTTTTTGGCTCAGTTATGTCATCTGCTTTAGTTACCCTGAGGCTAAGAAAAAGATTCCCCATGCCGTTATCCCACAGCTCGACAGCAGTGAAAGAGATATTTGACAGCATCTGCTCTTCCACACCAAGAAGCCAAACTCCATGAAAAAGGGTTCTGCTGGCCACACCAGTCTAGAGGTATGGGAGGAAGGTTTTTGTGCCTATTAGCAAGGAGTAGAAGGGCTGTCCACGTTCCTGTCTCAGAGAGATGCTCTACTGTTCAGTAGCAATGAATCACCCCTTTCCAAAGGAAAGTGAAGAGTACTGAGCAGTGAGCGAAAGGGGAAGGGGAGAATAATCTTGTAAGGACACAGGCGCAGAGATCAGCTGATCAGAGAGCTGCAGGTTTTGTCTCTCTAGCTGGAAGAGAAGATCAGGTGGGTTGGGTCGAGGTCTGTTCATCCTTCTAGGAAAAAAGACTAAAATAAACCTCTGTGACGTGTCATGGAAAACCTCCAGGGAAGTGTGTGACGCTGCGTTTTGAAGGAGACCCGTCTTCTAATGAAGAGCAAAACGCAGAGAAGCTTTGTCACTAACTTCCACTGTGACAGAATGAGACGGGTCACCTGTGGGGGCACACTGGGCTTGTGCATTCTGGTGAGTAGTTGATATCAAAAGCTGTATAAGCTGACAGATGCTCCCACTGTCCAACAGCGACTTGCTAACGACAGGCTGCCATCCTGCCACAAAGGGGCACAACTGGAGGCAAAACATCTCTGCCTGATGCTGGCTATCCCATCCAGAGGGAGCCTGTGGCCCGCTGTAGGCAGCCACGCTCTAGGAAAGCTCCTTGATGGCAAGCAGACTCCGTAACTCAGAGTTTCTTCAAGCAAGCAGGGAAGTGGATGTGATGTCCTAATTCCGTTTGGTGACGCACATCTTGGTGCGTCATGTAACACATAAAGGAGTGCCTTCCCTTTGTACCCCTTCTCTGCTGTTATTTAGTTCTTTAAGTCCTGGGCATCAGAATCCTCCTTTTTTTATTATTTTCTTTTTTTATTATTTTCCTTTTCCTCCTTTTCCTTTCTTCTGTGACGCACTGTAGAAAACGGGCTAACAAAAGGAAATACACAAGCTGCAAAAAAGGTGCCGTCTGTGGCTTGGACAACAGTTTCTCTGAGTCCTTGTTCCTGTCTAGAAATCCATCTCTTCTGAAACAGTTGTGATGGCAGGTGTTTGTGCTTTTGCATCATCATTGTGCTTGTTTGAGTAAGGCTCAGATGAGTTTGAGGGGTCTTCAGTCTGTTTCCTGCTGCTGGAGGGGAGCGCCTCTTTTCCATGTACTTCTGCATGAAGTGAAATGCCGTACGGTGACGAGCGTGAGCGAGAGATGGACCAGCGGCCGCAAAACAGCGTTCCCCTCTTCTGCCTTCACTTTGCCTGAAGTTAAACCTTACGTCACCCTTTCCACACAGCAGCTCCCTAGCTCCTGTCAACACTTTTTCAAGTACAAGCACTGTTACAGGTTTCTTTGGGTATTTTTCTCTCCTTTATGTTTTCAGGACAACATTTATAAATCTTTCTGTGCACCTATATTTTATCTTGTGATTCCAGTTCTGGAAGAGAAAACATTCTTTCATCAAAGAAGAAATTCACCCCCTGACCTGGAGGTAAATTGAAAAATGAGCTACGATATTTTTTGATGGTTGTGTAAACAGCGTGGAAGTGTCAGGTTCTGTTCTCCTTGTTTCCAACGTGATACATGCGAGACTAAAGACTCTCTTCAGTAACGGCTCCGGCCAGACTGCCATTACTGAGGGAAACATTCCTAGAGCCTGAAGCTCACTGCTGTCATACGGTAACTAATTCGTGTTTCCACTCTGTCTTCTCCAACGTGGAGGAAGTGAAGGTCAGTGCAATGAGCTCCTATGCTTGTTTCTTCTCTCAGGTTCAAATATGTCATTGTCAATGAAATGAAGTTGCCTTTCAGAATATGTGAAGGATGTAGAAGACTCTAAAATTAATAATCTGAGAGGAGTTCCCTGTCTGTCTGCTCAGATCTTCAGGCCTGGAGTCTAGGGATGGCAGACGGAATGAGGCATCTGTTGGCTCAGGAATGAGAAGAAGCGGTCACAGATGAAGTAACACTGAAGGGATGTTAGGACATTTAGCCAGTAGTCACTATGTCAATTGCACTGCTAACTATTTCCCTCCAAGTGCTTGACCTATGTGTAGTAGTGAGAGCAAAGAACAGGTCTTCTTGCCCTCCATTCTCACAAGGAGATGTGCAGGAGTCCTCATGGATGAACTACAGGTTGGAGTGCCAATGATGCGGCTTCCTCCTGCACTGAAGAGCAGCAGTAGTTTGCTTAGTCAAAATAATCTTCTTTTCTCTTGGTGGAAACAAAGAGAAGATGCTTGACCACCACATGTGGGTAGGTGGTGGTTTTCGTGGTTGTCCTCCATCTACAGGCATTGATGTTTTACTGCTTCCAGCACAGGGACTTTGAAAAGGGTCAAGGACCTGGCAGACAGGAGTAGTATTTTCCTATCTCACCAAGTCAAAACAAAATGGACAGGTGATGTCTCTCCTGACTGCAGTCTGTGCTGCTGACTAGCTCTTTGCTTAGGTTGCCCATCATGGTGAGGTAAAACATGGAGATCTTCAGCACCTTGCTTGGAAAACCACAAGAGAGAGCACATCTGATTTATCTGAAGAAAAGGCCATCACTTCTGACCTTTGAAATTGGAAATCCAATGTTAGATGTGTGTTGCTAGAATGATGGGGGGTTTTGTGTTGCAACCAATTAACTGTAGGCACCAAGACTGGCAAAATGAGTAAGTATCAAGGGCAACTGATGGGTGTTTATGCAGTCTGACTACTGATACCGACTGCTAATGGTCCCTGTGTTCTCCGATGACCCTAGGGCTAGTGCAGGTATTGAGCCATTGCAGGCACAGAAGAAGAGGGTCTGAACTTGGTAGTGGGAATTTACCAAGAGGTTGAATGGCAAGATTGGAAGAGCTGTGAAGTTGAAGGCCAACACTGATGGCAAGAACAACTTTGTCAACTGACACAAAGCAAAACACCTCTGAATAGCATAACCAGAAGAGCATCACCAGAAAGACCTGTCAAAACTGATGGAAAATCAGAGGACTAGCAAAAATCACAAGAATGAGCAGGACCACACACAAGATTTCTGATGGTGGCTGAACAATCCTCCACACTGACCACCCCCAAATGGCGTTGGAGGACCACAGAGCCCAAGAACTGAGGAGTCCTCGCAATAATAGGACCCAGAATTTTCTCCACTGGGGGAAACAGCTGCCAAACTCTGCAAGCTTTGTTTGTCGGCGGAAGCTGATCGAACTGCTTTGTACCAAAATACAAAGAATGTTTCTTCAGGAACCTGGCAGACAAGACGAGAGGAAATATGTGGGGAAGAAGGGATGCCTTCTGAAGCATAGCTCTGCCCCATCTTTTCTGTCTGCTAGCATCCCCCAACACACAATGTATTTTGCATGTCTCGGGAGTGTACTGTCTCCATTTGCACCTTTTAAAGTCCTGCATAGTAGCACAAAGAGGATGGCACGAGGAGGTTGTGGGAGATGAGAGAACTGTGCTTTGGAAGCAAGAGACCCTCATCAGTACTTGTGCCATCAATACCTTGGGGAGGAACAGAAAAGAGAATCCCAAACCCCAAACTAAATTTGCACTTGTTTTCTCAGGCTGGCAGCCTACAAGTTCATAAACTCAGCAGTACCTTGTTCTGAAGTAAACTGCTCTGAAAAGAGTTTCAGATGGCTTCCCCAAGTTTGCTTTGCTGGTGGCAGCCCTTCGGCTTCATGCTGGCACATGTATGAAGCTCTTTGAACAAGTTTTGACCTTCCTTTAGCCCCTCTGCCCATCAAGCCAGCTAATGACATGCTTCGTATTGCACAGAACACATACAATTGACAAGTTCATAGTGTTGTTTAAATATTAAACAGTCTAGACGGGCTTCTGAGTCTTAGGCCGCTATGAAAAGGCTCAGACCATACCCATCTCTGAAACCGGGCTGCGGGATCATTTGCACAGTAAGACAGACAGTAAGACTTGTATACATTGCCATGCAACAGAATAGACCCCGAACGGCCAGCCCTAAGTGGAAAGTTTATTTCTAAGCACAATATATGGAAAAACCAAACCAACAAACCCCACAGCTATAGAAAACGTTGTAGCAAATCCCTGGTCAAGTAGGACTTCACGTCTGTCACTACCCTGCACCTCACGGCCGCTTGAAATGTCATGCAATGGAGGAGAGGGCAATCGGACGACACCCTCTGCTTCGGATCAAGGAGGATCTCCAAGCAGGAGAGGGCCGCTGGGACTCCCGCTGAGTGGTTCGGACTGTAACCAGCAAAAGGGCAGCGCTGCTCACCCCCACCACGCACGTCATGACTACCGATGATAGACTTAGCACTTCAACAGGCTTCACCAACGTGGATTCTCACAACACCCCTGTGAGGTAGGTACGTATTGTTAGACCCCCTTTGCGTGGAGGGGGGACTGAGCCAAACAGCCCAAGGCTACAGAGTCGGTGGCAGAGCTGGAGTGAGAGTGTGCAGAGTCCTGTGTGCTCAGAGTACTAGGTCACACCACTCTTTCATGGCAAGTTGTGCTTCTGACCTCACAAACTTTCAGCTTTTAGACAAATTAAAGGTATTTGACTTCTCCATGTTAAATGCGCGGAGGGCAGGAAGGGAAACGACATCACACCTGACAGCTGTCCCTCTGTCTGTGTATACTTCCCCTCTTCCAAACCCACCACAACTCCTCATGTTGTGGAATGAGGACAGCTTCCAGGACAGGCATGGGGGTGAGAGGCTGCTGTGTTTGCTTGCTTTGGCCGGATTTCTCTCTACTGTGGATCAGAAGTTGTTCTTCCAGTTTCAGAGCTCATTGCAACACCCTCATTCTGGGGGTAGCTGCTTTTAGAGGTGACTGGAATTTCCCCTTCCCTCTCCCTCCATCCAACCCACATCCTTTCCCTCTCCTCTGCCAAAAGCACTCTTTGGTAGACAGTAAAATTGGTCAGATAAAAGTATAGTGGCTTCAGGAGCCATGCTGTTTCACATGGGTCCTTAGTAAGTCAGCTTTCTTGGTTGGTGTTTCATCTCCCACATTCTCTGCCAGAGAAGTACCTGTTCTGTTGCATTTAAAGGGACACTGTCAAGTAACTGAGGTGAAAAATATGACCTTCATCAAGAGGCTAACCTCCACCTTCAATACTGCAGAATGGCTGGCACGATCGAACCCAGCGGCTGAAGTTTGACACTTTCTCTGTCTCAGAGCCACCCGGCACATGACCATCTAGCTCACAAAGGATCTGGTGGATTGCACTGGCCCTGGCTCCATCAGAAGCTGGGAGAGGTGCTGGTGCAGAGGTGGAGGGCAGTTGGACACAGCCATTGTGCAATGCTGCTCAGCACTGCTGCTACACGGATGCAGTTTGGCTGAAGTCAGCATCTTAATTTTTCGGGGAGCCAAGTTCAGGCTCGATTACTAACAAGTTCATTGTTTTGGGATTGCTGAGATGTTGCTCCTCTCTTGGGTAATCTCTGTGTTTTTAGGGTTCCTGCTCTTACACTTCCCTTGTGGCTCTGGCAAAACAGCTCAACCCCGCGGAGCCAGGACACACCAGCAAGGACAGTCGGCAGGAAATCATCAACTTGGATTTCCTTCTGTCACAGAAGAAAGGTAGGGAGAAGGACAGGGGTGGTGAAAGCAATGAGGTGAGTGGAGAGAACAGTACGTGCCCAAATGGAAAAGGACAAAATCAGTAGGGAAAGAGATTTTTATTTTCAAGCTTGTAAGAGAATATTACAAACAATGGAGAGTAAAAAAAGCCCAAACCCTAAAAACTATTTAAAAAGTACTTGACAGTGTCCCTTTAATATCCACAAATGATTCAGCCATTGTGCATTGAAAGAGAATGTTCCTGAAGAGCAACCGGTACCTTTGAGGCTACATCCCAGAGAAGGAGACTTATCAGAAGTGGTTCGTGTTCAATTAGCAATTGTGCTCCCTCTTCAGACTAACGCTCTCTTGAATGATTGAACGGAATAGACTCTGTCGTCAACTAACAGGCTGGATGTGGAAGGCTCAGCCTGCAGACTGAGTGAGACTGTTGCAAACTGAGCAGCAGGGATACAGACACCAAAACAAAAACCGAGTATGTACGTCTGGAGTGCGTGAGCGTGTGAACCAGCAAGGAAGCAGGAACCCCCGGCGCGGGTCAGCCTCTTGTGATCACAGTAAAACCAGAAGGAGTGTAACCTGGACTGGCTGCACGGAAAATGCCGTGTGTGAGTGGCCAGATGTGGATGCTGGATTTGGGGTTATGAAGATAAATCACACCAGTACTTGTGCTTGAAACACCTGTGGGGTGTCTGTACAAAATTTGCCAAAAATGCCTATATGTCAAATAAAGGTCACGGACCACCCTCCCCCCTCCCAGTTCTACCCTCACAAACCCCTTGTAAGGAACATTATGAAAAAAACCCAGGATTTTTGGTGAAATTTGTATATGCCTGGGGTTTTTTTAGATTTTCTTGGTGGGATGATCCAACCTCTCTTTCTGTAAATCAGTGCTGGAAAATGCCCGGCCATTTCCCTTCGGGTACCCTACAGTAAAGCAACCGAGGTTCCAGAGTGACACAGGAAACAAAACAGCTCACAGCCCTGTTCATCACAGTCTGGAAGATGAATACTTCAAATCTCTTGTTCCATTCCTTGTTTTTACAAGTCTCACACTGTGAGTGTGTGCGTGTGTGCGTGTGCGCGCGCGTGCGCGCACGAGCGTGCTTGTATATTCTTCGGGGGGTACAGAGCGTTACCCGTTCCAGGTAATAGGCTTTGTAAGACATGCTAAACCATCTGTTCCTCTGCTTCCCCAGAACTCTGCCTACTCAGTTTGTAGTTTGTATTGCACTTGTTTTGTTGTAGTTTTTTGTGATTTGTGTACTTGGTTTTTTTCTTTGCTTTTTTTTTTTTTATTCTTCTTTTCTTTAAACTGGTTGGAAAACACTAACCGCTTTAGCATGAGTGTGCAGCTCTCCCTCCACCTGCTTTTTACCTCAGCTGGCCAGGTGCCGCCTCTTATATCTTGTGCAGTTACCAAGAAAGAAAAGGAAAGGAGGAAAACCAAAGCATAACAAAAAAGAAGAAAAGAGAAGGAAAGAGAAAGAAAAAGGCACACCATGCTCCTCTGCTTTGTGAGTTCTTTGTCTCCTCCACTTCACATTAAGGCCTCCTGAATTCCTCGGCTCAGACGGTCGTGACCCTCATGACGAGCTCTCTGTTACTACTAGACTGACTCCTCTGTTCGTGAGGCCTCAGGTGGCTGAGTATATGCAGGATGGTGTAAGCACAGTGGTGGTCAGAGAGGGTGCCTGTGGCATGGCCGGCAGCCCGTGCCCCGCTGTCAGCTGGAGCGGAGTTAGTGGCTGTACCACCAGTGGAGGACGAGTGGGTGTTTTGGGAGGAGGGGCGCTGATTTGTCCTGGTCCCTGTTTTTTGTTCCTCCATGTCCTTTGTTTTGTCATAGTTCAGCACTTTCCACTGCTGATTGACCGCCTGCCACCTTTTAAAAATCCGGTAAACCGAGGGCCCTTCATGTATTATTAGACCTGGAGGGAAGGGGGAAAGAAAGAAACATAGACCAGAAAACAAAACTTTAGAAAGAGCCATGTACCTGCCCCGGCACCCTGCCCCACGCCAGCTGGTTGGCTCAGCTCTCCCGCGGCCCGTACTGATTCAAGGATAAATGGTGTCTTTTAATCACCCGTGCTGCTCTCCTGCTGGATCCCCTTCCCCCTGAACGGAAAGGATTACAGTTTTATCTCGGCCATCAATACATGGATCACAAGCGCAGCAGACCGAGTTATGCTCGGAACGCGCTCTGGTTACCAATAACCGCCCGAGGTTTATTTGTCGCTGGACGGGCTCTGAGCGCCGCGCAGGCATGATTCATCCGGCTCACGGCGTGTGTTTGGAGGGGGTGTAGCTGGCTCTGACGTGCCCGTGACGTCTGCTGCACCCACGTCATGTGTGTGCACAGCCCGAGCCTCTCCCCACACACACAGCAGCAGAGCAGATGGAGGCCAGAGGTGACAAAGGAGCACAAAAAGGATCTGTCAGTCCCTGTAAATGGCTTCTCTGTGTAGGCAAAGTTCTGCTCATCTGCAGAGCAGGTACCTCATTGCACATGACTGCTTCCTTCCAAGAGGGAAAACAACATGTTTGAAAGAAAGAGCAGGTGAGCCTAGACCATGAGTGTGCTAAGCGGACACGTGCTGCCCGTGTCCTGCTGCCCTCCTGCACGTGTGACAGCTGAGCAGCACTGGGCTGCAGGACAACTGCCTTGCAATGGTCTCCACTTTTGAGAGTGACTAGCTCAGGCCCTGCCTCCCAGCAGTTAGGACACCTCCCAGCAGTTTCTGCCATTCGGCCCAAGGACTGAAGGATTAAATAATCTTAGAAGTTGTTTAGATGATGACAGTAGTTGCGTATGAAGCTCTGTTGCTGCTCAAACTGCCAGGCTCTGGCTAGGCCCTTGGAAAGCACTGGGTTCAGCAGGAACTGCAGCACCGGGGCTGGAGGGGGCTGCAACATTTCAGGCAGGCTGGTAAAGCTGACACCCTGTGACACGATCGATAAGCTCTGAAGAGAGGGGTTTATGCCAGTGCAAGAGATCTGAATCTCCTTGTTTGGCAGCAGTTTGCCTGCTCTGTGTCCCATGTAACTGAAGCCAGACCTGCAGGTAGGACTGGGCAAGTCAGCACATGGACAGCTTCTTAATAATAAAGGCTCCTCCATTCTTCCTCAGACCCAGAAACATTACTAGGAAGAGCTGCTCTCTTGCCTGCCTGTTGCAATGGCATAAACACAACAGCAAAGAACAACAGGCCCACAAGAAATAAGAAGCAACGTCACGTCTAAATGCTGAGACTGTCCTGACCAGCAATGAATGGAGCAATGATGGTCACCACAGAATGAAGTGGGTCATGGCTATCCCCAACGAATCAAGTGTTCCAGCTTCACCCTTCGCTCACCTTTCCCAAGCCCATGCCAAATCATAAAACAAAGTGTCTGAAGATTGGACTAGATGATGGGGATTGGACTCGATGATCTGGGGATTGGACTAGATGATCTTTCGGAGACCCTTCCAATCCCTAATGATTCTAGGATTCTAAGACCATCCTACCGGTAGGGCTGGCCTTCCCATTCCTCAGTGATGGGATGCAGCCATCTGGTTTCTTAGGGTCTGACTCTGATTTTACAGAGTTTTAACCCAAGCTTCAGCACAGATTGAGTTTCTAGCCTCTCTAGCTTAAGCCCTTCTGACCTGATCACCACTTAGCTTCAGGAAGACCCTCACATTCATCGTAACAGGGTGCAAAGCCTGCACTGGCTGCAGCAGTAATCACATCAGACAGCTGAAGTATGCAGGTCTGTCTGTTTTGGGACAGGATATGGCACTGGGCACCACAGTGTGAGAGACATCTCCTCTCTGGTTCCCACAGACCACTGAGACAGAGCAGCTCTGATTCTGTAGTGGTACTGGCTTCTCATACCCAAACACCATGGATCATTATAGAAAAATGTGAGTTCTCCTCCCTATTTTGAAACAGAATTGAGAATCTTGCCATCTTCTGATCAAAGCATCAACCATAAAAGGCAGGACTTAGGGAAAGCCTGCAGATCCAGACAAGGATACAGTGCTTTGAAGCAGTCCTGAAGTGGATCAGCCCATGACAAGGGACACTGGACACAGACATAATGAGCTGTCTGATCTGTAATGACTGAAATTCCACTCCGATCAATGACTGAGCCCATGTTTCTGTGAGACCACTTTAAGCCTTGGATAAAAGAGCTGAAATTGAATGTTTTCTCCTTGGCTGTAGAACATTCTCCACAGAATCAAATCCATTCTCCAAAGTATTAAACACCGAGCCAGGATTGTAAATCCATTCTTAATTACCTTATCACAAATATTTAATGTGCAGCCTGATTCAAGAGGGCTGTTTATAAAATTCTTGTTTGTTTGCTTTCTAATTATAAATGTTTATGATCTTATGCAATTAACTGTGTGATGCTGATGGATGGGTTGCTGAGTCAACTGAGCACCTGTTTTCTTAGATAATTTTGGTTTCCAAATATTTATAAAGGTACAAAATAACTTGTTTTCATGTGTATTTTCTGGGCTCTAAATTACTTATCGATTTCCCAGTGTCAAGATCAGGAAGCTGTAAAATTAAAAAGGAACCAAGCGGAGGGGTGGGCAGGGAGGTGGAAGTAATGGTGATTCATTTGCAAGAGTAAATGCCAAGAGTAAGCAAGAGTCCATCAGTTTATATCAAGCTGCAGGATGCTTAACGCTCCCATCAAAACAACTTCTGTCTGCCTGAGATAAATTAGGACTGGAATTCCCATGTTCAGCTCTGTGCAACCCCTTCCAGAAACACCCCTCCCGTAGGGATCAGTCTTATTTACGGAGGTGAAAGTTTCCAAGGCCAGGCTTAAGTGGGAAACCCTTCAGGAAGAACTGCATGCAACTGCAGGTGTCTAGCCAGAAGCAATTATTTCGTAAGTTGTGGGGAAGACAGCAGCTTGGTGTGAACTTCTCTCTGTTTGCACTTTTCTCTTTTCAACACAGAAATGTCTGCACGAGAATTCCAGATGCATTCTGCCAGTGGCCTAGTCCTTCTCCATCTCCTCCCAAGTTTATCTCACCATCTTCTCTGAGGAAACCGTCCCCTTTGGAAGGAAAATCTCTGTGAGTGTCATGCAAAACATACTGGTGCAGACTGCTGCCTGGGCGGCAATGAATCGTGTCACGGTCCGTGATATCTCTCGTTTGTGGTGTTGGTAAAATGGAACCCCCGTGAAACACGGGCGCTGGAGACACGCTGCTCTCTTTCCCATTTTCTCATGTAGACACCTGGCTGGTGTCTGTAGACACCTGGCATCAGAAGAAATCCCTTGAACTGAAAATTGTTGAAAGCTGAAAGAAGTGTTCAGGGGAACGATAACATACTGTTGTCTTGTTCTTATTTCACTCTCATGTCTGTTTGCGACCAGTAATGGAAACCAGGCAGCTGGCTAGATGGAGCCTTATTTTCTCAGGCATTTCTACTTGCACTGGCCTGTGCCATGGAAAGACTTCCCAGGTGGCTCTGGAGCTGGAGACAGCCCATATTATGTGATTAACCTGACAACAAAGTCCAGAAAAAACATTTCTAATGCCTCTGCTTGCATTGCCACAGTGATATGGCTGCACTGTTCCCAGGACAAGACAGAGTATCCCTGAGCTAACGTGCTGTGGCTGACCCTGAATGAACACGTGCTGAGTCTGGAATGACATCTACAGTAACCATATTGATCTCTTTTCACTCTGCTGGCTCTCTCCAAAGATGAGCCTTTCTGCTCTTTCTCTTACGGCGTTATTGTCGAGTCAGGTCATGGTCAGCCCTGTGGAGGTCTGCAGTGTCCAGGTGGGAGTAACAAGGGATTATCCTGGGTGCAGGGGTTACTTCCCAGAGCTAAGAAGCTGCTTTGTGCTTCAGAGCACAGGCAAACACAACACCACCCTGGTTGTACCAGAACTGTACACTTTGCTTACACTGCTTTCTTGTGTTTCCTTACATTTATTCTGCATAGGAGTGTATCCAGCACCTAGCCACTGCTCTGAGGCAACACTGTCACGAGAAGTGACCCGGACCCAGAGGACACAAAGACTGGTTCCGTACTGGATTTGAAGTAGTAGGTAAGCAGCATCAGCACAGGTTAACCGGGCAGGAGTTGTGTCAGTGGCTTTGCATGGCCAGCTGTCACATGCCCGCAGCACCTGGGAGAGCAAGCTGACCACTGCTGACTCTAGGGAAAGACTTAAGTCTTCCATTTACTACTCACTTCCCTTCCCCTACTCACATTGTCATCTCAGAGCAAGAATATTTGGACTGTTCCTTTTCCAGATGACTGAGATGCAACAGAGCTAGCATTGCTGAAAACAGTTTAATTTCCATGTTCTCCTGATTGCCACAGCTAATCCTGAGCTTCTGGCCTCTTAAAATACAAGAGTTGGAAAGGGGAGCATGACTGAGGGTACCAAGGCCCAGAGGCCCTGTCACTGTAGGATTCCTCTAAGCCTTGCAAGACCTGTCCATACCACATCATGACCCACAAGGGCAGAATGTATGCAAGGAAATGTTCTTGGTGCTGTGGATGGATGGATGGGCCCCTATGGGCTGTGTGCAGGTCGCCCTTTGTCTCTTGGGATTACAGTATCACACAGTATCACAGTATCATCAAGGTTGGAAGAGACCTCATAGATCATCAAGTCCAACCTGTCACCCAGAGCTCAAGGCTAGACCATGGCACCAAGTGCCACGTCCAATCCCGCCTTGAACAGCTCCAGAGTTGGCGACTCCACCACCTCCCTGGGCAGGCCATTCCAGTGGCCAATGACTCTCTCGGTGAAGAACTTTCTTCTCACCTCAAGCCTAAACTTCCCCTGGCGCAGCTTGAGGCTGTGTCCTCTTGTTCTGGTGCTGGCTGCCTGAGAGAAGAGAGCAACCTCCTCCTGGCCACAACCACCTCTCAGGTAGTTGTAGACAGCAATAAGGTCTCCCCTGAGCCTCCTCTTCTCAAGGCTAAACAATCCCAGCTCCCTCAACCTCTCCTCATAGGGCTTGTGCTCAAGGCCCCTCACCAGCCTCGTTGCCCTTCTCTGGACACGCTTAGTCAGGAAGAGGTACATTGCCACCAGTGGCAAGACTGGACCAGAGAGAGGTCCTCAGCCTAACGACTGGCTGAGCTGTTAGAAGAACACGAGCAAAACGCAGTGTGTATTTGTGCATCTGGGTGGGCAAGGGGAGGATCAGTTGGAACCATCAGCACCACTGTCCTTTGAGACTCACACAAGCAGTTGCAAGGCACCAGAGCAAGGCAGTAGCAGTTTCCCAGAAATGACAAGTATTGCACCTTCTGCACATCATCATCCTCTGCCACCAAATAGTCTTTTCATGAGGACTTTCAGCCCCCGATTAACCTTCCTCTTATTTCAGCACTTGCCATGCATTTTCTGGAGACAGACAGGCAAATTCTTGGGCTAGGAGCTGTTTCTCCTCTTTGTCAGTAATGGAAACACTAAAACAGGGTTTCTGCTGACATCATCCCTGCACTGACACCCATACTACCTACACAGGGGGTAAAAACACAGTCCACTCCGGCCGGTCACTCTACCCTGCCTCTCATAAATCCCTTGTCCTACCATCTGAGCTGTCACCTCCTGTTTCCACCTTCAGCAGCACCTTCCTCTTTGATTTCTCCTTTCAAAATGCATTTTCACCTCAGCCAGACAGCTGCCATGCTTTAGCCTGTTTCTGCTGCCTTCAGTGCTGGGTGTCAGGGGAAGATTGTGGCAGCTGTGATGAAAGTTTAATGTTTGCATCCACAGCAGCAGTGGCTCAGGCCGAGGTAAACCAGTCTTCCTGGGGGATAACGCTTTGATTGCCAGGCTTTCTCTCTGTTGACATCACTGCACACACAAGCCCTCCTCTCCCTTCCTGTGAATTCTTTAACCTTTTGTGGCAAACTCAAGTTCTCCCACTTTTGTTTCCAAAGCTCCAGCAGCTCAGACCTCATCTCATTGCCTTAATCTCATCACATATGCTCCAGCCTTAGCTGCCTTTTGTCTTAACCTCAGAGCAGAAAAGTGGCTCCATTTGGCTCAGTCAAGGGATCTGTCTCTTACAGCCTCCAGCAGTGGCCAACAGCAGTACAGGAAAGGGTGTTAAAAAAGGGCCAGGAGTGTGGTGTTTCCTTGATGGGCACTGAAGACTGCAGGGGCCGTTCCTGGGCACAGATGGCCTCTTTTGGCTCATTTATGTTCCTTAACCACAGGTGTAGTGCAGTAAAATGTACTGACTTCTGCTCTGTGCTCTGTATTTACTCGAGCTAGGCTGCCCTGCCACTTGCCAAATTCTTGTAGTCCCCATGAGATTGTTCCACTCCAAAAAAGTGTTCTAGAAATCACTGTGATTCTGCCTCACCCCAACTTCACAAGTATCTCGTGGTACGTGGGAGATGAGTCACTCAACTCTTACTGGACCTTTCCAACTCATTACTGTTTTTCAGTGCAATCCCCTGCACTTTATCCCTCATCCACGATGCAAGAGAGTCCTTGGTGATAAACTCAGAAAGGAGAGCCAGAAGGACCTTTTCCAGCAGATATGGGCTGGGAAAGGGACGTCCAGTACCTGGCATCCTTCAACATTTTGACAGAGTCAGTTCCAGCTGAAAACAACAAGCTGTTTAAATAGCCTAGCACCTTGGAATCCTCCAGTGGCTGAGACTCACAGTTGCAGAGCTGTGCTCTGCAGGCAGTGGGGAAGAGGGTAAGTCAGGGAGTGGGGAGAGATGGATGTGTAATTGAAAGTTATGCTGTGGCACCAGTGGAACTCTGCTGATTTGGGAGAGGAGATGTGAATATCGAAGCTGACGAGGTGGCAAATCAGGTAATGTCTTACCTCTCTTCATTCTTACTCATCATCTCCAGAACCTCTTCATTTCACCCCCTTTCTCTGCACATGATCTCCCCAGGAAGGAGGAGGGCCCGAAGCAGAGAGGTGCAGAATCAAGACCCCACTTTGCTTTCAATACCCTGATGAAACAAACTGGTATGTCAGAATTGCTGTCTTTGGCAGTGTGACTGCCTGGTCCAGCTTGTGTTTGGGATTCTGATTTCTCCTTCCCAGGGGTAGTGCTTTGCACATCTCTCTACTCAGTTCCATCTTGCTGATTTTTCCCATTTGCCGAGGTAATTTCCGACACTGATCTGGCTGCTCCAAGGTGTTTGCAGCCTTGCCAGGCTTGGTGTCATCTGCACATTTTATAACAACACTTCCTATTTCATTAGCTAATGCATTGATAAGAATTCTGAAGAGAGCGAAGTCCAGACCAGTCCTACTTGAGACATCTTTCCAGCTGATGGTACACCGCTCCTGAGAAAGCAGGTTTTTGGCTGGCCATGAACCTGCACTAAGGTTATTTCATCTTATTAATTGATGACTACATTTCCACAGTTTGTTTAGGAGAATCTTAAGGCAAAACACCAAACCCATCGCCTGAGATGTGGCCCTATCAAACTGACTGCTTCCACCTGAGCCACTGAGACCACTGCTGTCTCAAATCAGACACACTTACACTCTCATGCTCATCAATTGGTTAGTTGAAAAATTATTCTAGTATCTTCCTGTGAATCACTTAAGCTGATTTGCCCTTCATTTCCTTGATCCTGCCTTCCTTCTTCCAACCTTCTTTAATGATAGAGATTATATTTAAAGCTAAGTACTCCGCTGCATTTCCCTAGCTGCCTGGCACCTGCTGCATCCTCCCCAGGTTCCCGGTGATGAAATGCTTGTGGGTCAGACTGCTCCTGCAGCTTCCTCTGAAGTTCATTAGGACACACTGACAAGGACAGAGAGAGCTTATTTGAATATTTTTTTTGAGCCTGTTCTTTTCTGATTCTGCCCCGGGCTCCCTTCTCCTCATTAAAATTATTTTAGTTAAGTTTTGAAGGCTGAAAAAAAGGCAACATTTAACTCTTTGGGCCTTTTTTTGGATCAAATATTATTTGAGCTTAGAAATGCCTTGCTCTTATTACTTTACACATGCTTATGGATCCGTTTCTTGTTGCCTTTTATATTCCTGGATGGTCATCCTGGGGTTCAGCTCCCCATGCCTGTGTGATTTCTACAGACTTTTCGTTATTTGCAGGATTTTCTGTCTGCCTTGTTGATTGCAGCTCTGATTTTGTGTCCTCAGAGAGCTCCTGATGCAGCCTCAGTGCTCTCTTCCCAGGCTTCTGAGCTTTCCCCTGCACAGGCACAATTTGCTGTTGTGCCTTTAGTGTCATCCCTTTTGGCAGCCTTGAGCTGTTCGCAGATCTTTTATCCTTCAGATTCCCTTCCCAAGAGACAGTCCCCGCTCTGGTCCCCTGAGACTGCTGCTGCCACTTTTCTGGAGTCCATTATCCTCACATCATACTTTTCTTCATCTCAAGAATGCTTTCATCGCACAGTCACTTTTCATACAAACTCTTGTGACATACACATTTTCAGGGATAAAATCAAACAGGAAGTACAGGCTTCTTCAGAACTGGTACCTCTGCGTTCCAAAACATGAATCTAACCCTCAAAATATTTCAGGAGTTCAGTGCACAGTCTATCCTGCAAACAGGGCAAGTCCCAGTAATGTATAACCTGGGGCCTCTGGTGCGGTCTTTCAGACATCTCGGGTAGTTGCAAGACAGTGGACTGGTGGGCAGGATGTCTCCAGTCTACAATACATCTAGCAAAGATCTCCTTTGAGTAATGATCCTTCAAGGTCCCTTCCAATCCCTTATGTTCTGTGATTCTGTAATGCTACAACTATACAGGAAGGTGGGCAAGCGGAGTATTGAACGGCATTCGGCATGAACAGGAAAGTTATTCAGAATGAGTGACTGCTTAGCATATGGAGAAATAATTAGCTGATTATAATCAGACATTTTCTTATCAATCATTCTCCATGCATTTTTTTAACATCTAAAGAACTGATTATATCTGTACAAATACGGACTGTGTTTTTGTAGAACTGGGAGGAGCCCTGTTGAGTGCTGTTGATCACTGGATGACATGTGCCATCATGAAGCCAGTGGGTCTGGGGAAAGACAAAACACTCTTTCTGCTCATCACCCTTCAAGTGCATTTGCTGTCATGGGGCTCTGCTGGCAGGCAGCTTCCACAGGGATGTGTACATCTTGTTTGGACCTTCTCAGGTCACAGGAGCCAGGACTCCAGCAAAAATTGAAACTGAGCCCCTCTAAGGGTGAGACCTCCATGGCCTGGGAAGAGTTCCCACCAGTGTCTGCAGAAAAGCTGCTCCCACATGCCTTGCAGAGGTGTTTTATAAAGGTATGGACTTTTCCCTTCAGGCCATTACAGAAAAAGGCTGGCTCCCAAGCTTTCTGCTCCTGAATAACCAGTGAACCTTATGTTGATTAGAGCTTGTCTCCTCTCATGCAAACCATGGTTCAAGGACAGCTCTACCTTAAAGCTTCCTCAGCCCCTGGTGGGCCAGGAGCCCCACAGTGAGAGCCCTTCTTCCTTCTTGCCTCTTCTACTCCATCCGGCAGAGCTACGGAAGCAGCAGGTCGCATCTGGGCAGGTGGTTACGCTACAGTCTGAGCTGTCTGCAGCCATTTACACCCACCCCTAGACTCAGCAAGAGACCTGCCTGTAGGGAGGTGCATCCAGCATGCCAGCATCTCAGAGGGGCCCCACAGCTGTTGCTCCACCAGGTGAGCCGTCATGGCAGACCTCACCCCTTGCCTCGCTGGGGCTGAGCATGGGGACCCAGGGAAGGGAGGCAGATCTTTTGTTACTGATGGGACTACTTGGAATGATAGCCAGCAGCATCTCTCCTCCAGGCAGCAGAGGGATTCTGCAGGATGCTGCTGAGCAGTATGGCAGGAGTCCTGACACTGTAGCACATGATGAGCTCATGTAATGCAACTATGCAGCAGTAATTCCTGTGCACACAGGAGACGATGCTGCAAGTTCCTCTCAGAAGCAGGACCAGTCCATCCCACATATGTGGCATCTGCAGCTGGAGAAGGAGGAACATTTTATCCAGTGAGATGAATTGAGAGGACAGCTAGGACTGACTGTCACTGGGCTTTGTGAGCTGAAGGGAGCTGCAAGCCACATGTTGTCGGAGCACTGGGGGATCTTTTATGGCTGCCAGGTAGATGCCAGCTTATGTGTGAGGTGCTACCTTCACCCCAGTGCAGCCACCCTGCACATTCACGTCCTCACTTCACACTCCTCTACAACACGTGGGTTGGGCCCTGTTTGGTAAAGCTCCAAATGAGGGAAGACTCACAAAATTAAGGAGCTGATAGGAGTTGTCCCAGAAAATTCAGCACTCCCACGTGGTTTGTTTGCAATGGAAAAACAGCACCAGCTGTCTGCAGGAAGCCATCTGTGGCAGTGGAGCTGGACTGACCCTGGGAACCACACGCAGCAACACCAGCACTCTGGAAAGGCCACAGGAGTTTCAGCTGTAAGTACAGGAGCTGTCAACCACCTCCTCTTTCTCCTGCCTCATCCAGAGTAATACTTTTACACCCCAAATCAAAACTGGGACAAAAACCCCCTCCAAAACAACATAAAAAAAAGAACAGTAAAAAATAGGTAAAATAAAACCCAGAGAAATTGTCACTGAGGCAGCAGAGAAACAGTAAAGAAAAGTTCTCCTGTAAACTCAGCTGTCAGAGAACTCAGCTGGCTGTAGACACCTACAGCAAAATGGATATTGTGCCCTTTAGGGCTCTTGTACTCTCATGGTGTTTAATCCACAGCGCACGAGACAGCAGAGGATTAAAGGGCACTCTCTAGCTATGCAGGCAGTAACAAACGACACTTTTGCTGGAAAAAGCAAACAAATAAATAAAGACTGGAGCTCCACCAGCAGCTTGCTGAATCCAGACTTGCTTCTGAATGGTACATCTCCAGCAGCATTCTCCACTTGTGATGTACCCATAACCAAGCCAGTCTAGAAGGGATAGGGTTTAAAGGTGTTACCCAAATACCCCCTTGGTCTTCTTGCTTTACAGCTACAGTTCTATGGCAAATCTTGGTGCCTTATTTCCCCAAAATTAAAATGGAGATGAGAGCAACATCTTGAAAGGACTTTGTGTCCAAGAGGTGAAAGTAATTTGTATGCATGGCAGATACCCTCAGGTCTGTAAAAGAAGAGAGCAGAGAATAATTTCAAACTGAATCGATGCACGCTCTGGTCTCCGTGTCTGTTTCTGGGCATTCCCAGTGTCAGTCCATAAAGATGGGTACTTAAGGTGAGGAGAGAAAAGCACGTGGCTTCCATTTCACTACACTTGCACCATGGCAGTCAGTCCTCCAGGTTTGTGTCCTGAACCTTCCTAACCTACATTGACCAACTGCTGCAGCCACACTGCATCCTCAGCCCTTCCTCTTAAAGGCAAAGCTGGGCAACAGCCCTGTCTGCGTAGGGCTTGGCACTTCACCTTGTTTGGAGGGAGATCTGAACACATCACTCTGTTCCCCAGAATGGAAGAACACCCCCATATTTTCAGACAGGGGAGAATGTTTCAGTTGGACTTGAATTTTCTTTTTCAATGTTGTGTTCCAATTCTGACACTGAATTTAAAATACTCAGCATGAGGAGTCATCTCTAAATGCTAAATCCAAATGCTTTGTTCAATAATGATCAAAACATGACATTTGCTCATTGAAGGTAGAACTAGTGCCTTCCTCTCTGCTTTTATTAGCAAATGAAACTCTGCAAGAAAAGATGGGAATAGTTTCACAGTTTTTCATTTTTTAAGCAATGCGGCTCCTGTCTGAACCAGATGCCTCCAGACAGCTCCAGCCACCCAGGTGCTCTTTCACTGAGAGGAATAGGGACTAGATGGGAACGGTGTAAAGGTAAGATCATCCTTAACAGAGCATCCCCCAGGGTCATATGGGACACACAGGCTGAATTAATGGAACTGGGAGAGCCTCTGACGTTGCAGGTTGATGTGTGCATTGCAACTGCTTCAGCTCCCTTCTTGGACTGAGATGTGGGAATCTTTCCTCTCTGCCTTGTAGGAAGGCATCCCAAGGTGTTAATGGTGCTCTTTGGCCAGTCTGTAGTTGGGATAAACATGTCTTTGGGACACACCAGAGTGCACCTTTTGCCTCCCTGCTCTGGGTATATAGGTTTATTCCACCAGAAGTGAAGACTTTTAGGGCTGAGAAACCCATCTGAGTTAATACTGATGCTGGCTGGCAGGGGCAGGTAAGGGCTCATATGCACCTATGGGATCCATCAATGCTCAGCTGGTAAGAAAGAAAGGAACTGAGTGGCTACACCTGCTGTGAAGGTCTGAGAAGAGTCTTGTAGGACACAGAGAGGTCCATGATGCGCTCATGGCTGAGCAGGGTGAATTGTCCCATCTGGCATAGTAAACGCATAGACCTTTGGTTCTTCAGACTTCTCTGCATACAGCAGGTAGTGATGACTGCCTGCCCGAGTGTCACTGCTGTGGGTTTGCTGGCTGGACCTCTTCTGAGAAGGCAAAGTGCTGGCTGGATTACTGGGCCCAGAGTTGTTAATGTTATTTAATTGTATTGAACAACTTCTAAACACTGCATGGTTGATGGGTGCTAGTGCTGTGGATCTAGCTCTGCACACTCAGGATGTGCCTGCCACTGGTGGGTCTTAGTTCAGGAAGAAAAGTGCTGCTTCTTGGAGTAACTCACAGGCAGAATGCGGTTAGTAGCTGAAGTTTAACTCTTTTGCCCATGGGCCTGTTTGCACACTTCTTGCTTACAGGCTGCTGTATCTGGATCTGAAGGATGCCTCTGTTGGCAGGTTCCGAAGAACCAAGCAGTAGCTTCTTTGAGAAGTGATTCCAGAGCTGGATTAATGCAGCTTCACGTAAATCTCTTCTTAAATCTGCTTCTGGCTCTCTACACAACTGGGAGTACACTGAAAGCAGCTTCACCCACTATGTATGGGGGCTGATTCCCCCACGGCCTTGTCTTTGACTTCTCTTGCTGTGGACACAATGGCACGTGACCACAGCCTCCCGCCTCCAGGAGTAATGTGTCAGTAGGTTTGGAAGCTTTAGTAGATGGAGAGATGGGACAGAAGGCAGTGGGAAAAACACCGCCTTGGCACGGTGCTGAGGAGTTTTCCCATCCTTTACTAGACAGCACAACGTATGCGGCTGGTGCAGGAGATTCTGCCAGCTGCTTATGAGGCAATCTCCTGATTATAACGTACCGCTCTTGAAATCACGTATAATGCAAAAGAATTTCTTTGTTCTCCCAGAAAATAATTAAAATAATTAATGCGGCCCTTGTTAAATGCTGAAGACACTGATCCATTGGAGCAAAGAGCACCATACGGTTATTCATGACAAAATTCCTCTCTAGAGCCTTATTGCAGCAGTGGGAAACTGCGTGGAGATGGAAGTGGTGATGGACTGTGGAGTTATAAGGACACATGTGAAAGGCCAGGTACTGCTCTGACTGTGCTAGAAGTCAAGCACCTTCCCTGCAAAATGGGAGGGAGAACAGAGCTAGGTTCAAACCATGTAGCTCTTTTCTCAGCAGCAATGTGCTCGTTCTGCAGAGAGCTGCTGGAGCTGCAGTGGAGTCCAGCCAGCGCATCGAGCCTCTGTAGAAAGTGCCCACTGGGGAAAGCAGCACTCATGCACGCGCGCTGGCTGGCCCACTCTGCTCTCTGATTGAATAATCAATGCAGCATTAGATAAAAATAGGTCCCATCTTTTAGGAAGGGAGGGGTAGCATGTCTCAACTTTGCTGAGCATCCGCCGTTCCTGGATAACGGCCAGGTCAGTCAGCAGATCAGCTGCGCAGCATTGCTCCTCCTACTGCTGGACCAGCTATGGGGCCTTCGGCTGACTGCTTTCAGGGAGGGTCCCTGCAGAGCTGGATCCTGAACTCCGCGACACATCCTGTGGGGACTGTTCTTGTCTCCGTATCCCTCTTTTTAGCTGATAAATCACAACTCTTCTGAGCGACTTTTTAAAGCTTGCACACTGCAGCACCAGGAACCACAGTGCAGTTAAAGCAAATCAGCTGCCTGACTTTATCCCAGTCCTGACGCCTGCTCTGACGATGAAGACTGGATCTGGTCACTCCAGTTAGCTACTGGTAGCTCCAGTGTACAGGCATATGGGCAAGAAGTGCATTAAGCTGACAGGTACAGAAGACTTCTGCGTACTCTCATGGGTCTGAGCCAGGTACGCTGAAGCCATATGTGCTTGCTCTCGGGTCTCACGTTTGTCCTCTGAAGATATTTGCTGAACTTCTCTGTCTTAATCAAGCCAACCTATGGGCTTGGTCCTTTCCCAGAACTGATTTCCTGCTGCTGTAGTAATTCTTCCTCCTTTTTACCTTGGGGGACCATGCAGATCTGAATGAAAACATCTGTTTTCCTTTTGAGAATCAGATCAATATAGATAAAGACCTTGAAGACAATTTCTCAGTTGCTTCCAATTTTGTTGGGATTTTGACTCCTAAATGCTTGGAATGTTGAGGGCTCAGGTGACCTGGCCAGAAAATACCCTGAGACTACTACTGCAGCATAGCATTTCCTCTAGGAAGCAAACCTCTTTTTAAACAGAACCACATTGCTCTTGGCAGGAAGTTTGAATTGTGACTTGTCTCAAGGAAGCTCCATTAATTACTGTTCACGTTGCACTATGAAAGATCAAATGCTGTGGATCGGTTTTAATTGGCTATTGATTTCTTATGTTATTACCTACGGTTGTGCTGAGATGCCGTCAGACATACTGGATGCTTTTGATTATTCTTGCTGGCAGCTGGGATTAAAAACAGCGGGCACACGCTTCCTGATCGGTAATGGATTGCCACGGTGTGCCAGTGAAAATCGTTGGCAGGATGAATGGTTCTGCTTCACCTGTCTCCTGTGCTATCGAGCTGCAGTGCAGTTAATGTTGTGAAGGCAAATACCCTCAGAGACTGGCTGCCAAGGAAAGCGAGGGAAAAGCTTCAGAGAGCACAAGGAGTTAGTGCTTGTGAAAGTGTGCAGCTGTCAGCACCAAGACAGGGTGGGTCAGAGAGCAAGGACTAAGCAACTGTCCCCCACCAGACAGTGATCCAAGGAGAGGCAGACTGGATTGCTTTTGCATCACTGGGGATAGAGACCCTGCAGCATGCCAACCACACCCCTGTGTGAGTACCAGCAGGATGGCACACACAACCCATAACGGTGGCAGCTCTGTGCACACAGCCTGCTAATGGCCTTCCTGAGATGAGCTTCCCCCTTGGAGCCAATCTGGTGCTGCCAGAGCCTGGATTGTGACTTGCTCTCATTAGCTGGCAGAGTTCCTTCTTGTTTAACAGGAGATGGTTTCCTGTCCTCCTGACCCCAAGTGACAGCTCAATCTACAAATGCTGATTTTCCTTAATTGCATCTTGACAGAGAGAGAAGCAAACCCCTCCTCCCCTCTCCAAGGACTGTCATTTAATTAACAGACAGGTATCTCTCAGGATTTACAGCGCAGCTCTAAGCTGCAGCTCTCCCTACTCAGTAATTCTGGCCTGTGAAGGCTCACTCTGTTTATAACTGCATTTTGATAACCACATTTCTGCTAATCCCCTTCTATGCCACCTTTCTGAATTTACTTTTCAGGGACCCATGGAGAGAGAGCGGTTAATCAAATGAACAGCCCTCTTCTGACTTTTCATTCATGTCCTGGTTTCTAATCTCAGATGTCTGTGGTGTAGATGGCTTCATAGCAGAGCAATACAGATGCTGGCACCATTACCAGTTTCTAGTTGAATCCAGTTCTCATATCTGTCCTACAGACATGACCAGAGATAGAACACATGATAAAGAGAGGGCTGGCTGGATATCAAGAAGCGTTTAGCGTGCTCCTCCTTCACAAACTGGGATCATCATTCCTCTGTAACCTGTTCCTGACATGTTTTCCACCAGGTTCTTAAAATCCCACCACAGTATTGGAAACTCCCACAAATACTTTCCAGGGCTTCCTGCTCTCCTGTTAGATGTCTGAGATCAAGGGAGAGAACAATGTTGAAAGATGATCTTGCCCAGCGGGATGTAGCTTCTGGTACTTGGGGCCATGCAATCTGTCCTGCTGGTCCTGAGGAGCAGATGCAGCTTACTTTGGTTATGGCTTTGTTTCCACGGTGGGCAAAGGGGTAGCAAATGGTATCTGTTTCTTAGAATGGTTTTTGTGGAGCCCACAAGGAGCTAGCACAGACCAAAGAAGATGAAAGTACTATTGTGTGCAAGTGGCTAAGGGTCAAACACAAGACCCCTGGATTTTGATGTGAGGATCAATAGTCTCTGAGTTAACAGCTGTATTTTGGGAGTTCAGCCTGGACGTGACCTGACTATTTGATATCAAGTGCAGGTAACATCCCAATCATAGAATCATAGAATCATAGAATCATAGAATCATTTCCAATTGGAAGGGACCTCCAAAGATCATCTAGTCCAATCCGCCTGCAACAGCAGGATCACCTAAACCAAGTCACACAGGAACCCGTCCAGTCGTGTCTTGAACATCTCCAGTGAGGGAGACTCCACAACCCCCCTGGGCAGCCTGTTCTAGTGCTCTGTCACCCTCACCGCGAAGAAGTTCCTTCTCAGGTTGATGTGGAACCTCCTATGTTCCAGCTTACAACCATTGCCCCTCGTCCTATCACTACATGACACCGAGAACAGCCCAGTGCCATCGTCCTGACACCCACCCCTCAAATATTTGTAGACATTAATTAGGGAGCTACACTGCCAGTGAGCACTGGGGCCCTCACCTTTGACTCCACATTGGAAAGGGCACTGCTGCTGTGGGATTGCCCATGCAAATTGCCCCTTAGCTCTCTGTCTTGACAAGTTGCTACCTAAATCCCCTTAGGGCAGCTGGGAAGTTGCTGAGTGGGTATGTATTCCCTGTCTCTGCAGATCTGGTGTCATCTGCAGCTCTGAGACACTACAGGGCCAGAGAAAGTGTCCTGCTGAGCAGCACCTCCAGTATCAGGATGTGTAAATTGACCCTACAGAGAAACGTCGCTGGCTATCAATGGTCATGAGACATCCAGGGACAACTGAAGTGGCAACCAGCAGACAGTACAGAGGAGCTCTGTTTCAGCACATGTACTCTTTAGTAAATATCTTGTCTTTTGAACCTCTGCTCCTCTGCCAGTGAAAGCAAAACTCAGGGGCAAACTGGAGACAGGAACAGTTGGAATTCTTACAGTTAGAGTAGGACCTACAGCGTAACATTCTGTTAGCTAAGGCTGCCCAGCCTGTTCCAAAGTTGGGTGTGTTGTATTAGCTGAACAAAACAAGCGTGGTGGAACTGAGTGCACTTAATGTCCTGCTCTTTCCCCATCGCTGAGCATTTCTTAGTTTTTAAATCCTTCCTACCCACCCACAGGCTGGAAACCAAAAGGAGAAAAGAGGTGGACTCTGGAGGACAAGACAGCACCTTGGTATTTCAAGAAGCAATGTCACTGCAATTATCCATGAGATGTTTCGCCCTGAACTTGCAGAAGTGGAACTAAAGCCCAAGGAGGAGAAACGAGAGGCTTTGGGCTATGCTGGCAGTCAGGAGCAGAACTCTTGAATCTCCAGAGCCAGCTTTGCCAAGCTGTGATCAAAGACCCTGTGCAAGACTGCAAAGTTTGGGAAAAAGCATAAAGGAGAGGGAGAATAGCTATTCCACAGCGAGGAACTCGCCACAAGTCTTCTAGGAAGCTGGCATTGCTGCAGCATCACAGTCAAGCAGAGCTATAGTGAATGTCCACAAGACAGTCCAGCCTTTAGGGCAGCACTGATGCCAGCCCTCTGAAAGCAGCAGGGCTGGAAGGAAAGCACTCTTAGAAGAGACCTGGCTGTATTAGCAGCCAGGGAGCTTCAGCTCCCCATGAAGCCCTCATTTTTACATGGGGCGTCATTCACCCGGACAGACAATGAAGGAGCTGAGAAAGAAAGTAAACACCAAATCTCAGCTAGCAGTTGCTAGACCTCCCTTCCCTTCACTGCAGACCTGGGAGCAGCAGCAGCTGGGATTGCAAAGGTATTGATGCACAACACAAGCAAAGGCTACGCTGGAGCGCGGCAAGGGCAAAAAGCTGGCTGCTTGCACACATGCGCTTTCCCAGGGAAAGGCTCACATGGTCCAGAACATCAGCTCTCCTGGCTGTGTATGGGTGGGCTGCCTGGCACCACAGGCACACATGCTGCACACAGCACAAATGGAGCTGTCTCTGGGTAGCTTCTGAGGCGCTGGGCAAGAGAAGCTGCTGTTGCAGTTTGAAAATTACCAGAATTTTTTAGATGCTTTCATGAAGAAAAAAAAGTTATGTTGATTCCGGACCTCGGCCCCGCTCCACCACAGGGAGCGGCCCCAACCCCAGCCCCAAGTAGCGGCGCCAGCTTCAACCTAGCCCAGTCTGGAGCTGGCACCATGGACCGGAGAAGCAAGACCTTAGCGCCAATCTAATGTCCCCACCACCACCACGGAGCAGCTGTTCAGCAACCCCTGGTGAGCTGAAAGAATTCCTCCCTTTTCCCCCGGAGCTGAGACAGGAGGAGAGGGAAGAGGGGAGGGTCATGGAGCCCTCTCGGCCACGTTTGCGGAGTGTGGGGAGGCCCCTGCTGATGCAGCCATGCAGTCAGTCTCCACCTTGACTTCTGCACGTGGCCGGGGCCAGGGGCTGCTGCCGCTGCCATCTTAGAGAGCACTGATCAGCAGGAAGAGAGACTGTTTGTCATTTCTGCCGCTGAGGAGAATTGGGGATGCTCCTGAGTAGCGGGGAGCATTCTTCCGTGCTTAGCTGAAGAAAGCAGAAGGACTCAAGGGTCCTTAAACCTTGGACATTAAAGACAGAGTCTGGGTTCTTTGTTTGAAAACACATGTCCTGCATCGAGGGATGCAGTTCAGGTGCTGAGGAATCAGGCCTGCCCAATGAGCACTGAGCTGCAGAAGCTACGCTGAAGAATTGAAGGCTTCACCAGTCCAGACGGCCGAGGGTGCCGCTGTTTGCAGGCAGGGACATGACACATGAATAATAGAGAAGGTGGTAGTACTCGTCTCTACTCAACTGACATGTTCTTTTCCCAGGTCTCTAATGTGAAAAAAACTCCCAAGGACCGATACGACAGTGATCTCCCATTGTATTTGTCTCAGAATACATGATGACATTTGTGACACAGTTTCCAGTCTGTGTGGGCTAACTTGCTTAACCTTTTCTTCTCTCTGTACACAGTTATAGAGTTAATAAACCCTTTTCCATTTCCCCTAAGCTATCTGTTGTCTGGCAAATTCTATCCAAGATCTCATCGAGACCTCACTGCTTTATTTTCTTTTCCTTTATCTTTGTGGTCTTGAACCCACCACAAAATTGGTGCTGAAAACCTGGGAGCAAAGCAGTTTCTTAGTTTTAACCCACTTCAGCCACATAAAAACATGTTAACTCTCTGCATCTGCAGTGATTCCCACTTGAGTTTTGAGTTTGTCAGAAAGCCAGCGTGCCTGGCCCACCAGGACTGCCAGCTGTGTGGGAAAGACAGTGAGACATGGGGCTGCCTCAAGCCACGACTGTGAAATGTTCCTGGGAGTGGAATGGGTGCTTGCTCTTTGTCTGCAAAAAGTCAAAGCTCCCAGCTTAGGACATGAAGTTTGATGGTGAGCTCACAGAATCACAGAACGTTAGGAACTGGAAGCGACCTCAAAAGATCATCCAGTCCAACACCCCTGCCACAGCAGGATCACCTAGACCAAGTCCAGGCAGGTCTTAAACGTCTCCAGAGTAGGAGACTCCATAAACGCCCCAGGCAGCCCCCTCCAGCGCCCCGTCACTCTCACTGGGAAGAAGTTACAGAATCACAGAGTCAGTCAGGGTTGGAAGGGACCGCAGGATCATCCAGTCCCAACCCCCTTGTCATGGGCAGGGACACCTCACCCTAGATCAGGCTGGCCAAAGCCCCATCCAGCCTGGCCTTAAACACCTCCAAGGATGGGGCCTCCACCACCTTCCTGGGCAACCCATTCCAGGCTCTTGCCACTCTTACAGTGAAGAACTTCCTCCTCACATCCACCCTAAATCTACCCATCTCCAGCTTTGCTCCATTCCCCCTAGTCCTGTCACTACCTGACATCCTAAAAAGTCCCTCCCCAGCCTTTTTGTAGCCCTCTTCAGATACTGGAAGGCCACAATAAGGTCACCTGGGAGCCTCCTCTTCTCCAGACTGAACAGCCCCAACTCTCTCAGTCTGGCCTCACAGGAGAGGTGCTCCAGCCCTACGATCATCCTCGTGGCCCTCCTCTGCACTCGCTCCAGCACGTACTCATCCTTCTTGTAATCAGGGCTCCAGGATTCAAACAGGCTTTTTTTTTTTCCTCTCAGAGAAGGTGTAAAAGAGAAACAGAGGCTGGACCCTTACATTAATAAGAACAAGAAAAAGAACCTCAAATCAAAATCTGTCTGCCCAGTTCCCCTTCAGTCCATGGCTGGTGTGGTTTGTTCTTTGCCATGTGAGAGGATTTAGCTCCAACTGACAGATAAGCTAATCAGTTCCTCTCAGCTCTCCAAGCTTTATCAAATCTCTACAGGCCAAGCTCCCATCTTATTGTCAGCATAGTGGTGACAGCAGTGGAAGGAACCAGCCTGGGTTTTGGCAGGCCCGAGTCCTGTGCTGGAAGGATGCTGAAGCCAAGAGCCTTTTGAACCTGCATACCAGGGCGTGCAATCTAAGCTTCTTGTTTTACATCTGTACCTCAGTTTCGCCAAGTGCTGCTCTGTGATTTAGTCTGTCCTGTTCTTCCTGAGGCTGAACTGGAGATGCTGGAGTGGCTCTGCTCAAACAAACATATATCCACTAAGTCTAGAGCCCTGTCTTATCCTGCCAAGTTTCTGGGAGGCTTCTTCTGCCTTCATACCAATGATGGAAGCTCTGTGGGAGCTTCTTTGCTTTTGGTCAGGGTCACTTGAACGGATGTGATCTGGTGGCCTGTGCTTGGGTGGACACTGCTCAGGGGCATGTATGGAGGTGGCTAGTGTTCACTGGACTATTTTGGTAACCACTGCTCTTTCAACAGCCTTGTTGGTGAGCGCCTCTGCCCAGACTTATTGTCAGCTACATCTACCAGCCTGCAGACCTATAATGGGGCTACAGCCTGAGGTCCTAGGGTGACCCTGCAGGGGCCACAGCATTTGCTGTGCTGTCTGATCTTGTTTGGTGTGGGGGGCAGCTTAATCCTCAGAGCCTGTCTGTACTAGCAGCCTGACAAGGACTGTAGGCTGGGCTATGACCCGTGCTGGTTGGGACTTGCAGCTTCACTGTGAGCCAAAGAAAGGGCAGTCGCCCCTGCCCAGCAGAGAGACTGGGCTGGAGACCCAAAGAGTTGCACATGGAGAGGCTCTGCTGTAACCAACTGTGGGGGACTCCCTAAATTAGCTATTCCAGAATGGATGGCATTTCTTAAAAGCCTTACACTCCCCAGCCTCCCCCCGACCTCCCCATCCTCTTCTTGCTGTGAAGAGAGGTTTGTTTATCTCTGGGTTACTGCAGGTCTCTCTACCAGCCCAGCCAAGGAGACACTCGGGCTACCCAGATGGGCAGAGAAGACTGTTAAAAAGGTGCCATGAAAGCAAAGAGGAGGAAAAGCCGGTGAGGCTCAACCCGGGCCAAGCTGTACCAGCTGGCTCTCCATGCTGTCTCCCGCTTCTCTCCCCGGGTGAGCAGTCGAGTGACCTTGGCTATGCCATGAGATATGATCACCCACCTATACAGACAATGTCCATGAAGCCGTACATTCCATAGCAGATCTGGAAGAGCAGATCCTGGCGCTGCCATTTGGCTGAAGGACTGAAGGTCGACCAGATGAGCCACGAGATACTGGCGATGAGGAAGAGGGAACCCAGGATTGCTGCTGCTATCTGAACCTTTTCAATGACTGTCAGAGAGATGGCCTGCCACTGCAAGGGAAGACAGCAGGGAGGGGGGAGAGAGGAAGGAAAAAAAGAAGAGATTAGTTACTTGGGGCACATTGCTGCATTATATGTAATTGTGGTGGTTTTGGATATCTCCAAGAGAACCCATGAACATAGGTGCTTGTACCTGGTTCACATCTGGTGTAGAGCATGACAATTGTTCAGCAGTGCATGGCCCCACGTTTCCTCACAGCATTGCTGAAAAGAAATCCTGCATCTTACCAGGAAAGCAGAGACCGAAGGGAGGCAGGATCGAATGTGCTCAAGACACCAAAGATCACATCCCCATGACGGTAGGTCTGTGATGGCCATCACAAACCAGGACATTCAATTCCACCTCAAATAGAGGCCAGGCAGAATCCTTGGCTGGAGCATCCTGTTACCATGAGAAGTAGTGCCTCAGAGAGCAATGCTTTCCTTTAGAGGCCTCCTATGAGCTGGCTCTGTGCCGCTTTGTGAGATCTGCCGGGATCACACCACTAGGTAGGAGCTCAGAGCAGCAATGCACATCCCACAAAATCTGTTACTAACAGCACAAGTTGCTGTGGTCAGGATACCCTGCCTTTAGGAGATGACACGTTCAGGCTGTGTTCCAAGGTAAACGTCAATGCTTCTTCCTTGGAAGAAGAAAAACGTAGAAATAACTCCCCCCAGTCCATTCACTGCGTCAAGGAGCTCTGTACGAGCTGTGTTATAAATACCCTACGCCTGGACTCCGCTCTGTCATCCAGCATAAAATCTTCCCACTCAGATTTACACCACCAAGAGAGCTGCCCCATGAAAGCCAGGAAAGAAATTGCTTGCTTTAACAAGTCTTGGAGACATGGTCAGTAGCCCGTTCTGCAAATCAGAAATCCAATGCGTAAACAGGGTGGGGAGGCAGACAGTCCCTTCTGGCATCGAAGAGTATAGGCTGCCTTCAGCTGTGAGTCACATACCCTTGAAATCACAGTGGGACTGGCAGAAGGATAAGTAAAGGTGCACTTCAACCTCCTGCAGGAGTGTAAGGGCAAAGAGGAATTGAAAATCTTTAGCCTGGATTAATCCTAAATCAATGTCCCTGTGAAGTGGCATCTCTGGTGAGACCTCAGCACCCTGACTGTTTGCCAAATGTGTCCTGCGATGGCAGGGTCACCAGTCAAATGTTGCACCATCCTTTCTGCAGGGCAAGAAGGGACTTCAGTTTGCTGGGTCCCTCTTTAAAGCCTAGGCCAGCCAGGAGTTTGGGGAGGCAAGGAGGACTTTGAACCCTGATTAAAAGGCAAGAAGGACAACAGGTGACTTGCACTGGTAGAGCCATTGCTACTGGTCCAACCGTCAAACCCCTGAACTGATTGCGCTGCCTTGCAAAGGGCTTTGTCTGCTGTTTTGGAGAGCAACAGACAAGAGCTTCAACCCGAGGCCAAGGTCCGTGGGTTGCAGCTGAAAGGCAGTTGCATGGCTTGGCACAGAGGGGAGCTGAAGTGTCTGCCTCTGCCAGCACTGCTCCTTGGCTTTCGAGCCAACACAAGATTTGAGCTCTCCAATTGTATGTCAGGGATGTGCAGCATCAGTGAGGTGAGTGGTACTGGCTCATGAAATTGTTAGCTGGCCACAAAGTAGATGGCCATAAAGCTGCTGAGCAGAGAGAGTTTATTCCCTGCTGAAGCAGGACTGCACTCAGCTGATCCCTACCCCTTTTCTGGGCTCAGCTATCTCCAGTCCCCATCCTGCCATCTGCTCCAGGCAGCTGGCCCAGCCAAAAGCAAACACTGAGCTCCTGGGATGCTTAGTTATCTCTTTGACAGCCCATTCCCACTGTGCCAAAGCCTGACCTGCTCCACACACAAAGAAGTTGAGGTAGTGAACAGCCCTTCTTTCAGAGTTGGAAGCTCGGTGGTGTCAGTTGCAACAGGTCAAGGCTAGATGTGGAGGTGCTGGAGTTCACGGGAGATACCTAACTGTGCGACTCCTCTCCTGACGTCAGAAAGAGCAAAGGCTACCCCCAGTGCCCACGGCTCCCAAATCAGGGCTCTGAGGGTGGGATCAGCAGCTATCGTCCCATCAGCTCTTCAGCCTTTCTCAACTGCACCATAAGCAGATGCAGGACAAAATCCTAACCAGTGCCATCAGCTCAGGACTCCTGAGGCATGTTGCAGGAACACACTTTGGGTACACGTGTGGGGTTGGACTTTCAGCCCTGTAGCTTTCCCCAGACTTCATCTCCCCTTTTACTAACTCTGGCAAATGCCAAGGGGATGGGAGCACAGGGGGGCAGCGCAAAGCCTGGTGCTGCATGTAAAGGTTCTACGGCAGCTCCCTCATGCTGACCGCAGGTGCCTGTGCCAGCCAAAACATTCTGCATCATTTCTCTCTTGAGGAGGAGGTAATGGACTGGCTCCTCACCATCTGTCTGGCACACTGCAAGGCCTGTGGTGGCAACAGGTCTTTCCAAGTTAGTGATTAAAGACAGAAAATAAGAAGGAGCTGTTTTCTACAACTAGCAGCCGCACACCACCAGCACCACTGCTTTGCAGAGGCAGGGATGCTCGGGTGTAGCACAAACATGCTGTCAAAGGGGCTGAGGCTCAGAGCACAGAGGAATTATACCCAAGGGCAAGCTTCAAAGCCCACTCCCCTTGGCTGGGAAAAGGGGCTGAAGCACAGGCAGGGATGCTGCTGACACTGCTCAGCGGGCAGTGGCTGCTGGGACCTTTGCTGTGGCGGTAATGAAGAGGCTGGAGTCTATCAGCTGTGCCAGGGAGTAGGAGACTCTCTCTCGGCATCTGGCACTAAGTGACAGTGACACGCAGAGCAGCAGTCCTGACTCTGTTCAGGAGGTGGCACTGGGGTGTGATTACCCTCTGGCAAAGAGGTAAATGGGTCAGAGCTGAACACTGGGGAAAACAACCAGCTTGCAGAAGATTTAAATATTTTCAAGAAAAGAAAAAAAACCACCAACCTAAGTAATAAACTATTACTCTGGTAACCCTGAGAACTGCCATTCAGCATCTCACATCTAGCTAGAGCCACCAAAAACTGGAGTTGTTAGTTTTAATCTTTTAATTCCATTTTGCTACACATGTTGGGGTATGAGTTTTGCACAGAGAGAAAAGGGGTGAGACAGAGGATAAAGCTTGTTACCTGGTAAGAGCACAGACAGAAGGGTTCAAGAGCTGTTCAGAGGTGGAACATGCCAATGAACCTCAGCTGCAGGAGCTGGGCCTGCTGTACCCCTACACCTGTGGCCTCAGGAGCCCACCTCAGCCACAGCACTGTTCCTTTCAGTTGTCACAGCAGGCCTTAGAAATTCGCCCATTTTCCTAACTGCCTTCTGCTGTCATTACAGCCAGCCCACCAGGGATTTGGTGTGTGACCCTATTGTCCTTGGGTCACAACTAGAGCCACAAAGGCATGTCTCAGCAATGCTGCACAGTCCCTTTCAGAGGCACATCTGAAACCCCCAAAGCTCTTTGTCTGAGGGGGCTGTGTCCACAGCCAGGCAAAGACACAGCCCCCTCCTTCCACATCTTCAGCTCAAACGTTCAAGCTCTAGCAAGGTCACAATGTCAAGCAATCCCACCTTGCAGGGAGACACCTAAAACCAAGACCTTCTTTCTTCAGCTGATAATGACTGTTGAGTCCCAGGTAGCCGCTGAGCTGTACTGAAGTGCACCTTTAACAACCAGCAGCTCACACAGGTTGTCAATCAGGAATGTGACCTTTTGGCAGGCAGAAAGCTCTACAGATGCTCTGCTGGTGCTGAACAAGGCAGAACTAAGGACTTGGTGGCACCAGAAAGCTTTAAAGTCTCCTGCAGGATAACAAGAACAGCTTTGTGAGCTCTGGGCTTACAATGACTTCAGAGCATGCCCAAAGAGCTCTCTGAGATAGCTTGCCACCCATGCTGGAAAAGTGCTCCATCCTTCCAGATTATTCTGAATAAATGTCCTCATTCACTGAAGAACTGTCTGTCCTTCCTTGGCTGGGTGCTTTGGCACACCATGCAAAACACCACATACTCCTGAACTGATTTTTGCTGAGGTTTCCCCACTTTTCCAAAACTGAAGAGCTCTGTGACCCGGATGCCTCAGAAAGGGTTTATTAGGAGCCCAAGCCTGACATCTGCAGTGACCTTAGCCAGGAGCCAAGCTAGGTCTGGTGCCTGACGATCACATCCCTCTTGTTCTCTAGCACAGTTTCATAGCCTACATGGTGTACCTGGGACAAACCTGTTTCTCTGTTTGCCTGGGGCTGGACCCCAGACTCAGCACTGGGTAACTGAGAATTNCAGTACTTCTGCTCAAAGGCTTGTGAGCAGAAACTCCCGCTGCTGATGTAACACTGGCTGATAACATCATTACTACAGCATTTCAGACCTGACCCATATCTCCCTTTCTTTCACACCAGCAGTCTCCATAGTTCCCAAGCACCAGCGTGAGTGGCCGTTTGCCTGCAGAAGATATCCATGTCTTGCTGCAGCAGGCTGCAAGGAAGACTCATGTGCTGGAAAGGCCTTCCTGCACTCCTTTGAGAGCTCCCCCGTGCCTGTCTCAGACAGGTCAGTTTACTTCTCTTGCTCTATCTGACACGTCCCCAAAGTACATGTCATTAGCATCCTAAGCTGTGCTAGTCAGCAATTCCATTTCCAGGCCCAGGACCACAGGCAAGCAAAGGCCATTCCTAGCAGGTTGCAGTGGCCCATTCCCAGCACTGCTTAGATCTGGCTGGCCCCTCACTGCTGTCCCAAGGCCCTGGCCATCTTCCTTAATTATCTGTTGGAGGATGACTTTTCTGTTTGTAAATTCACCAGATATCTATCATTAGAAATAGAACCAGAGGAGAACTGGGACTGGACCCCAGACTCAGCACTGGGTAACTGAGAATTTTTGGAGCTGAAAGAACCCACAGTGCAGGAAAAGTCAGAGATAACAACTGTGGAGCAGAGGTGAACTCCCCAAGACTACAGTTGTAGGACTGGGGAGTTATAGGACTGGTTCAGACAGATTTTCTATTTGCTACACTCAGAGCATCAGAGTTGCTCAGGAGCAACTACAGAGGAGCTACACACAAAATTCTCAGCAGAATCCCATCATAGCAGATACCTATCCCACCACGTATCAGCACCAGGGTGCCTACAGTACCATTACATGTTTCTAAAACTGAGTCTTCATGGCCTTTTTAAAATTATAGGCTTTGAACAAATACTGCAATGGAGAGGAGCATTTAAAGCCTCCATGCCCATCACTCCTATCTTGGTGACTAGAGACAGGGAGAGAAGGACGGATGGATGGATGGATAAAAGCTTTGGATCTCTGGTTGCTCACAGCTACTAGGATACTTTTGCTCATTTGCTTCCTGTCTGCTGGTTGGAAGGACCCCTACCATGTTGTCCAACAACTTAAATCCCCTGGTCTCAGAGGGTTTGCATTGTTGCAGCTTTAAGACCTTTGCTGTTAAATTCCTGCAATCCATGGATGGCAGTGGGTTTAATTTAGAGAGATTCATTCTGCCAGAATACCAGCCTAAAGGCCTCTCACTGGTGTGAGACATAATAACAGGCTGGAAGGAGTCTGAGTTAATTATGCATGAACCATGCTTTCCCCAGCTGTAATTTCCCTGCCCACGCCATGAGTCTCCACACACATCTGGCCCATGCTGTGCTCCTAGGCACTCCACAAAAACATGCAGTGTTGTCAAAATGGACACAGAAACATGCAGATCCCAGGGAACATGTGGGTGTTGGGTGTGCCACTCTGTTTGGACCAACTGGACATACTTCAGGGCCTGCCAGCTCCCTGGCTTTGGCTTTTCAGTGGTCTGTCACATGCAAGGACACAGGAGGTAAGTAGGACACATTGCTGCCTAAAATCTAGCCAGGCTTATAGCTTCACCCAAACAGGTTTCATTTGACAGGGAGGTGAGGCTTGTGTGGTCCTTGCCTGTTCACAGCTGGTCTTGAATAAACAGATGACTACTGTCATTCCTTAGAGTCAGTGTTGGCTACACATTCGCTTGGAAATCTTCACCCACAAATCTTCAGTGCTGCTCAGCACTGAACTCCTGCTCTGAGACCCGGGAAGCATCAAGGCACTCATCGACCAGCTTTCCATAAAGAAACAAACGCTGCTTTGTCCACATCTCTCCTCCTGTGTTTCAATCTGCTCTGAGTTACTAGAGCCAAGAAATTAAAACACCCTGGGTCTGGAACTTGGGATGAAACTGCTGCTCTCCCACAGCACACGGAAAATTGAATCAGATGCTGCAGGGACTTGCAAAGAGCAGGCAGTCTTTTTCCTTCCCCCCAGCAAAATTTCACCATGGTGTCCCACTAATGTCACTACTTCACTTAAGCTTGAAATCCTAAAGGGTTGTCCTTGTTCCCTCACTGTGTTTAGTGTCCTCAGGCCTGCAAAAAGGCACACACAGAGTAGTTTGGAGGAGACAACAGGGGTTTGCATTCCACGCCCATGCCCATACAACTGGGCACCACCACTAGTAAAGTCCTTGCCTCCTGCTGAACAGTAGAGTGACCAGTAGAGAGCCAGAGCCCTCCACCAGGTGCTGGACAGACCAACATCCCTACAGACATCCTCCTAGCCTCTAAACCACAGCCTGCTGCTGTAATATCTCTCCAGTGCAGATGATGCTAATTAAGCAGTAGTGCCTGGACGTAATATGCTTCCTTATGTCTGAGGCACTAATGGTGCTCAGCAAAGGCATGCAGCAATTAGTCCGTCTTCAAGTGTTACCTCCACAATAAATCAATAGCCATTAAGGATAATTTATCCCATTTTTTAACAGCCATATAGTTCTCCCCATTCTGAATCTCAATTTTAAATTACCAGCCTGCAGTGGGGCTTACGAAACCACAGTCCTTTTGAACTCAGAAGAGGAAGAAGTTGGGCCCTCAGATGCCTTTCACAGGCACTTCCATCAAGAGGTCCTTTACCTGCTGCGCGCACATCTGCAAATGTCCGCTCCGAATCAGGCCCGAAGATACCAGAGCATCAGAGCCAACACGCCTTGTGCTACGGCCAGGATTTAATTGATCGTGGGGTAGTGAAGAAGTTAAAAGGGTGGCAGCATCAAAGAGAAGAGCTGTAAGAGACCTCCATCTGCCTCCTCTGTCCCTTAAGCCAACACAGGAGGCTCAGAAGGAGATAAGGGTTAATGCCACAACTACAGAGAAGTGGAGTCTCAAGACACTGTTCTGTCACAGGCTGCATACTCTGTTGCAGTAAAATCCATAACTGTTCCAGCCCTGTCTGTGCCTGGGGACAGTGGCACACCTGTGGTCTCCAGTGGATGAAACCATCTCAGGAACCATGAGCTGTTACAGCACTATGCTGGTCACACTGGCATTTTCAACAGGAGGCAAGTGAATGTGAGAATCATCAAAGGACAGAAAGAGCAGACTCCTGAGGGATGCCCCCAGCAACACCAAGCAGAACACGGGGCCTCTTTGGATCAGCCTCCAACAACCCTTTCTACGTTTCTCAGACACACAGATCACTGTCCACAGGGAAGGAAAACTCACGCAGGTAAAATCCACTTGCTCCCAGAAAGAAAAACAGAAATGAGAATAAATAGACTTGGAAATGTCTCTAGTACCTTTACCTGCAGAGGGTTCTTTGTGCTTATGGCAATGACGTGATACTTGTAGTAACACAGCTCACAGCTCCAGCAGCCTCTCTCGCTAATCCATTTGATCAGACATGGCTGGTGCGTGCACTTCACTGATCCGTCGCATCGGCACGGGCTGAGCAGCTCCCCCTGAAAAAGAGAGACAGCGTCGGTGAAGCGATTCTCCCACGGGCGCTGCCATGGCACAGCACAGCACGGCAGAAGCTCCATCATCCACCCAGTTACTCCTTGTTCCTTTTCAGGTAATCATGCTGCCTACATCCATTTACCCTCTAATAATTCTTGGTTGATCGGAACAGAGTTTGGCAGGAATGTATGTGGGTCCTAACATTTTTTTTTTGTGGAAAGCAGTATCATGATAGAGAAGAGCTGCATAATGATCACAACTCTTACTGGGCACCAGAGGACCCACATTTGACCACAACCAGTGGATGCAGCTTTGCTGCAATCAGATGCCACTGTTTTGTTGCTTAGATTTCTGTTTCTCTGTTCCCTATTTTACAAAGCAAACTTGGTGATGAGGGTAGCTGTTAGACTCCCACTGCTTCAGGCGGGCATCCCACAGACACGGCAACCCTTGGACTTTCTGCACAAGCTTCCCTGTTCCATCCATGGAGCTGCTGCTTCTCACTGGGAGCTGGACTGAGCCCAGCACCATGCTGTACCTCCCAGGACTGCCAGGAGGCATTGGACATTTGCAGGGCTAGACACAGGACCCTCCTTCCCAGTGCTCCCAGACCGGGAGGGACAACCCTGACTGGGTGGCAGGCGTACACACAGCCCAGCAAGGAAAAGGTCCTCAAATTTCACATGCTCCCCTCCCCATTTCCCTCAGACAGACTGTCCCAAAAGTGAGTCATACTGGTGCACAGCCTGTAGAACTGGCTATTTCCACCCTAAAAGATGGAGAACAACCTATGTCCTAGCTTGTGACACGCAGACATTTATGAGTGGTGGCCAAAACACTGAGCCTCCTGGCTCGCTGTCTTGTTTCTCGTGTAGGTTTATACATGGTATCCAAGAAAACCCAATATTATTCTGATTCATCTTCTGTCATCCTGCTCGCCTTGCAACTAAATTCCTCTCTGCACACGCAAGCACAGGAGTTCATTTTATAGCCATTTGCCATCCCTTATTCAGAGAGGACTGGAGCCACTACATGTTACTCCCCAGCTCTTAAGAGTTTAAAAGCCACGGCATAGGCCCCAATAACACATTTAGCCATGCTCCAGAACCTAAGAGACTAAAAGGCAGACTGAGAATATCTGTGGGACAGGAAAGCTGTCACTTCTAGTGCTGGAGAGAGGGCATTTCTTCTTACACCCCTAGACAAGCACCATCTTTACCACCAGTGGAGCAGACCTTGGTGTCTGATGCTGCTGGACACATCCATCTCAGCTACCTTGGGTTAGGAAACCAGGTCCTACTCTTGTTAACTCTGGTGGGAAACCTAGTTTTCAGGGTATCACATAAGGTCTCAGGACCCAAGGAACTGAGCACCACGCCAGGCCAGAGCAATACTTTCTTTGGTGAAACCCAATGCAAACATGTTAATTATTTTATTTGCTTCAGCTAGGTGACCCAAAAATGTCATCTTCCATGAAATTCTAGCAAAACTGTAAATAACTGTTTACATTACAAAATCAGTCTCCATTCTGCCCATCACTGGTTTCCATTACACGGTGGAGGGGATGCAGTTGAAGAGGGGGAGCAAAGAGAGTTGTAGGATCCATAAACATTTTTTACCTGGAAAGGTGTGACAGGACAAGCCAGAAGAAGGGGAGGATTAGATGAGAGGAAGGTGTATGCGGGAAGGGACACTGACATTTGGCATTCAAAGTCCCCATGTGAGGTACAGTTTGAGGGGCTCAGTTTAGTGCCCCTTGCTGGGGCACTAGAAAGCACAAGAGTGATAAGGAACCCCAATGGGCGCATACTGACAGATTTTGCTCCCCTGCTTGCCAAACCTCTTCCACACCAAAAGCTAGTCTGATACAAGGGCTGCTGCTATGTGTCTCTGGTCTGCCCTCCTCATTGCAGTCCATGGTGCTGTAGTTTCTCAACAGCTTCACTTCTCAGCACACAAAGGTGATCCCAGTACCAAATACATAGCACAGAAATCGTCCAGCTCTACGCCATCGCTGCCTTTCTGCCTCACTGCACACCAGGGTCTCCTGCAGGGCTCAGAACGGTGAGTGAGGGACTTGGGTTTTGTCTAATGAGCAGCCAGAGGCACTGGTGATGAAGGATAAGAAATGCAGCACAATGGGGCATGAACTAAGAGCAACAACCTTCGGGAGAAGGCAGAAGAGGAAAGCTGTAGCTGCAGCCTGGCCTCATGTTGGCTTCTTGGGCTCTGTAATAAACGAGTCTAAGAAACCTGATCTTGTCTCTTCAGAGCAAATACATGTTCCTAAACAACCTACAGCACTGTGGGGACCCAGTTCCCATTCCTTAATTGAGATGCTCCAAACCTGACAATCTTGCCAGCTCCTGCAAGAACTCAGGACTCAGCTGCTGAGACAAATTCCCCAGTCTCTTGACTTTTGCAAATCTAAGCAAAAACCTGATTTATTGCATTTTTTCTAGCCATGTGAAATATTACGTAGTTGTGTGTGGCGCACAGCTACTTTTGCATACTGTGAGGCCCAATTCTGTCCACAGCAGGCAGCTGAAAAACATTGCCACATGCACACATGTGCACATGCACTCCTGTACCAACAGAAAGATGAACAACAGGGACATATTAAAGGAAGAAATCCTTTCTGCAGCAAAGGAGAAGTCACATTGCTGGCTGTACAGCCAGCTCAGGAACAGTCCACTGGCTGCAAGACACTTGACGGATTAGCTGTGCAGAGACCTCTGCTGAAGGCTACATGCACACAAAAGCAAGCCCTAAATGAGGTGCAGAGTACAGCCCTTGGAGATGGAAATTAAATCCCTACATCCATTTCCATAGTTGGTAGATGATGACTCTGAACAGCACATTTTCCAGTGCTTTGAGCAACAGCATTCCCGGCACTTCCCTTTGGGGAGTGTTCTACAAAGACCTTCTGAAATGTCAACTTCCCAACACTTATTTTTGCAATTTTCCTTCACAGATTTACATCCCGTCACTTGGAACAGCCTAAGCAGCACTTCTGCTTTGTCAACAGCTAGTGGAGAAATGTTCCCTGGCTTCAAGCTTCATCCTCAGCTTGCTCAGTACCACCTTCTACTGTAACAACCAAGAGGTCTTTGGACTAAGGGCAACTGCCTTTTTTTGGGCTATTGTTATCCACATCAGGGTCCTGTCAAAGGTGGGAAGTGAGAGCTAACAAAGAGAGAATGGCACCCCGGCTTCAGCTACAGCGTATGGATGAAACACTCCTTCCTATATACTGCTTCTTCCCCACTTCCGGTGAGAGTAATACATTAAGCAAGTATATATAATTTTCTTCCTTGTTTCTGGCTGTGATGGGAGCTTGTCTCTAGCAGCAGCAAGAGTGAAAACTCATTGAATCATTTAGGTTGGAAAAGACCTTTAAGATCAAGTCCAACCATAAATCTAACCGAACTGAGACCACTGCTAAACCTTGTCCCTAAGCTCTATGTATCTACATTACTTTTAAATACATCTAAGGATGGTGATTTAACCACCTCCCTGGGTAGCCTGTTCCAAGGCCTGATGACCTTTTCAATAAAGAAATGTTTCCTAACGTCTAACCTAAACTTCCCTTGGAGTAACTTGAGGCCATTTCTTCTTGTCCTATCACTTGTTATTTATGAGAAGAGACCAACACTCACTTCCCTACAATCTCTTTCTAGGTGGTTGCAGACAGCAGTAAGATCTCCTCTCAGACTCCTCCTCTTCAGGCTGAAGAGGAGCTTGAGGACAATATTGCTGGAGACAAACCAGGAGTGTGAATCTATTCCAGCTCTGTCCTCTCCTCATGAATTCCCAATCTGTGCCCGTTGCAATATGTCAAAACAGTTAATGATTATCTGGGCCCTGCTATTTTAAGCCTGCTGGGAGGAGTTCTGAGAAAGGATGGAGGAAAAAAATTACTGCCAGTGTGTGCTTCTGATGCTCGGTACCTCTAGGGAAATGATGATAACTTCAGGAGCAGCATCATGCCTGTCGCATACTGGTGCCAGTGTCCCACTCAGCCATTTTATCTGTCACTTATCAGTGCTGGAAGCCCAACCATACAGTGCTACCACAGCTGCAGCTGCTCACCCACCAGCAGGCAGCCACGGGAGGTATTTCCCATGCCTATTTTTTTAATGATAAATTAAGTGTAGTGAATTTGCCCACTTGGTCTCCTTTGAACAATTTGGACCAGGACATGGTCTTCTGGGCTCTCTCAGCTCAAGCTGCGCTGACCTGCGTCTGCTGCCCGAGTTGCTCCTGAGCACCAGCTCAGCTGAAAAGAGCCACGTTAGCAACATCTTACTACCACAGCTATTAAAGCAAAAGTTTTGAAAGCTGTGCAGCAAACTGGCATGAGACTGATGCTGATCTTAACAACTGTATGCTCTCCTCAACTGTGTGCCTTCCCTGCTTAGGTGTAAAAAGTAGTTTCAGCCACAGGCATCACCCACAGGACCAGAGCAGCACAGGGACAAGCAGCTGAGTCAATCTACATCACAAGGGCTACCACTTCTCTCTGGGTGTGCCCATGCTGTTGCCACTACTCACAGGAGTAGCTGCACACAGCATTTATCTGACTTTGTCTTGTTTGACAAAAGAAACCAGGAAAATATAATTTCAGGCCTTCAGCTGAGTCTCCTAAATGCATTTAAATCTTCACATTGAATTAACATGCAATGGAAAGTTTATTATGACAAATAAATGCCCAGTGCTTTCTATATTAGGAACGTAATTGCAGAAAAATGAAGTCGAACGGGAAAGAGAAACCCATTGTTACAGAGATGGCAAACTTCAATGAACAGGCACTAATGATCACTCAGTCTTCACACACAAGAACTGCTCCTCCATCTTTTCAAATTACACACACATTACTATCAGCATCTCCAATGATTCCTGTGAGTACCCTCCCATGTGCAAGCACTGTGGCAGCTGGCAGCGGACACAAGAACCATGAAGTAAGTCCGTGTGAATATAATAATCTGTGTATTCTTCAGCACCGTGCAAGATTGATGCAGAGTGTTGGACCCAGAGAAAAGTGAGCTTATATCTCCTGTGGTGTTGGGACAGCAAAGGATATGGTTCTGTGCAGGGCTCTGTGGTGGCGTGGCATCTCCCCAGGCACCCTGGCAGAGCTGGGTGCTAACCCAATCTCCAACTCAACAGTAACTTGCTGAGAGACTTTCCATGGCAGGAGATCCACTTGACTGGGCAGCTTCGTAAAACCTGGGGAACCTCTAGGAAAAACATCTGCCTACCCCCATCTTGCTGCCTTGCCACCTCTGTGTCCAGCACTGGCTCATCCCACACCTTCCCTGCAAAACTGGGCACCTCTGTGGCCCACAGAGGCTGTGCTGCCCCATGCCAGGCAAAATCCACGTGTCCTCACCCCAGCAGCTTGTAAAAGACCGGAGAAAATTCCAGCTCTGGACAATCCTCAGTTGCTCAGTTGTGGTTTTAAGCCTTGAAGCTGCCTGGCTGAAGGTTTTCATGTGGGATCTTGGCCTAGCAGCTCCCATGGGCAAGATCACATCTCTGTAGGGCTCTGGCGGGGTAAAGGTGTGGGGTTCCTCATTTCTTCAGCAATGAGCAGCCACAGCTGGGCACAGCAGCCTGAGGACTCTGGGATGGGTGCAGGGGTGCACAATTCTGGTTTTTTCATGGTTTTCTGCAATTTCTGATGGGTACTTGCTGTTCCAGCAGACCAGTTACCCCTATCAGGGCAGTGACTAATACAGCAACACAACACAGGCATCCCTCAGCATGTGGACTGAGTGTAAGCAGAATGGCAGCTCGGCTTTAACACACCCAGTAAAACCACCAGCGCCCTTTGGGGACCATCAGGTGTGTCTTTGTGTTGTCTGGAAATGTGGGTGCCAGTCAGGCGAGGGAGGGACATACCTCCACAGTCCTAAGACCCAGTGTTTGTTCCTGAGTGAGACCTGTCTGTAAAGCCCTCAGGTCTGCCGAGCTCCTGGTCCTCTGGAAACAGCAGAAATTGCCTTTCCACCCACCGTGGCAGCTGTGAGGAGCACTGGAGCTGCCACACCACTTGGGATTTTTGAACGCCCTGATGAATGTACGAAAGGCTGTGGCCACAGCTGTGGGATCTGCTCTGCAGGAAAACTCATCCCCTGCTACTGCAAGCAACATGACTTTATGGCTGAGCTGCTGCTGCCTACAGCCTTCAGCTTTTACCAGAGCAAAGGTGAATTTTAAGTGATCTCTGCTCTTTCCCATCTCGGGTGCTTTGCGCCTGTCACTGCCACTGAGACAAACGGATGGGTGGACAGGTAGCTCCAGAGATGGCTGGTCAGAATTTGGGAGTGCAATGGAGAAGGGAAAGGAAAGGAAGACTCTTCTTCTTCTGAGCCCATCATAAAAGGAATTGTTGCTGCAGAGCTAAGGGACCATCACTCTGTCTGGCCAGCTCACCTGAGTATCAGCAATGTTTGCCCACGTTTAAAGCAAAAAAGATGTTTTCTTGGCTCAAGCAGATGACTCAGGAGGCTCAGCTGTGTGGGAGGCAGACAGCAGGTAAAATTCCTGTGCTCCCACACCCAATAACAGTGCAAGGTCTTGGTGGAGAAGCATCTGACCCATCCCTGCCCTAGGGACAGGAAAGTTCCAAAAGGACCGTGTTTACCAAATTGCCCTGTTCCTCCTCTGCCATCTCTGAGCGACATGTCCAAAAGCAAGACCAAACAGTGCTGCCCATGTGCCCTTGTGAGATCCCCATCACCTGTTAACAGTGATGGATGCCACAAGGAAAAAGGCCAACCCTGCCCTGCACTCCCCCTGACCCAAAGGGTAAGCAATGATGCTACGGGCTCAGCCAGGCTCAGCCAGGCAGAAGCAAGGATGGGTCTCCTCTTACCAGGGAGCAGAAAACAGATGGGTTTTTTTTTCCCCCTTTTAATAGCCAAAACCTTAAAGAGCTCTGCAAGGCAGAGGGGCAAGTGAGAGATAAACAAAGTAAAGAAAAAAACTCAAAATTAAAGAAAGAAGAAGGAAGAGGCTCTCAGTGCAGAGAGTCCAGTGCACTAGAGAGCAGCAGCTCTGCCTCCCTCAGACAGGAGCCTTTGCTGTGTGACTCATCCTCAGAGCAGACTGGAGCGGTGGTTCAGCCTCACTGGTCTGCCCTTGCTCCTTCAACTGCTTTCCAAGGGAAGGTGATTGAACGCAGCTCCACAGAGCTTAATTGGAGCTGTCAGGGAGCTGGGACGTGTTTGCGCAATGCCTTGGAAACAAAAAGGCAAAGCGGAAACATCGCGGAGTTTAATGTGAAACAGTTGGAAGGGTCTGTACCCTTTGCTAGTTAAAAAACAAAAGAAAGGGTTTAAAGTAGACTGGGGTTGTTTCAGTATTTAGGTGACAGTAACTTGCCCACGTGTTTGCCCGCAGGCACGCACAACCCGCGAGCTCTGGGCGTGTCCTGGCCACCACTGGTAAGGGCCAAAGGCAGCTGGTAGAGGTAGCACCAGGTGTTCGATGGCTTAACATCACTTTCCTTTAAGGAGAAGTCCATTAAAGGAGCAGAAAGGATATCTTTCTGTGAGAAACAATCACAGGGTCTTTTTTTGTGCAATAGGCTACAGACTGTATTAACAGGTGGGTTCAGGACACGGGAAGGTGAAGGGCAGACAGCCCTATGCTGTAAGTCCCACTCAGCTATGAAAGGGGACAGCAGGGATCCTGTGGGCTTGCTCTCACCTGGGACAGCCACTGCTGGGGAAGTGAGCACAGACAACAGTCTCTCAAGGTCCCTTTAGCTGATCAGAGACTAGAGATAAATTGCCTCCTGCTTTCCCCACTGGACCAAGCTTTGTACTTTGCACCTTCACAGCACCCCATCTTATCCTTTCAGCATCAGCCCTTTCGGGTAGCTAAACTCCATGCAAAGTAGTTTCCTGAAGTCAGGCAACACTGTTCCTAGCGGATGAAAACCCATCTGGTAGAAATGGCAGCTGGTGGATCAGTTCTGTAAAGGATGATACCACTGTCGACATGGATCACTATCAAAATCACATCTAGAAAGAGCTCAACCACTCCCTGGCACAGGGACGCAGACACTGGGCTGTCCTGGCTGCACATAGACATGTTTGTGGAGCCTAGCTGTACCACCTGCGTGCAGGTATCACAGAAATTCTCAGCTGTGCCACCAAAACATGAATTGAAAAGGTCTGGAAAAACCTGTGCCACCAGAATAAAGTCAAACCTTGCCTGAAATACGGAATAACAGAGGGTTTTCAGAACTTACTAATCACAGAATCACAGAGTGTTACAGGTTGGAGGGGACCTGGAAAGGTCATCTAAGTCCAAGCCCTGCTGCTGGAGCAGGGTAAGCCTACAGTACTGTCTCAAGATGTCCTACATGGGGCTCAGACCCATGACCCTGGGAATTCAGAGTCCCATGCTCTACTAACTGAGCCAGCCAGGTGCCCCAGGAGCCAACCAGGTGCCAATTAATAGCAGAAAAAAAGGAGAAAGCTTGCAAAATATAGATCAAATTTGGATTAATTTGCTTTTTGCTCTACAGAAGAATTCCCACAAGAAAAATAACTTTACCTTGGTCTTCTAGAGCCCACTTCATTGTAATGTCATTGAACGTGGTTTTGATTAGCTGATTTAAGTAATTCTTACTAAATGTTGCTCAGTTGCAAGGAATCAAAAGGGGAGCATCTCAAATATCACCTGCTGTGCCTCATCAGGTGTGATAATAGCACCAATTAAGTGAAGAGCCTTTGGTGCATGGAAATCACAGTGCTGTGCAAGTGAAATCAAGATACCTGAATACTCCCAAGCACTTGGGCGAGTTCAGCTCCACACTGGTCCTGAATACAGAGCAGAGCTGTCTCAGCAGCTCAGGGAAGTGTTCTAGCCTGCAGCTCTTGGCCTTTTGTCTAAAGTATTGAGGCTTTAAACTTCTAGAGATTTACTGTAGACCGCATCCATTTTGTGAGCTGGAACAATCCAGTCTCTTCAGAAAGATAAATCCACTGTTGTTTCACTCTGTTGTTTTTTTTTAATTAAAAAATAAAAACATTTCAGACAACACTTGGATTTATTCTGTGTGAGACACAAGAGCGAGCTCAATTTTGCTCCCTAGGATGCTGCAGTAAATCTGGTGTGATTCCATGAAGCCAAACAGCTCTTCAGCAAAATCAAGTGTCCTTAAGTTATGGCTTGTTGTAATAAATTTTCAACCAATTAAAGAGGGTTTCCCCTTTTTTTTCCAGTACAAATAGCTTTTTCTAGTTAAAAAGCCACACCTAAATAGAATTTTTCTAAATATACCGCTTCTCCTTCACGGGGAAAAGAACAGAGCAATTATTCCTTATTATTTCTAATCCTCGGGGACCTTCACCTTTCTACTCCTTGAGTCCTCATCAATGTGCATTTTAAAAGTTCAAAGTATAAAGTTAATGCTTTCAGCACGCAAGCACCATATAATGCAGTTCTTACCAGAGATGTGCCTGCATTCAGCAAATTGAACTTTGCTGCTACTTCCCTGGGAAGCTGTTCATAAAGACACTCAGCTAATGGCCAGCTCAGCAAACATTATGCCATCAGCTGCTGAGGAGCAGCCATGGAAAATCCACAGAAACGGATGCAGGTCTGACTCTCCAGATGATAGATCCCAGTTTTAAACACACAGAGCAATAGGGGTTTGGTTTGTTTTTTTTTCGCCAAGAAAGCTGAGAAAATCTTCAATATAAGAGTTGAGAAAAATCTTTATTCTGTAATATTTGCCTCATCTTCCTGCTTTCTTTGCAAAGGAGAAAATGGCCAGGTGCAGCTGGCAGCCTTACAGCAGTGAAATGATCCTTCCAAAAGTGCAGCAATTGGTCAAGAGCTGCTTCATGCCAGTACCATCAGCTCATCAATGGAGAGGGCTTCTGCTTGCCATGGCACTTTCAAGTGACCCTCAGCTGAGGCAGAGGGGAGTGGGGTGGGGAATTGGGGGAGCTGTGTGTATGTTCAGTAAGTGGAAGCCAAAACCAGGGTGCAAACAGAAGTGAAGAGCATGTCTCCAGTGCTCCATGGCAGCATTTTCCAGCTAGGAGCTGGAGACAGATTTAGAGGGGGAAGCCACCCCAACAGACCTGCATGGACATGGTGCTGGGATGGGGTCAGCCACTGGACTTGGGCACACCCCGGGCAGCCTGTTGTGGGCGTGGATGTCTGGTGAAGTGGGAGACATCACACATGGGGCTGCTGCAGCATCTGGGGAGCTGCAATATAAAGTAATGAGTGCAGTCCATTTACTTTAGCTTTGGTAGTGTTCGGGGACTAAGCTATTTCATTAAGACATGGCCTGATCAGCTTTTGCTTTCTGCCACCCAGACTTGAGGAGAAGAATGCACAATTAAAAAGTTCACTCATGTAGAGCCCTTCAATTACTGGGTAACTGTCATGTTAGTACATGACATCTGAGGTAATTCATTTTTCATCTGCAGATTAGCAGAAATTAAAACGGTTCTCAGGACATCCCAATTTACATGAGATCAAGTTCCTCATTACTACAGACTTCTCTTAGTGGGGAAGACATTTCTTTTTAACATCTCAGGAAAACCTGCAAGCAGTGATGCTGAACAAAACTATATGAAGAAGGCAGCGTAGGGGAAAGCAGAGGCCCTCAGGGATTGCAGGTAGTGGAAGCTCCAGAGGCTTCCAGTCCTGCCATAAGGTAATTTAAATGTCTGTCAGAAAGCCAAAATGCTCGGCCAGCACAAATATGCAGTGGGGATGGGGGCACATCCTTTGGAAATGATGGAGTTGCAGAGGGAGCCTGAACTGCCTTTACTGGCACTGAGCTGAAAACCAGCCATAAACGTAAGTGTTCCTCCAGTATGTATTTGCCGAGCCACTGGGTGTAGCAGCAGCAGAGCAGCTGCCTGCAGGATGTGCTTGTGCAGTGATGACGGAGTCTGCTCAGGAACCCCCATGGGCCAAACCCACCACTGCCTCTAATACCTCTCCAATGGGATCTGGGGGTGGGTGGGAGATGCCCTGGCAGGACACGGCTATGCATCCAGGGGAGTCAGGGGGCTGTGAATCAGATGGGAGAGCCAGCATCGGCACAGAGCGGCCAGAGCAAGTGATGGGACCATGTAACAGCAGGGAGTCTCAAGCCACTTGACTATGGCAAGAGGGGCCATATTGCCCCTTCACTTGTTTTCTACTTTTAAGGCATTCTGGATGCTAGTAAAGTAGGTGAAGTCCCCTGGGGAAAGGCTAGATGAGGAGGAGGAGGGCAAGTGTGCTCTTGCTGACTCCCAGCACCATCCTCCACCCCCACTGGTCCAGAGCTAATAAACCCACAGGCCCACTTAGTCAAAGCACAGCAAAAATAAACCATGGGAAAGGAGCACAGGCAGCTTAATCCCCAAATCCCTTTGCCTTGCGTGACAGCTTGCCAGCCCAGAGCAGCTCAAGAGGATAGAGCCGAAGATACCGCCGGCGCTGGCTGCACTGTCCTCAGGGGAAGCTGCACAACATTAATTCTGATTTTTCAGTGCTGCCTTGGCCAAAGGCTTCTTGCAATAGAACCCACATGGATCCATGTGTTTCAGTCTTTGCCTGCATTTGCCTCCTGGTGAAAAGCCTTGTGCTTTCCTGCTCCAGCTGGGGAATGCAGCTTTCCCTTTGTGGCAGAGTGTAAAACAGGGAGAAGAAAAGGTGGAAATAAATACAAGAACAGCCATCATGTCAGTCGAGTGGGATACAGGGGCCGTTGTCTGTTTTTCCTTTCAGCCTTTTGCACAAGAACAGGTTCATTGTGGTGTGTACGTGTGAAAGGAACACACAGAGCCCTGGGTATACCAACAGAGCCAGGGCTCTGAGCTTTCAGCACTGCCAGTGTAAAGATATTAAGCTTTACATAGGGCTGATTAATTATCTGGCTCTGCCATAACCTTTTGAAGATATACTGATTGGTAATTTGCATATTAAACAGAGCGACGCTGAGGCAATGTCAGACATTTTGCACGGCTATGTTCCGCTCCAGAAGTGGCTGGATTTCAAACAGTGGCCAAATCGTTTGTATCCTTCAGCACGAAAGATGCCCTATTGAAATATGAAAGATTACCCTCTCGGTTGTTCATCTTTGTTGTGCCTTGTCAAATTGCTTCTCCTGCTCCTGCCCCATGGGGTTTGCTGCATCAGATACAGAACCTGTCTGTGCCACATGAGGTTCCTCCTGTCACACCTGGATTAGGTTACTCAACTCTGTGGCAGACTGGGCTGTGACACATCTTCCAGCATCTCCTCTAGCTGCATTCCTCTGAAACAACACATCTTCTCCATAACAACTTAGCAAGCAGTGTTTCCACAATGGTCAAGTGCCTGCTCTCAGCTGGGCTTTTGCTTTGCACTGGTAATGAAGCCCGTGACACAAGTTATGGAATCATAGAAACACTGAATCACTACGGATTGGAAGGGACCTCAACCGATGCTCAATCTATTCTTGGGGCAGTTTTAGGAAGGAGGAGGTAGTATGCACCAACCATCTGCTAACAAAGTTAACAAAGGTCTGAGCTCCTGCCCACTGAGAAGTGCTGATACATGCTATTTAAACTCAGGAGGAAGTTTTAACTCCAGGCCAGCCTCTTTTACCACCCCTCTGCCCACTTAGGTGTCAAGTTTTATGCTTTTATGACTGTGGGCATAAATACATTTCACTGCCCAAGTATTTCTGTCTGTCTGAGTGCCTGTGTTTTATGTTTATACATATATACATACTTTGACTTCAGATTGGCTGGACATTAGCAAAAAGTTATTAAATCTGAGAGTGGTGGATCACTGGAACAAGTTGCCTAGAGATGTAGTGGAGGCCCCACCTGACATTCAAGGTCAGGCTTGATGGGGTTCTGAGCAGTCTGTTCAAGTCAAAGCTGTTCCTGCTTGTTGTAGGAGGGTTAGACTAGATGACCTTTAGAGGTCTCCTCCAGCCCGATACACTTTTATGATTCTATGACAGCTTGTAGTAAGTTTGTGTGAATCCTGTCATTCTGGAATCTGTAATTAAGTCACCTATTTGCTTTCAATCAGTTATTAAGTGCTACTGAAATTCAACCTTTTGGTTTACCTTATGCTATAAACGAATCTTCAACCGTTGCTAAATCAAACAGGGTCATACTAATTCACAACAGGGTGCAAAGTGGCCGGGGCTAGAAGTCCCAAGAGCAGACATCTTTTAGTGTTGTGCTCCTGAGCTCTGAAATGCCAGGAAGTTAAAAGTTTGTGAAAATTGCTGGGTGTTTTCTTGCCTTTGCAGAACTGGGGCTTGCAGAGGGATAAGCACAGAAACGATCACTATTCACGAATGCATAGTACCTGGAAGAAGTCCCACTAATTGTAGTGATTTGTGTTCAGGCCAGGGTAGTGTATAATCAGCTACTCATCTGCTCTTTGGTGCTGAACACTGACAAGTTGTGTCTGCAGAGCCAAAAGCGTTCAAGCAAGACTAAAGAAACTCATTACCCAGACATCACTCTTCACAGCAATGCTCCAGGAATGGGAAATATCTACAGCAGCCACAGATGCTCCTTATGGGCTGCAGTGCGCTGGGAAGCACAGTTGCTTGAGGTTGGCATGGGTCTGTTTGTGTCTCAGTTTCAGCTCGCCTTCCTGCAGCTCCACTGATCACAGAATCACAGAATCATTACGGATTAGAAGGGACCTAAGTCAAGATAGACCACATCCACTGCTCTGCCATCATCTATCCACCTGGTTATGCCCTCATAAAAGGCTATCAGGTTGGTCAAGCATGACTTTCCCTTTGTAAAGACATGTTGAGTGTCCCTACTGACCCTCCTGTCCTTGATGTGCCTGGAGACAGCCTCTAGTACAAATTGTTCCATCACCTTTCCTGGGATGGAGGTGAGGCTGACCGGTCTGTAGTTACCTGGGTCTTCCTTCTTTCCCTTTTTAAAGATTGGGGTAACATTTGCTATTTTCCAGTCCCTAGGCACCTCTCCTGTTCCCCAGGACCTAGCAAAGATGATGGAGAGTGGCCTAGCAATGACTTCCGCCATCTCCCTTAGCACACGCGGGTGCATCCCGTCTGGGCCCATGGATTTGTGCACATCCAGTTTGATCAACTGATCCCTAACCCAGTCTTCATCAACTGATGCAGGTTTGTCTCTTGCCTCAACCTCCTCTGCAGCCTGGAGAGTTAATATCAAGACAACCCCCAGAAGTATAGACAGAGGCAAAGAAAGTNCCTGCCACACGAGACCCTGAACTCCACCATCTCATGGTCACTGCAACCAAGGCAACCCTCAACCTTCACTGCTTCAACCAGACCCGCCCTGGACTGTGGGTGGCTGGCTGAGTGGGTCTTCCATCAGACATCTGGGTAGTTAAAATCCCCCACGAGAACCAGGGCCTGCAGCTGTGAGGCTGCTGCCAGCTGGCTGTAGAAGACTTCATCAACTTCCTCACTCTGATCTGGAGGTCTGTAATAGACACCCACAACCGTGTCACCCATGCCACCCTGCCCCTTAATCCACACCCACAAACTCTCAACTCCCTCCTCTGCTGCCCCTGGACAGAACTCAATACATTCCAGTTGTTCTCTCACATAGGGGGCAACTCCTCCACCCTGCCTTGCTGACCTGTCCCTTCTAAAAAGGATGTAGCTGTCCATGACCACATTCCAGTCATGCCAGCTCTCCCACCAGGTCTGATGACACATTGTTGGGTTTGGGGCAGTCTTCCTGTTGGAATTCTGCTCTTGTATCCATGTAATGACTGACGTACCGTACATGGCCAGCCAGAGTCTTCATTTATCTCCATCTGTCACGGGCTTTAAGATATTGGATACACAAGGGTACCAAAGAGGAAATGATTAAACATGGCCAGCCACCAGTCTGCATGGCCATTGATCCTCACTGGTGAGTCTTTGGTGCCTTGGCAGTGGAAGCATGGCCCAGCCCACGTCTGCTCTGGAGGAAGCCCTGTCCACCAGTGGGGGGTCTCTAAATGTCCTTCAGAGCCCTCTTCCAGCACTATGTGAAGACAAGCTGTGCCTCTGAGGGAAAAGAAATTATCCCAGTACTGCACATCTACCTCTTAGTCAATACATTTACATACAAATCCTCAGTCTGACTTCTGTGTCCTTGCTGAAAGGAACAGGCTGTGGGGGATGATATTTTTAAACTTTACTTCTAGAATGGTTGCCTCCAGCTATCAGGCAAGCCTCTGTGAAGGTCTCTGGTTCAGCAAGGACCTTTGCTCCAGGCATGGCAGAGCAGGGTTGAGGTGCCTCGGAAAAGATAGAGCACCTGCATCCATGGCTCCTGACCAAGTTGTGTCTGCCTTCATCTCTCACATCCATCCATTTCCACAGGCAGTGAATTCACTCAGAGATTATTTTTGAGGGGCACCAAGTGGGAAATGAAACTGGTGGTGCCTGCTGGCAAGGGCACTTGCAATCACGCCAAGAAATGGGAGGACTTCAGACAGCCCCAGGGCTTGATGGTTGGAAATGGTCCTTCAGTGTCCTCCAGATCCTCTCCTTCCTGTGCTTGGCCACCATCCCTGGGCTCCGCCAGCAAATGGGGAGCTGTGCAGAACCTCCAGGTGGGACTTGCGTCCTGGGCTTCACTGCCCAGGACCACCATCAATGTTGCCCTCTGCTGCTAGGAAGAGCACAGCTTTTAGATGTGTGATTTAATTGCTTTTCTTCCAGTTCTTTGGATTTGTCAGGGAAGAAAGTCTGCCTGGTAACAGCGCTGATGCACGTGAGCACACAGAGGGCAGGTCTTGAGAAGCGCTCTGCTGCACTGCCATGCGCTTCGAGGCTGACTATACTGCAAAAAGGGAGCAGAGTGCCCAGCTCATTCCTGACCAGATTGTTTGCTGGTTAAATTCGTTGCTGAATAGTAAGAAAAAATAAGCAAGTAAACAAAATACAACAAGCCTGCAACTCTTAGGTCTGCATACCATAACAGAGGGGAGCTCACCTCCCCCCTTACCTGCTTGGATTGCAAGGAAACAAGGACAAGCTGCATGAGATTTTCCCCAAGGTGAGCCAGAAATACGGGCATGTTTGTCACCGTGGGGGTGAATTTATTTGTACAGCCTGCAGGTAACTGCAGCATGTGCAGGCAACACTCAGCACCAGGGCCGGAGCACACAGAAAGGGAAGGCAGAGGGGAAGCGGTCACCTCGGTGTAATGTGATGAAAGGGAGCAAGGTGTGAAACTGCAAAGGAAACAGAGACACGGAGAACTGCAGAGTGAGGAGTAAACAGAGGCTGGCAGCATGCGCTGAGCCCTGCCTGGTGCTGCCAGCACGCTGGCTGCAGTCGATAGCACTGGCTGTGAGGGAACGGTGAGGAGGAACCTGGGGAGATGAGTTATTTGGTTCTCGCTGTTGAAGCAGGGATGAAGTGCTGCTAGGACTGAATGTGTCCTAGCTGCCTCAACAACACCACCAGTTCCAGTCCTGCCTTGACCTGTCTGAGGCTTTACCTATCTGCTTCGGGTATTGGGGTTTGGGGCAGTGGGCTGATTACTTGTTCATGGTCCTGGGGTACAAGCCCTGCAGAAAAAGGACTGTGCACTGTTCCCAGCTTTGTACAGACCCTCATAGTTTTTCATAAGCAAGCCCAGTTATCTTCCCTCTGCTATGAAATAAGGTCAGGTATGCAATGGCAGTCACTCAGACCCGCTTGCCTGACTCTGCCATAACCTTCCTTTTCTCTCCTGTCACACTTCACATGACCTCTCCATACATCAGTTTCTCCTTTTTCATCTCAGACTGTTGGAAGGAAAAGGCAAGAAGCAGCTGCTTACACAAAGCCGTGACCATGAGCACTACTCTCTCAGGAGGATCATATGATGCAGCCATGAAAGAGGATGGTGGCAATAGCTAGGGACATACACAGGGAGCCAGGGCCTATAACAGAAACACCATTATCCATCACTGGTGTGAGTGTTCTCAGGCTTTCTGCACTTCAACACTCAGTTACAGAGACTGCCACACATAGAAGAGCTTCCCTGTTTCCACTGGACAGTGTGGGAAGGATGTTATCTCGAAAATGACACGGTCCTATTACAGCCTTTTAAAAAACCCGTTAATATTGAATTAAAGCAAAAAGCATCCTGGCTAAAGCAGAAGAAAATTCCATAGTAAGAGGTCTGTTCACCTCTGGTATTGATTGGTGGTGCTCAGCATCTGTCCTTCTGCCTATCCAGACCTTGCAGTTGTTTCTGTTGGGTCCAGCCAGCTGTCATCTATATCAACCTTTCCAGCAGGTATTAACTAGTTTTGTATTATTTTGCTGTAATTCAGTGCTTTTGTGAGGTGTGATCGTTGGCAGCACTGACACTGCTACGTGCACTGCTGTGAACCTTCAATGAGCCGGTCATCACTCAGCTCTGACCTGCCATCTGGGAGTCTGAAAATGCAGACAGCAGTCTTTGGGACCACCACGACCCATCTTCGAATACCTTTTTTTGCAAGCAGAATTGTATAACCTAAAGAAAGGCTGGAGAGGGACTTTTTACCAGGGTATCTGGCAATAGGCCAAGGAGAAATGGTTTTAATCTGAAGTGGAGGTGTCCAAGGCCAGGTTGGATGAGGCCTTGAGAAACCAAGTCTAGCTGAGAGGTATCCCTGCCTATGGCAGGGATGTTGAAGCAGATGATCTCTAAGGTTTCTTCCAACCTCAGCCATTCTGTGATTCTGTGATGGCTCTTGGGAACCATTACAAAATCTGTACCCCAAACACCCCCAACTTTCTTCACCCAGTTCTGTGTTTTCCTTTACACTTTAAGAAAACTACCTTAGCCTGTATTATGTGGAGACAAGCACAGCCAGCAGCAGGCAGGAGATGCTGTTGAGTTCTTTGGGATGCTTTCCTGAGGGCAAAGACTATTTTTTCTCCCTATTCTCCTGAATGGCTCGTTGGATCATATTTAGGTGGAAACAGTCTAGGAAAGGTGTGGGTCCCCTCAGAAAGGAAACAGGTGATGTGGTCACAAGTAACATGGAAAAAGCTGAGGTTCTCAATGACTTCTTTACCTCAGTCTTCACTGCAAAAGCCAGCCACACTCCTGGAGTCATCAAAAATAACAGCAGGGGCTGCAAGGAAGAACTGCCCATCATAAGTGAAGATCTGGTTCGTGATCACCTGAAGGACCTGAAAGTGTTCAAGTCCATGGGACCTGATGGGTACACTCAAGGGTACTGAGAGAACTGGCAGATGAGGTTGCTAAAGCCCTCTCTATTCTATTCCAAAAGTCATGATGGTCTGGTGAAGTCCCCACTGACTGGAAAAGGGGAAACATAATTCCTATTTTCAAAAAGGGTAGGAAGGAGGAGCCGGGGAACTACAGGCTGGTCAGTCTCTCCTCTGTGCCCGGTAAGATCATGGAGCAGATCCTTCTGAAGGCACTACTGAGACAGGAGATTTGTGAAGAGGTGATTGGGAACAATCAACATGGCTTCACCAGTGGCAAATCCTGCCTGACAAACCCGGTGGCCTTCTATGAACAGGTGACAACATTAATGGATGAGGGGCGAGCGACTGATGTCATTTACCTGGACCTGAGCAAAGCCTTTGA
>VXBP01007411.1:79438-98915 GCA_013400115.1 Rhinopomastus cyanomelas
CCAGCCTTGGGGGGGGGGTTGGAACTGGATGATCAGGTGGTCCCTTCTAACCCTGAGTGATTCTAATTCCATAACTTCTCCAGTGAAGAGATCCTGCTGTGGCAGGGGGATTTGACTAGACGATCTTTCGGGGTCCCTTCCAATCTCTAATGATTCTATGATTCTATGATTCTATGATACTACTTCTCTTGAGAGACACACAGAGCTGTCTGCTGGGTAAGAGCTATCCTACCTGGAACAATTTTGGAGGATGCTCCTCTGCCATTCAACAGTAATTGTAACAAGATCACCCAGGTGTATTAGCAAGCTAGGAGCTTTGCTGAGCAACGCTATTAAATGAGCAATAAACTGTTTACCAGTCTGAGATTTACTTGTTCCCCTGCATGTGTGTGTAAGTTTGGAGCTTGTGGCAGATACGAGGAACTCAGGTACCTCCTCCCTGTTCTTCATTTTTATAGAAATGGAGATGTCAGACACCAGGAATCATATGTTCTTGTTTCCGATGTGTGCAGGACTTTACAGCAGCAAGTGCAAGAATATTAGTTACACCAGGCTGTGTATATTGGAGCCTTGTGAGAGCAGCCTATTGGAGGTGGAAGCCTCATGAGTCTGTGTAATGTCTAATATTAGTGGATAAGGGATTGAGATTCTGCAAACATCAGCTCTGGACATGCCCAACAAGAGTTGGGACAAACCTCACTCACATCCTGCCTCCAACCCAGCACATTCTACGACTGTACTTCAAAAGCTGGGTAAGGATCTGAGCTACTCCTAAAACAAAAGCATCTTTAAATGACAGAAACCCCTAGCTGCAAAATCAAAAAAATATGGAGGAAAAGCCTGAAGGGGCACAGCAGCAAAAGTCCACATGAGCTGGAGATTTCCTTCAGCAAAGCAGAAACCTTTAGTTTCTCTCCTGTCTTTGTTTCCCTCTGAGACCCAGCGTGCAGCAATCACTTCCACACAGGGATGCTCTAAGCTGTGGGCCTGGGAGGATCACCCTGTCGACAGCAGTACTGGGAGGACTTCCACTCCCCTTTTATAGCAGAACTCATTTGTTTCCTTCTCATCACTTTAAATGCTGCATCGCCCCAACAGTTCATTACAAAAGGGAATTCAGCAAGCTGCTCTTTCTGTTTCCCACAATAATTCTTTCATTCCTGGGAAACCTTTTTTTGCTGGACTGTAATTTAATAAGCATAAGACAAATGTTCTGATTAACTCACATTTTCTAAATTTACTCAGTGCAGCAAAAGGGAGCTTGACCTCACAGTGATGGGATTCAAATGACACGTACTTGTCAGGGGCAGGTCACAACGTAGGGCCAAACCAGGGCCCATCCTGGGGAAACCTGCTGCTCTGGTCCTCTGCGCCTCTCCATCTGTTCCTGCATGGACAGCAGAGCACTGAACTGGAGGCAGAGGTTCAGACCTCTAAAACACACTCGATGCCATTCAGTACAAGGCAGTCCTTCTCCTGCACATGTATACTCAGGCCAGCTGTGGCAAGAGCTGTGCTGTACTATGAATGTTCTGTGACTCTGTGACCTGAGGCTCACAGGATGCACAGGAGGAATGTCTTGTGTGTATTTTCTGCTGTGATTTTTTTGAAGGCTATGGCTCACCCTGTGAAGCAAGTGGAAGGTTGCAGGCACAGATCTCACAGTGCTTTCAGGACCACAAGGACATCAAGCAATGATCATAGAATCATTAGGGATTGGAAGATCATCTAGTCCAATCTTCCTGCCACACCAGGATCACCTAGACCAAGTCGCACAGGAGCACATTCAGGCGGATGTTAAACGTTTCCAGAGAAGAAGACTCCACAACCCCCCTGGCAGCCTGTTCCAACTACTGGTGCTGGAAAAGAAGGAAGGTGGTGAATGTGTTTTTAACACTTCCTCTTTTTTCATTGAAGAAGGGCACAATCCACAAGATCATATTTGAAGTCCCCCATGATATGGGTGATTGTGACTCACAAGTCCTAGGCCATGAATGCGGCTGATGGCTAACTCGATGGCAAGGGAAAAGCCTGAGTCACAGTGATGCCCAATTCAGCTGTGAAGCCCAGGCTGGATGAACCACCTGGTCAGCTTCACATACTGAGAAAGAGGAGGGGGCAAAATCAAATGACCTGCCACTAAAGCCAGTTCATTCAGGCCTGCAGCCAACATCCCAGATGTCCTGAATCTTCCGGGCCATGTGGAAGAAAGAAAAAAATCAACACACAGCTCTTTAACACTTAATTCAGAGACATATTCAGAGACATTTTTATGCTTTTTCATATCCATGCTGCCATGGCTTGTGAGAGCATGAAGGCCCTCTAGGGATGCAGGCAAAGATTTAAGATGCAATCCCTTCAATTTCAGACATTTAAAAAATATTAATGCACCACGAGAGTAACTGCCTCTCTCAGGTCCAAGAGATGTTGGTGCTATGTGAAGGCGAAGGTCAGAAAGGACAAAGGAAGCCTCTGTTCTGCTCTCCAGCAAATTCAACAGCAAAATTCTTACTGACTTTGCTGAAATTGGGACCTTGAAGAGAGTCTTCTGCTGAAACACTCTGAGGATATTTTAAAACTAGATTAATAAATAATTGCACCATCTGCATCAGAGTCTGTAAGTGGAGTGACACATGGAGGGTGTCTGTAAATGGCACAGCTTCGAATACGCAGAGTAAAATACACAGCGGAATGGAATATTTTTTTTTGCATAATAGACATAATTATTGCCAATTTGGGTCTCTATCGCAAGCACAGTGAGAGACGCTGCTTGAGAGATGCGCTGATTTCTCACAAGAACTGAACAGACAAATGGTAAAAGATTGCTCCTGCCCTACAGGGGTGACCATCACATTAGGAAGGGGTCAGGAGCAATACCGAGGAAATGGTTTGCCTGAGGCATGCAGCAGAGCCTCCCACCTTCTAGTAACCAGCTGGGCTCCTTTGCTTTTTGACAGAAGATATTGCCTCTAAAGCCACCGATAGCTGTAGTTTCTCCTGCCATCACCACTAGGCACTGCCTCTCCCTGACACTGGACAACTGTATTTTTATTAGTATTCCTCTTGGGTCTGCCACAGTGCTTGGGGTTAATGTTTCACACCAGCACTCTTCATGAGACTAGTGTCAGACCAAAAGTTCACCGAAACAGAACACTTCTGGACCACTGAGTTTAATAACTCACAATCCCTTTTTCAAGTGTTCTGGTATTTTTTTTTCCTTCTGCAATACCCCGAGGAAATGAGCTGCTCAGTGACACTTTGCTGTGAACACCTCCCTTTTGCTGGCACTTGACCCATTCTCTGATATCTGGGCACCCTTTGGTTCCTGAATTGGAAGAAGCAGTCAATAATCAATTAATTGCTCCCTGTTCTTGACCTCCACTCCTCTCCATATGTTATGGATTTCTACCCTACCATCCCAGCCATCATTCCTTCACCAAGCCAAGGTGAACTAGTTATTTAGCCTCCTCCTTTCTAGAAACACAGAAAAGGAAGGTGGTGTATTTTTGGAGAAAAAAAAAATAATTGATGTTTCATTTGCATAACCTATAGATAGCAGCAACATTAGCTTTTCTAAAAACCTGAAATGGAGAAGAACATTGAGAAAGGCACTGACAGCAGGAGAAACACTTTGGCTGATAGAGAGATTTAACATGCAGAGCTCCCATGCAGATATCTCCATTGGAGATTATCTCCTTCGGGTCCTGGATTAGGGTCTAGTCAACACAGGTGGGGCAGGGTTTATTTGACTTATTTTGGGTAGGCTGATGATTGCCCTACAGCCCACTCTCTAATGGAGGCTGAGGCGGATGTGGACACCTGCTTTTCATGGGATAACATCAATGTCAAGTAAGACTGTCAGTATAGCAGCCGTGAACCAGCCATGACCAACGAGTTGGTCTTAACACTTCCTCTCTGTACCATATCCATTATTAATCCATGAGGATAGTGCTCGGTTTGTAGAAGCTTCTACATTGGTATACGGAGTGCAGTGCGCTCACCTTTAACCGTGCACCTGCAAGTTTCCCTTCTTCAGTCTCAATGGCAGAAATTGTGTCTCAAGAAACTGGTAATGTGATATTTTTAGGCTTTTTCCTGTATAATCAGGCTGATTGGAATTTAAATTCTTTATAAATGCAAAAATATTTTTGATCAGTTGGCATCTCCTTTACATTGTCTCTATAGATTCATATGATTCTATGATTCATATGATTCCATGTCTCATAGATTCTATGATTCTATTATTCCATGATTGTCTCTGAATATGATGAGTTCTTATAGAGATAACTTTTCTCTTTTTTCAAACTGTAGTTGCAATTGCATTATATACACACAGAGGGGGAGACAGACTTTCTGTTTCAGTTGATTTACATATATCTTTACCGTGACTAATGCCCTTTATATTTTCAATAGAACAAAGGAGACAATAGTCTAAGTCTCTCTTCAGTCCTTCTTTTGGTGTTCTCAAGAGCAAAAGAAAACAGCAGCGTTAGCATGAAACAATGCAAAACACATTTTGAAGGTGTCAAAGGGTCCTTACTCATGGCAGCAATGGTGTCTATCTCCAGTGATAAAACTGTCTCGAAGTACAGCATCCCCTTGAAAAAAAGGGTTGGTTGCACCTGGGTGATAGAACAAATACTGCTGCCAGGAACAGCCAGCCCCAACCTTCAGGCATCTACCAATGTGTGACATAAAGAGTGGGACAACACCAGGACTACACACAAGTGGGCAACTGCAGGAGCGCTAGGAGAGACAAACTGCACAAAACCTGCAGGACCTCTCTTCAGGCTCTGCTCTGTGACCAAGATAAGACTGTGAGTGAGGAACCTCACCCAAACAAGCGGTTACAGATGATGGAGACCAAAAAATATGGGAGCAGATGGAGAAGTGAAAATAGCAGGTGTTGTCAGGTTGTTACAGCTTGAAAATTACCAACATTTTCAGATGTATAGGTTTGTGCTTTCATACAGAAAAATGTGTATTTTGCTTTAAGAGAATCCTCCCAGTAACCTGTCCTGGGAGGGGTGGACACTAGATGACACTACAAAAGGGGGCTTACAACCCAGCCCTGGTCCTTTTCACTTCTGGGTGGGGGGCAGAGATGGGACAAGAGAGGACATGGTGGCTTGCCATGGCCTTACTGCCCTCCCAGAGATGGGGGTGGCAGCAGCCTCCTGCCCTCCTAGAGGCAGGAGGACAGCAGCTGCCCTCCACCCAGCCTGAGAAAGCGGGCTCCAGCCCAGTCCTGGTCCCAGCCCCGACCCCAGCCCTGACCAGGCCCAGTTCTGAGCTGGCACCGTGGACCAGAGAAGAAAGAACTTTGTGCAGATTTCCTCGCCATGGAGCAACCGTCTAGCAATCAATGGTGAGCTGAACTCCCCTTTCCCTTGTAGCTGAGGTGGAAGGAGAGGGAGAGAGACAGAAGGGGAACGGAACTCTCTCGGCCACATTTGCAGTGTGGAGGAGGCCCCTGCTGACACCAGCCATGCGGCCGGTTGCCATCTTGAGCTCCCCATGTGGCCAGGGCCATGTGGCCAGTCGCTGCCATCTTTGAGACATTGTTCAGCAGGAAGAGAGACTGTCATTTCTGTCGCTGAGAAAAGCTGGTGATGCTCGAGTACTGGGGAGAGAAGGAGCCTCGGGAAGCTTGGACATGAGTTTCACAGAATCACAGAACATCAGGGATTGGAAGGGACTTTGAAAGATCGTCTAGTCTGATCCCCCTGCCAGAATAGGATCACCTAGACCAAGTCACATGGGAACATATCCAGGTGGGTTTTAAACATCTCCAGACAAGGAGACTCCACTTGTGCCAGCATGACCCTGAGCTGTGATAAATTTACCCCCAAGAACTGAGAAAGAGCCAGTCCTGAGCATTGAAGACCACGTTACAGGAGAATGAATCATCTTGGGAGAAGATCAACATCCACCTGGTCACACAACCTCTGGTGGGCTAATGAGGTGTTGAGAGATCTGTCTGCTTCTCCAATGTCCCTTTCGGCAGCTAAAGCCTACAGTGAGATCCCATCAGTCTGCCCACACACATGGGGTTGTGCCACCCAACAGCCCAGCATAACCACCCAAACCCAGGAGCAGCCCCAAACTCTCCAGGGTTTCTCAGAGCCCACTGGTACATACTTTGCTAACTTCTTAAAACCAGTGGTCCTCTTCTTGGTGGGTGTCCCATTGACCCCCTTCTGGATGTGGGTGTTCCAGGGGTCTGGCTAAGAGAGACAAGAGCAGCAGTAGGTGATGGGCAGCACTCAGAGCTGTAAGAAGTTCTGTGTCTGCTGCTCCAAACACTGAATCCCGCCACTTATGAAGGAGAGGACTCCTGGCTTCTTCACAGCTCTCATCTCCCTGATCCTTGGAGTCCCATAGGTTTCTCAACGCAGTGGGGTGGTTGAGCAATCGCAGTGCAATAAAGCCCAGTGAGAGAAAAAAAAATACTCAACAAAACCCTGCTGTGGCAGGGGGATTGGACTAGATGGTCCTTCAAGGTCCCTTCCAATCCCTAATGATCCTATGATTCTATGACTTGAGAATCCTTAGACCTTGGGCAAGGAAGGAGACTGGGTTCTTTCTGAAGGCCTGTCTCCTTCATAGAGGGATGCAGTTTCAGATTCTGAGGAATCAGGCCTGTCTGATCAACATTTTGCTGGACAAGCTACATTGAAGAACTGAAGAGTTTGCTGGTCTGGAATGGCTGAGGGTTTGGCATCTACAGACCAGGGTGCGTGACTCACGAGGGACCTGGAAGGTGTCTCAGAATGAATAGAAGAGAGGGTGGCTGTACCCTCTCTGCTTGACTGACATGCGTTCCCCAGGTCTCTAATGTTAAAAAACCAAGGACTGATATGGTAGTCATCTCCCATCGTATGTTTCTCAGAATATGTGTTGGCATTTGTGACAGAGTTTCCGGTTTGTGTGCACTAACTCGCTTAACTTTTTCTTTATTCTTTCTGTAGACAGTTATAGCGTTAATAAACCCTTTTTCATTTTCCCTAAGCTATCCATTGTCTGGCAGATATATGTGGATCATATAATTTCACTTTCCTTTGCTTTACCTAATGTGTTTGTGGGAGTTCAAGAAAATACATGAAAAGAGATGAACCAAAGAGGTCATTCTGACCAGGCTGTACATACATCCATGCAGGCACATTCAGGATGACCCACGGTCTTCGTTCTCATCTGAGGCAGTCTAGGGTCAGGCCTTGCTGGTATTAAGTGAGTGCCTGACAAATGGCTACACTCAGCCCCAACAGCTCTCAACACGTAAGAGCAGGAATGAACTCTCCAGCCATAACCTATACCCAGAGCCTTTACCTGATGAGATGGCAGCATTGCTGAAAGCCATGGTTATAACTCAGGGTTAAGGCTGTAACACCAAGGTCAATAAAATGCAATTGTAGGCCTTCACAAATGTTGCCTTGCTGTCCCATCAGGTAAAGTCAGAAGTTGGTTTTCATGAGTAAATTTCACCTCAAACCACCTGACCATCCACTGCTGAAATTCCTGACTGTGGGTGGGAGAAGGTGGCCACGACAGCTTCTGCATGAAATTTGGGATAGGAAACATCAGCTTGTGACTGTTGGCAGGTTTGATAGTGGTTTAATCCTTGTGCAACACCTCCTCTCCACATCCAGTCATTCACTGAATGTACAGCAGGAATCAAAGAACTGCCTCATTAAAGTCTGGTCACAGAGCTGAAGACAATACTCCTGGTTTTTTTTCAGATATGAAGTGACGTGAGCTCCAGCAAAGAAGGGAAATGACAGATGGAGTAAAATGAACTTCCTGTCCCTTAGACACTTCCTGCTCCTTTGCAGTCTCTTTGCTGGCTGCCATCAGCATATACCATCTCCAGCAGTAATGAATGACTGGCAGTGCTGCAGGAATCCTGCTGGAAAGTTGTCAGTCAGGGACTCCCAGGGGAAATGCAAGAGGAACCAGACTGAAGAAATAACCCCTGATTCAGATCTCTGCTGACTCCACTCTCATAAGGGCATCCAGACACACCCTCCGAGTCATACGGACTTGGTTCCATCTCTGCCTGCTCAGCATGGACACCTCCACCCTTTTGGGTTTAGCACTCTTAACTCCTGGTTGAAGGTTTCTTGTCTTGTTCCTCATCATTCCTTGAATACAGCCCATGCTAGAAAGCCATGCCTTCACCCAAACTCCCAATTAACCCGAAAGATCTCCTACTCCATTCCAGCATCACTAACACCTAGCTGTCAGGACATCTTGGCATCTCACTTCTGCAAAACCACTTCATCTAGGGCTCAGCACAAGAAACAAGAGTCATTCTTCTCCTGGCAACACCACTCCATGTGAGCATTGACTAGCCAGCATTTAGACTGGTGAGCTAGAAAGCTAAAAACCACTTATTTTTCCCAACTCACAGGTGCTCCCTGAGCTCACAGGTGCTGTGAATGCTCTGGGTTTCCAGAAGGGAAGCAACATCTGACTGCTCAAGGGATAAACTCCTGGAGAAGTCAGGCAGCACTTAATTTTCAGATCTGAAGTAAGAGAAGAGACACAATAGAAACTGAGATCTCAGAAAAATCTCTTCAAAGAGCCTCTGAAGAAAAAGTCTTTCTGCCTCAAGGTTTAGCCCCAGCAAAAAAAAAAAAGCACCAGGCTTTTAAATACACTGAACTCTACAGTCATGTCCCGGACAGTGTCGTTAGAGAAAGTGGAATACTGGAGCTGATCTGAAGTCAAGTGGCCAAACAGCTCTTGAGTTCAAGTCTGAAACCCTTTGCAGAGGGTTGCCCACATTAAATCTGTCTGATTCTCAGGCCTCAGCCTCTTGTATGTATGGGAGCTGAAAGAAAAGGTTTGACCCACAGCAAACACCTCCCCAGTGCAAGCTGCAGGAACTTTATAGAGGGGTTGCAGGCAGATGCAGATATCCCTAGCTTGTTGTAGCTGGGTCACAGCTGCCTATGGAGGTTGGCCCAGCACTGCCCTTGGGAGGACACCTTCTGCACTATTTGTGTGTATGAGACGTGAGGACACCTTCCCCCATGTCATGGTTGGGGAGAGGGATGGAGAGGTGATGCCCTCATTGCTGGATAGGGATGCTTTGGGGGTACAAGCTGGTTGTCTGCAAGCTACTCCAGAGACATTGTGTTTCCGAAACGAGCAGTTGCTCTCAAACCATGCCCATAGTGGTGCTGGTTCAAAGCCAGAGAGCCCTGAGCGCCCAGTACCTGGTATTCTGAGCATGCCTCTCAGTGCTGTCCCCACAGAGCCAGGTAGAGGGCTTCAGGACAGCAGGTGATCCAAACTATTCATAGAATCATAGAATGGCATAGGTTGCCAGGGACCTCAGAGGTCATCTAGTTCAAATCGTCCTGCAACAGGCAAGGACACTTCTCACTGGACCCGGTTGCCCAAAGCACCATCCAGCCTGGCCTTGAACACTTCCAGGGAGGGGGCATCCACAACTTCTCTGGGCAATCTGTTCCAGTGGCTTATCATCCACAGTGAGAAATGTCTTCCTAAGATCTAATCTAAATCTACCCTCTCTTAGTTTGAAGCCATTCCCCCTTGTCCTATCATTAGAGTCTCTTATAAAAAGTTCCTCTCCAGCTTTCTTGTAGGCCTCCTTCAGGTTCCCTTTGTGCCCCCTGGAAGGCTGCCATAAGGTCCCTCCACAGCCTTCTCTTCTCCAGGCTGAACAGTCCCAATTCCCTCAGCCTGTCTTCATAAGAGAGGTGCTCCAGACCTGTCACAGAATTACAGAATCATTGAGGTGCCCTCCTCTGAACTTGCTCCTTCTTATACCATGGACTCCAGAAGTGGAGACATTACTCCAGATAAGGTCTCACAAGAGTAGAGTAGAGGGGCAGAATCATCTCCCTTGACCTGTTGGTCGGATTTCTTCTGATACAAGCTAGGATACAGTTTGCCTTCTGGGCTGCACTCACACGTTGCAGGCTTATGTTGAGATCTTTCCCAAAATCTTGCACACTGCAGTGACAGTTTTCAGGTTGCCCCTGAGTGATTCATCAAGACCCCACAGGTGGTCTGTGGCAAAATGTGGTTTCTACCCCATTTCTTCTTTAAATAAGGACCCTAAATGGCTTCTTGTTTCTCCTGAACAACACACAGATTTTGGTATGGGCCAAGCATGAGGTTTTGAGACAATTTCAAAGAATACATATTGTGTCCAGTTCTGGGCCCCTCAGTTCAAGAAGGACAACAGAACTGCTGCAGAAAGTCCAGCACAGAGCAATGAAGATGATGAAGGGAGTGGAACATCTCCCTTATGAGGAAAGGCTGAGGGAGCTAGGTCTCTTTAGCTTGGACATACAGAGACTGAGGGGTGACCTCATTAATGTTTATAAATATGTGAGGGGTGGGTGTCAGGAGGATAGAGCTAGGCTCTGCTCAGTGTCATCTAATGATAGGACATGGGGCAATGGGTGTGAGCTGGAACACAGGAGGTTCCACATAAATATGAGAAGGAACTTCTTCACCGTGAGGGTGATAGAGTGGAACTGGCTGCTCAGGAGGGTTGTGGAGTTCCCTTCTCTGGAGACATTTAAAACCCATCTAGATACGTTCCTGTGCGGCTTGGTCTAGGTGATCCTGCTGCGGCAGGGGGATTGGACTAGATGATCTTTCGAGGTCCCTTCCAGTCCCTAAAGTTCTGTGATTCTGTGATTAACATAAGCTGTCTCAAAAACTGACCACTGCAGAGCTAGTAGCAAGGAAAATAATTTAAAATCATGTCTTATGTGTGCCATGGACTTGGATCCAGTCTGTGATAACAGGACCAGGATGCAGAGCATGCAAATATGATTAGTCTTCACAGGAAGCAGAGGTCGTATGCTGCTCTGAACTCTGGAGCTGAAGTGTTGCAGATCTCTAGCCAGGGGTTGGCTTTCCATCCTGGCAGGTTTCCATCAGCCCTAATGTGAAGTGGACAACTTGACAAGTTACTTGCAGTAGCAACCTCAAGTCACAAATTGGTTCTTAAAAGTGCCCAGGCACAAGCACCTTAAACTCCAGCATCTTCTCATTTGACTGGCAAGAAGGAAACACATACTTGGTGGAAAATACTGTCTACTGTGACTGTAAATATTTTGTGAATTATTAATTGGCTCTTTGCTAACTTCAGTATTTTTCTATGCAATTATTCTCTGTAGACAGAGGAAAAGCCTTATCTGATTTTTAAATAACACACAAAAGGAAGAACATTTTGCACCTCTTTTTCCTTGAATAGATTTTGAGTTATTTGTTGCATGTTTTATTAAAGCATCAATTCGATAATTAAGGAGGGTATGTAACTATAAGTAGGGCCACCAAATGATCTGTACTGCAGTATTTATTAATGCCTCATTGGAAATATAGTCCTTCTTGAATGAGTTAGTTTCAGGATAATTTCATAGCACTTTTTATAGGGAGGGAGAAGAACAGCCTGCAATTTACTGCTAGGAAAACTGAGGCAAAGGAAAGGCAGGTACTTCACCCGACTTAAGAATCAATCCCAAGACTCAAGCTCCATCCATCAAATACTGCATCCTCCTGGCCATCCCTCATAATCACAGACTCACAGAACATTAGGGATTGGGGACCTTGAAAGACCATCAATCCCCCTACCACAACAGGATCCTCTAGATCAAGTTGCAGAGGAACATGTCCATGTGGGTTTTAAACATCTCCAGAGATGAAGACTCCACAACACCCCTGCCTAAGCACACACCGTTTCTGTGAATGAAGCAATAATATACCTGGCAAAAGGAGCGTGAATAATCAAAATCCTCCTGCCACATTTAGTAGGCAGTTATTGACCTCAGCATTCAAAGTCAGGGATCCTGGATCCTCTGCACTTATAACATTTAAACACGAATGGCCTTAAAACTTAACTGTGAAATCTTGCTGGGTCAGGAGAATGTGCATTTCATGTTTGGGGTGAACTCAACTGCACACGCTGTGATGTAACATATTGTTCATAACACACAACTCATTTAAGGCCCTGCGAGCTGTGAAACATTTATATCAGCCAGAGGGTGACTTTGAAGGAAGTTATTGAAACACAGTGGAAAAGCCTTCAGCTAAAGGGACAGGGAATTTGGAGTTGTTCTGTTCCTTAGCAGACATCAGATATCTAGCCCACAGGGAGCAGGTTTGTGCTTAACTGCAGGAATCTCAGTCCAGCTTTTCAATTATTTATTAATTATTTGCAGCAGTAACCCCCAGACACAGAGTACGGATGGACAGGGCTATAAATCTGGGTGAAAAGAATATAAACCTCTAACAACTGATCTTGTCCAAGGCAACACTTGCTCATCACTCTTGCTTTTCATTAAACGCAGACCCAGCTCCTTGACTGAGAGCTATGAATCAGGTTGCCATCAGCACCTTGTAAACACGACATCGACTTCTGGGCTGAACTGGTGCAAGAGCAATGACTGCGCAGAGCTCGGAGAAGTCTCACCTGTGGGCAGAGCTGTTACAGACCAGGCTGGTGGGAAGGGGGGCACATCATGAGCTGGAGGAGGTTTGTTTCCCAGCTTTCCTTGACAATAGGGAATTAACCCACCGTGCTGAACTGCTCACTTTGTTGATTTAGTGTGAAGCCTTAGCGTTGCATAGCTTTGTGCTGGCCTTGCTGTGAATTGCAGTACATGCAAAAATCTCTCCTAAATTGGATTTGAGTAAATCTAGCCCACCTTCTGCCCTTGGGATCCCCCAAATGTTGTAGTGCCCCTCTGCAGAGCTTTACATAATGATCCTGGTAACTGCTGCTAAGTTTCATGTGAAGAACACATTTTTGGCTCCGGTGGGGGTATGTCTCCCATGGAAATTTAACAAAACAGATATTGTGCCACCTCTTCCGCCAACAGGACCTGTACCATCTCACTGACAGTTTCAGCTTTCTTTGTGGTGGCAGTTTCTAGTTCTGTTGCATCCAGGCTTTCCCATGGATGATCCACTTCCTAGGGCACTGCTGGATTCAATTCACAGCTTTATTTCTAGGAAGGTATTTCCAGGGGATTTTATGACCCCACTGGCTAAGAGAGGACCCCTCATTTGGAAACCATTGACCCAGATGTCACAGCTCTGGTGTACTGGACTGTGCAGAGACTGATGACCTATTTTCACGTGGAGACCTGGTGATGCCAAGGCTGATCTTTATGGGAAGCCTAATCTTGGCCTTTTTCCTGCCAAAAGTTAATTTTTTTTCAACTTTACATACGTCATAGTGAGGGAAGAGCAAGTAAAATTCAGCCTCTGTTGTTAATGGTGTGAGATCAGTCTTGTAGAAACAGTGGTCACATTACCTTTCACAGGCTTCTAAGTTTATTTACCATAGCAGTGCTTCCTGCACCAGCCAGGCTTGGGACAATACACCATTGCTTAAGATGCAGCACTCACTCAGGTAACGACGCAGAGCCTGGGTCTCCTTCTGCCAGTTGAGAAGCAGCTAAACCTGTGGCCATGGGAGTGAAGGAGAACCAGTTTTGGGTGCCAGCCACATGCAGAGATCCAAGAGAAGTTCATATTGCAGTGAGCTTCACAGAGGTCTCCAACACAGAAACCCATACAAAATGCAGCCCTAACTGGCATCAACCTCCCTGTGCTGGGAAACCCCAAATTTATGTGCTGCAGATGAAACAAGGTGTCCAAGTCCAACTACTGATACCTCTTGGCTCATTATTATTATACTACTAATTAACCACCCTGAGAAAACCCCTAGGACCTTCCCTTTGAGACAGAGACCATGAAGCCACCATGCCTTGGAGTGACAGAGATGAGCAGGTATCTGGGGCAGTGTCTCTAGCCCTGTACAAGGAACCTTTTTGACTCACCACACTGCCACCTTCCCTTACACATCATTCAGTCTTATTTCACTGGATGCATAAACCTAAGGCCATCACTGTAGAGAAACAGGCAGAGCACGTATTGCTGCCAGCCATAGTGATCACAATGTGTTTTCTCAGCTCTCTGATCTCCTCCTCCTCTCTCTTCAGCAAGAAGCTCAGCAAAGCTATGGTTATCACGGTTTGGGGGCAATACCACTGTGGTTATGAGGAGATAACTTTGCTCTGCAGCCCTGAGAGCAACGATGTTGTTTGGTTGGATGTGGTTTCCGTTTCCCACCTGAGATTACTCAGGTTTCCCCTATGAGCCCATGTAACAGCTCCTCCCCCAAAACGATACCATTCCCAAGCCCTGCTGTGCAGCACTTCCTCATCCCAAGGAGCTGCTGCGGTGTGCTGGATAAGGCACTCTGACTTACTAAGATGTGCCTTGCCCATCAGCTGGGAGACTTTGTAACTGCAATTCCCATTATTGTGCTCTTCCCGTGGGATAAAGACCACCAAGGCTCCAACAAAACCCAGGCTCATGGATGCCAGCTACTTCTCCACCCTCCCAGTCCTGCTCAGCTTCACCCTTTCTCAAAGGGTGTCTGAGCTTAATTAGTCCAACGCCTGAGTTTAGCTCTTTTTCTGATCCAAACCCCACAGGCTGCCAGGAAGAAGTGTGCTAGCTTGCCAGAAACATTAGGGTTTGCCCCCCCCCCTTAAAATGATGCCCAAAATGACCTAACACCTCCGTGTGCACTGTGCAGGCACAGATGGCTTAGTCCCTACTTCCTGCCCAGATTTCAGCCTACATCCTAGGCAGAAGTCCCCATCTTTCAGCTCACCTGTTTCCTGACACTTTCAGGTATCTGACTCTGTTTGAGCTGACAACCATTTTCTTCTTCCCACCACAAGTCCTGTCAGCAGCAGGAACCCAAGTCTTGTCCTTGCAAGCCAATTTGGGGCCATTGAAGTGAAAGATAACGTAGCAGGCACCGGAAGATCTCTATGTAGTAAAGACTGAGTGGGTTTTAAATACTATTAATTTTTCTGTCTGGAACAAATGAGAGGACCCCAAAGGGTTTTTGCAAACAAAGCTGAGGATCTGATAATATTGTGATGTGGGAAGACAAAGTAACCATCTCTGGTCAGAAAAGAAAGCAAAGGGAGACCACGAGGAGCCAGGAAGGGGACAGGGGTCCTGCTTGTCTTTGTCTTCTCCTATGCACAGGATGTCTCACCAGGTACACAGGGGTGGAAAGTGAACACCATAACCTTAGCTCCCCTTTAAGTGAGTTCTCCATCTGTACAAGATACAGCAGAGCAGAGCAGAGCACACAAAAGCACAACACGGAGATCTTCCCCACAGCCAGGAAGTAGCACAAAAGACCCAAGAGCTTCATCTGACTCCTTTCTAATCCCTCACCAAGTGGACTTTCATCATACTCATAATTAGGGATAATAATTTAAAGAGATAGTTGAATACCCAAATCTGCTAATCCTTTAGTGAAGCCTCTTTCCTTTAATCTCTCTCTGGTTCACTAATACAGAAAAATGTAGCTAGGCACCCACTGCTCTCATTAGAGGGAAACTTCACCCTCCCTCTCTTGGTGTCAGAGGCATGCCAAGGATGAAGAGATGGCACAAAGGTGGCCCTCTGACCACCGAAGGCATGCGGGAACTTTGAAAACCATCAGCCTGTGCTTGTTTCAAGACCAATGTCACAACACTGGCCAGTTGTCATGGTAACAGGTTGTTAGCTATCAAACCCCATCATTGAAATAGATATCACAAGGAGAGATGGTAACTGGGGTGGGAGGAGGATGGACACACAGCAGAGAACAGGTTGCCAAAGAGTGCCTTTGCCCCTGGATGAGGGGGAAGGCAGGGGGAGATGTATCCTCTAAGTCGAAGAGGCTGCAAAAATCCAACACTCTCCTTTGGTTCTCTTGAAGGTGCCAACGGGCAACAGATCAAGACAGACAGCTTTTGAGCACAGGAGAGAGGATACGTTCACGTGCAAGATCCTGATTACCTCTACCATGGAGCCCAGGGTGATAAGGTTCCCACAGTGTCCCTAGCAATGCTGGAGAACTTTACAGGGGAGAGAAACAACTGATGCCAAAAGAGAAGATGTGAAACAATTAACAGCCACAAAATTTCCTGTACAAATAGTCCTGAGACCTCCATCTGGAGGGAGATCAGTGCCTACAGACTGGTGGTTGGGAACTGGAGTTTTACGGTGGATGAAGGCACTGGGACCATGAGGAAAATGAAGGCCCCGCACAGGGGCAACTTTGGCTTCTTCAAGCCTCCTAATCCATCTGACCAGAAGAACATTCTCCCTTTTGCTAGAATTGCTGCTGGCACTGGGGACCACCCCGCTCTTGCTGTTACAAAGCTTGGTTTGCCACCAACATGATGCTTTTGCACATCTCCAGCCCTGCATTAGTGTCCTAGTTGCTGGGGAGCCCTGCTGTTGGGACCAGCGGTACCCTGTGCCAGCATCTGCCAGGGGGGAGCTGATGCACTCGCTGGGCGAGGAGCAGTTGCAAGTGGGAAGACATTGTTAATTAATCAGATGTGCCATGTAATAGCATTAATCACAATCAATATATTAGATAGAGAAGATGAAGCTGCTATGCAGTCTCTGTCAGATAGCAAACACACCCACGCATCCCAGCACAGCCACACACAGTCCTCCGGGTGCTCACGCTCTTCGCCTGATCCTCCAGACTGACAACAGCATTGAGGTCTCTTTCTACTTCTGCTCCTGTGATTCTGCTGTTCCCCTCTCCTCTGCCTGCTTCTGGGTTCACCTTTCAGTCTGCCTGCCTCCCTCTTCCCTGCACCCTGCGTGTATTCCTTATTTTTCTCTAGTGACGCAATTTGCAGAGTTGCTCCAAGAGGCACCCATCTAATCCGCACACGCCCCCATCTCCAGGGCTGGCGAAAGCTTTGGGAAAGGCTGGGATTGAGACCTCGATGAGCTGTTGTGTAGGTGGGCAGTGAGGGCTGTGCTGCTCCTCTTGGAGGCCCTCTGCTCCACCAGAAAAGCACAGGGGGCCTTCACCAGAGCTGAGTGACAGCAGAGACTGCCTGAAAATGCAACACACTCACACCATTTGCCTCAACTGGTCTTCCCGTATTTTCCTGAGGAGTAAACTCCATCGTCTGTTTTTCCGGTATCCCTCATTGCAGGAGCAAGAATTTGGTGCTGGAAAGGCTTCTGCACTTGGGTAAAGGGTCCTTCCAGGAAAAAAGCCACTCCTCCCTTCGCAAACGCGCAGCCACACGCCCCCTCCATAAGCTGGAAGGGTGATGCATTTGCTCTGGCATCTGCCACTGCAGAAGTAAGAGGCATCTTTGAGATTACAAGACTTCATTTCAAACAGGAGCGGTTTTCATGGCAGGCACAGTGAATAAATCTAAGATGTCTATTCTTACTTCAAGTCCTGCTCTTCCTACCACACAAAAACTGACAGAGAAAATGACCATCCCAGGTTTAAAACCAGAAAATTATGCCTCAATCTTGAGCTAAAAAAATAGAAAACTAAACGCGTTCCATTAAAAGCAGATGAGAGGATAGAAAAATGCTTTGGGAGGCTAAATAATAGTCATTTTTTCAAAAAAAAAAAAGCAAACAAATTGTCAGAAAAGGCTAGTGAGTCATTTAGAGCTCTCCGTGAGCTGGTGTGACCTGGGTAACTTATGATTCTTCACAGTATGGTCTTGGGGCAGGTTGCTCAGCAAGGTTTGGGATGTGAAGAACTAAAGACCTTTTCCCTGAGCCCACTCAAGTTGGAGTAGAGGTTTTCTACTTGCACTGGGGCCACAACAAAACAAGCTGGGAACTGGTTTTGGCAGTGAACAAAGCAGCCTGAGCAGCAGTTCTGCCATGCCCAGGGAAGGCAATGCCAGAACTGGTGGAGCAGAGCTGGAGGCCCCCAGTAATTAGGAGTCACATGTGCAGGGTGTAGAAAGGACTAGGAGAAAGGATGCTAAAGCTCCCTCATTGAATGAGGGCATTTGAAAAGTCATTGTGATTTCCAACCATATGTGAAGGCTGAAGGAATAATTGCATACAAAGTTTGCTTAGGGGATGATGAAGGCCAACAACCTTTCATGAGTGCAGCAGGAATGCAAAACAAGCACTCTGGAATGAACCAGTGAGCATGGCCAGACTCCCTCTTCCTCAACTGGTTGAGTCACCATCCCTGGAGGTATTCAAAGTTAGGCTGGATGAGGTTCTGAGTGGCATGATCTAGATGTTAGATGTTAGAATTACTGGGTTTTTTTGGATTTAGGTTGGACTGGATGATCTTTAAGGTCTTTTCCAACCTTATCATTACTGTGATACTGTAACTACCCTCCTGCCACCTATTTTTAGTCCTGATTTGCAGGGCTGTGAGGTACCTAGAGATACTTCTAGGTGGAGAGGTGCATGAGGCAATAGGTGACTGTTTCCTATAGAGACCAATCACACCAGACAGAGCTTTCCATGTTTTCATGAGATCTTAGGAAAGCCGAAGCCATGTGTTTGAAGTGGACTTTGCAATTTCTCAGATGAAAATACAGACTCTATAATTCCTTTGAACACCAACTCGAAAATCAGCTGCCCCTCAATCAGGCCCAGGATAGGAGCTTGATTCCCAGCTGCACTTCCTGGGAGTATTTGATTTTTTTCCTAGCAAAGAGCATTAGGTATGTTCATAACTTCAAGTGCGGGAGGCATGGTGCAGCCTTGCACAGATGGCTGATGTACAATTGGACTATCACTAGAAGCTACCTCTGAAGAGCCTGCATCACAGGTAATTAGCTACAGTTAATGTCAAGCCAAATTGCCTTCTGATCTGTTTGGATTATCTTCAGATAGCCAGGTCTTGACAGACCACCAGTTAGATGGTGAGTGGAAATTTAAATACTGACCAGAACAAATTGCATGTTATCCTGTGTGACTTGGTCTAGGTGATCCTGCTGTGGCAGGGAGGATTGGACTGGATGATCTTTCGAGGTCCCTTCCGATCCCTAATGATTTTATCGTTTTAAGATTCTCTAACACCATGAAAGCTGAGGCAAAACTCTCTATGCCTACTGACAGCAGACCTGGCCACTTAAGTGGGGTGAAGAGGGAAATTTAATAACTAAAGATGAGGATAAGGCAGAGGTACTTAATGCCTCCTTTGCCTCTGTCTTCATCAACAGGGTAGACTGTCTTCAGGATGACTGGTTACCTAAACTGGCAGACAGGGACAAGGTGCAATGTAGTTCCCCTGTTACCCAAGAGGTACTAGTTAGAGACCTGCTGATCCATTTGGATCCTCACAGGTCCATGGGACTGGATGGGATTCACCCCAGAGTGATGAGAGAGCTGGCGGATGAGCTTGCTAAACCGCTCTCCATAATTTACCAGAAGTGGTGGATCACAGGGGAGGTCCCGGATGATTGGAAGTTGGCAAATGTGACCCCCATACGCAAGAAAGGTTGGAAGGATGATCTAGGAAACTACAGACCTGTTAGCCTCACCTCAGTTCCAAGCAAAGTTATGGAACGACTAGTGTGGAGTGCTATCATGCAACATCTGCGNAGCAAAGTTATGGAACGACTAGTGTGGAGTGCTATCATGCAACATCTGCGTGACGGCCAAG
>VXBP01007412.1:0-16093 GCA_013400115.1 Rhinopomastus cyanomelas
TCCCTTGGGTGTGTGGAGAGAAGCAGCACAGCCGGTGTTTTTGTGTCGTATTTTATTGAATTTCATTTATATTAAATTAAAAATATATTTCTGACAGATTCATGTAACAAAACGGCAGAACAGTTCTCAAATCGTTGAGCGGGGTGAGCAGGGCCGGGGGCCATGGGGCAAACAACCAGCTGAAGCGCTACCCCAGGATGGGGGGGAATCGGGACGGCACACGGGGTGCGGGTTTGGGGCAGTGTCTCCGCACAGTGAGAGGAGCCCTGGTGCTCTCCCTGGACTCCAAACAACATGGAAGGGCTGGAAAGGGAGAAAGGAAAACCAAGAGGCGGTGAATGATGCTACAAGATGTTCCTACGCGCAACCCAGGTCAGGGAGTGCCGTGAGGTGGGGCGGGAGGGGAGGGGTACGGGACGGCTACGCCACGCACACCCGGCACACCTACTGTGAAAGCAAGCGCAGAGGGCTGGACACGCCACGACGGGGCTCGAACACGGAACAGCTGTCACACGGAATGCCAGGAGTGGGGCCTCTAACCAAAACCGGGGCGGGGAGGGGACGGGGTGGGGGCGGCTGAAATCACGAGCAAATTACCTATATACAAACCAACCCTAGAGACAAGTATGTTCCAAACCATGGTGCCCACGAGGGGAAGGAAAGCGACGTTACCCTTATTTACAGACGCAACGAGCTGTGTCTTTCACAGGCTATAAAAATACTATTCACATTTTCAAAGTAACGTACAGTAGGGTTCTGTAGGGTTTGTTTTTCTACGCTTTCGCTGGAGGAAGGCAGCTAACTCTGAATGCGGCACCCGGCAAGCGCCCGGCGTCGTCCCCGACAGCCGATGCTTCTTCCCACAGCCCTTCCGGAGGCAGGAGAGGCGGCGGATTGTCTCCTCTGCACTTTGTGGCCGTTGGGTCGACCTTGGCTGTCTCCAGCCCACCCACGAAGCATCTCATGGCGCGGGGTTCGCTCCTGCCTCCATGTCAGCAGTGTCATCCTGGGGACCTGGTGACCCACATCCAAACAGACAGGCGATGGTTGGTGGCCACCAGGCCAGGAGATACGTTTGTGGTACCTCGGTCTTTTCCCCTCCCTATGCCAGGGCCGCCACCGCTTCAGAGATTCCCAGGTGACCCGCTGGGGAAATGACCAAAACTGGGCAAAGAACTAAAAGAGACAAAACCCACTGCCCTGTTTCTCCCCTCCTGGACATCCCACCGCTGAAAGACAAGGACCCCGCAGCCCCCTGGACCCCCAGACCCGTGCCGGGCGGGTGCATTCACAGTTAGCTGCCCCTTACACAGCTGCGCAGTTAATAATTATCGACCCATTTAACAGCAGGACCATTATGCTACATATGTCATAGAACCTCACCCCAAACGCTCCGCACGGGCACCTAAGACACCACTCACAGTTCCTCCCTGCGGCCATCCCAACAGGGTTCAGTCTTCGGAGCGCTCTGGGACAGACAGCGCTGTGTGTCCCTCTCGGGGGGCACAGTGATGAGAAGGGGCCTTCATCCCCCACACGCCTGGAACATGACTTCATGGCTTCTTCATTGGGTGCGGGGGATGAAAGGGACGTAGCTACTCACTCACGGCGCGGTGCCTCGACAACCTCCCCTCTCCACTGAGCTCCACTGAGTCAGAGAACAGCTCCCCAAACCAAAGCCGTCGTGAAGAAGCAGCTCTGGCTGCTTCCCAACTGTGGGAACGTCCTGAGCTCCCTCTCCCCACCTCTGGGCCCAGCCCCGGCTGGGAGCTCGGCTGAAGCTTGGGCCGGTGCCAGACCTCAACACCCATGAGCTGACCCTGCAAGGTGCTGGGCAACATCCAACCCTACAGCAGATCCCAGCAACCACCACTAGCCCAATCCATTGGAAAACTGTCCCACTACAGGAGCAGGACCTGGAGCCAAAAGAAAGGTAGAGCCAGGTGGAGACAAGTGCTTGTGTGGAAAACCCTAGGAAGGCGCTTCTACCCGCTGAGCTGTAGATCCCCCCCATGGCTGTTCCCAGTTTGACTGCCCTGTTGGTGGCAGCCACCTCTTCTGCCTGTGTGCAGCTCAGCAACAGCTGGGAAATAAAAGAAGGGGGGGACCTTGCCAACACCTCGAGCTTGAACCCAAGATTTATCTAACAAGAGCTGAGCTGTTGCGTTGCCAGCAGAGGTCCAAGAGCCAGGAGAAGCTGGGAGAACACTGCAAGTGGCAGAAGGAACAATGAAGGGGCTGCGGTAACTGCTAGAAAAACACCTGCACCGCCTGCGAGGGAACCTGAGGCGCGAGCGTCCCTTTTGAGGAGCTTGTCTGGGGCTGAGCTTCACGTTCCTGTTACAGACCTGCTTGGGCTGTCCTGCTGCCAAGTCACTGCCATCCAGCACCCACGGCTGGCTGCAGGCAGCCTCAGGCAGGGAAGAGCCCCTGAGAAAAAGAGAGCTCAGGACACAGCAAGGGGCTGCTCTGTGCTTCAGGCAGCAGCTGGTGCTCACCTGGGTACCTGCTCTCACGCAGTTAGTTGCTGCTCTTCCTGAAGGGGTGAGGAGAAGGTTGACAACTAGGAGATCACACTGCAAAGCCTGTACAACCCAGCAGTGCTGCACGGGCACTGCTGCAGGGAACTCCTTACACGCAGACACTCAACCCTGCTGATGCTCTTGACCCCGGGCCGGCAAAACTCACGTTTGCCTTTGCCAATGGCTGCTTTTCCCAAGCCTGTAGCGGCTCATGAAATCCCCAGCCCTGACCTTCCACACCATCACCAGCTGTGTGTCTGCTGTGGCCTGGCTGGCATGTGCCAGCAGCGGGACCTGCCAGGGTGAACGTGGCGGCCAGGCCCAGCTCAGCCCGTCTGCTCATTGATCCTGTTCTCAGCTCTGCTGTCCCACCACGGTGACACTTTCTTTGGCCAAGGGCTGAGACCCTGCTGTGGAGATGCTCTGGTTTGTGGGACCACAACAAAGACACCTCCGGGCACAGCAGGAACCCTAAGTGCCGCTGCAGCTCCAACCGGTGGCTCAGGAGAACCAAACCCTTTGTGAAGCTTCACATCACACACCCCTGTGTCCATCGACCCGTCCATTGCGGCCTTCATGCTGCACCTCTGCCTCCCACGCTACTCCCCAGGTCTCACCCCCCCCCCAATAAGAGAAAGGAACAGAATTCCATTCGGTAGGACACCAACTGTTTGGCCGCACCGTCCCGCAGGCCCGGATGACCCCAACACCAGTTCTGCTCCGCCGGAACAATTGGGCCTCACCTTGTGTCGGCAGCTACGTCCCAGCGCTGTCCCCCAGCTCAGTCCTCTGTCCCCGCAGCCTCTGCGTGTGCCTCTTCTCTTTGAATTCAGACACGTGCCCAACCCAACAACCTTCCCGTTTATTTTTCTCCATGAGGATTTTCCCTGCTACAAGTCTTGTTCAGGGACAAACCGACCCCCCTTCCCTTCTCCACCGACCTAAGTCGGACCTGCTGCCACCCCTGCAGTGCCCCCAGCCCCTGCTCCGATCACGAGGACCTACAGGTGGGAAAGGACAAGGCCTCTCAGACGTGTGATGTCTCTGCAGCCATCTCCCACGCTTCAGTGCTCTGCAGGTCAGTTTGTTCTGCCACCACAAACCACCCTGGTACCACTGGGCCCAACATCTCCCTTTGACAGCTTCAAAGACCTCTGCACTTGCTGCTGCTGTTTGCAGACTCCTCACCTATGCACCGAGTTTACAGGTTCTCTGCCCACCCCCCTGCCAGTTCAACCTTCACAGCCAGGCTGTTGGCCAAACCAGCTGCTGGCCATCTGGTTCCCATCTATAAGCACAGCTGCCATCCCAGCTCTGAAATCTCATCGTACCTTCGTCAAGCTGACCACCCAGGTCTGGGTGAATCACTTGCTTCTTACTCCTTCCTCTGCCTCCCTGCAATGAGAGGTGGCCGGAGTCTGGAGAAGCTCGCTGCCACTTGCAGACCGCTGGCTGTTGCTGGGTCAGGCTGCCCCAGAGATCTCGACTTTACCGGCACCGAGGCGCGTGAACTGAACGGCTCTGGTGTCACCTGGGGTTGCCATCTGTCGGGTGGTCTTCCTTCCTCTTAAAGGCCTCGATGGACAGAGACTCGGGCAGATCTTCAGAGGTACCCGGGAGTTCCTTACGAGGTTTGCTGGGAGCTAGGCACACAAATGCTCCCAGGTGTGGCAGGAGCAAACCTCCGGCCCGGCCTGGCCAGGCCCAGCTCCACCCACCTCCAGCTGCTAAAATGTCCACAGCTCCGGCTGAAAGGTTTTTCCAAAGAGGAGCAGCAGCCCAGGGGCTGGGGTGGGGGCATCTACCTAGAAACTGAGGTTGGTGAAAGCAGAGCTAAGGGCGTGGAGACGGACTCGTACGTATTTACACTTGTGACGGAAAGCTCGGCGAGTCACGCACGTCTGGACCTCTTGTACGCGCCGCCCTCTGTGCCACAGCAACAATCCCCCTCCTCCCTGGAGGAGGAAAACGTGTCCCACACCGAGCAGCGGCGCCGCGCGGGACGCCGGTCTCCTCCTGCCCCGGGCAGGGCTGGCTCCGGCGTCCGGCACACGGCAGCAGGGAGAGCTGGTTGCTGTGTTGCAGCGTTCTCTGAAGCCGCCAACGCAAGAGCCACTCACTGATCCAAAGGCTCCGTTCACTTCGTTTTGGCATCTCCACAGTCATCCTTTAAATATATTTCATTATTTTTCATTTAAAATTATTATTACCACTATTATTACTGTGTTTTGCTGGTCACTTCCATATTGCTTCATTCAAAATCCAGAAAACAGTTCAAATAAAATCAGAGCTTCAGTGCAAACTAACTTTCCAGTGAACCGCTAGGTGCGTTTGCTCCAGTCCAGTGTCTGTCTTCCAGTTTACAGGACCCTTCCCACCACCTCCCCACGGACACCAGCAGACTTGAGGACCCATCTCGCACTCTCCAGTCCTCCGTCTCGCCCTCAGTGTTGCCTGAGAGCAGCCCCAACTCCCTTAAAGGTGACAATGAGGGAAAAGAGGGACGAACGCGGTTCGGTCTTTACATCCCTCTAGGCAGCGGCTATAAAACAGGAGAGCGAAGCTTTTCACGTACAAATCGTGGGCTCCCGGCTGGTCTTTCAGCCTCCAAAAGGATGTGTGGGAGATGGGGGTTCATCACTCTCGTCCAAAAGGGTTTCTGAGTCAAAGGTGTTTGCTGTGCTGGCACACAAACAAAAACGGCGGTGCCACGTCCCTGTGCCGAGCGGGAGCCTTTGCGGTTGGGAGTTGGCCCAAAATCATGGTGTGGCTCAGGGGAGGGGCTCGGCCCTGTGCTGGAGTCACACTATCATCTCTTGGACAGCCACGACGAAGACCTGAGCGGTCAGGAAAAGCCAGGTCAGCCTGTCGCTGGGACAGAAAGTGCTCGAGAAGGAACCCGGGGTCTTGATCTCTGTGTCGGCGCTATCGCACGCCGCACAGAAGCTGCCCGGTGCTCTCCCTAATGGAAACGACGCCGAGATTTCCAGGAGCGCTGCCCAGAGTCCCGCTGCGGCCTGCTGAAAGAAAGAGCCTCGCTGCGGCCTTCCCCGCAGCAGCTGGGCTGATCACTGACAACCAGCCCGAGAGCAGGCAGCGCCAACGCCGGCCTTTACCGGCACCGACTGGCCTCCCTGCCCATCCGACCCCTCGGACGTGCGGCAAGTGAGAAATGCCGAGTCGTACAGACCTTCTTCCTTCCTTCCGGGTTCCCAACCCCACCTGCACACAACTCCAAGACACCCTTTTCATTTAGAAATATCAAAAATGAGTGAACTGGCGAGAAGAGGAAGCTCACGGGAGAAAGAAAGGGAGGTAGGAAGGGGGGAGCAGGGGAGAGAGAGGAGAGGAGAGTGAGAGAGGAGGAGTGAGGCAGCTAGAAGGGGTTGCCTTTCCACTTCTCTAAGACCGTGGGCCCTACACCACTGTGTTCCGGTGTCTGTAGGGTGGTGGGGGCAGCACAGTGCCAGGCTTCAGGGAGAACTCGGAGAGGTATTCGGGATTCTCTGCCACAATGGGCCGGATCCGTCCGTTCTGTTTGTAAAAGTACTTTGTGCTGTACTCTTGCAGGTAGTCCGGGTGCTGGAGGGTGCTTCGCGGGGGCAGGCTGTGGTTCCAGTAGTCTGGGTTGTCAAAGGCCTTCCTGGCTTTCTCTGGCAAATTGTTCTTCAGGTACTCGGCGTTTTCCAGGGTGTTGGCAAAAGTGTTGAGGTACAGCGGCTCGTTCACGTACTCATCCTCCGCTTTGGGCTGCCCGTTGGGAGCGTTGTGGTACTCTGGGTTGTCCACAGCTTGGAGATCTCCATTCTTTCGCCGGGAAACAAATGGGTTCTCTTCCACTGGGTTTAGGTAATCTAAGGAAAGACAATAGATCAGCAGAGGCAGGGAGTAATCCATCCAGGCCGTGAGCACCAGCAGTCTGTCGCTACCAGGCTGTGCCGGAGCTTTATGAGGACTTGAGCACCCTCCACCCAAGCTGTTACGGCCCTTGCTGAGCCACAGCCTTGTCAGACTGGAGAGCTACAGACCAAACATGCTCAGCGTCTCCCGTCTCTGCTCCTGAAGCTCTGTGCAACCTTGGCTGTGTCTGTCAACCCCCCTGCTCTGCAGTCCTCCCATCCAGAGAGCTCCACAGAAATGTTAGTTAAGCCTCTGCACAAAAGCCATCCCCGCGGGCCAACTTCTAAGACAGCTTCATCTCCAACAGAACAATGTGCCTGATTAAAAACCTTCCATCCCTGAAGGACAAAGGGCCACCAGGCATTATGGAAAGCACGTTTCAAACGAGCCCTGAGAGCGCAACAAAGAGCCCGGTATCAGCTCCAAAGAGGGACTTGGAGGAGGTTACAGTCCCTCCAAACCTCTTCTGTGGATTAACATCACAAAACATGTGTTGCTGAAGCGCTGAAAGGCTTTAAGGCACGTGGAGCTCGCATGGAAAGCCAGACAGGAGGCAGGGAGGGAAGAGAAACCAAGAGGCCAGCTGTCCTGCATTCAAAAGACTGGCTGGTCAGGCCACAGGCTCACAGAACATTACAGACTGGAAGGGACCTTGAAAGATCAGCCAGTCCAACCCCCCTGCCACAGCAGGATCACCTAGACCAAGTTGCACAGGAACATGTCCAGGTGGGTTTTAAACATCTCCAGAGAAGGAGACTCCACAACCTCCCTGGGCAGCCCCTTCCAGTGTCTCATCACCCTCACCATGAAGAAGTTCCTTCTGAGATTGATGTGGAACCTCCTCTGTTCCAGCTGACACCCACTGCCCCTTGTCCTGTCATTAGAAGCCACTGAGCAGAGCCTGGCTCCATCCTCCTGATACCCACCCTTCACATATTTATCACCATTAATGGGGTCACCCCTCAGCCTCCTTTTCTCCAAGCTAGAGAGACCCAGCTCCCTCAGCCTTTCCTCATCAGGGAGATGTTCTACTCCCTTGTCTCCCACTGAAGCAAATCAAACCTCTTGCTGCAAGGGTGGTTGCTGAGCTGTAGGGCTAGGAGGGTAGTCCCTGTGCTGGTCAGGGCCCTGGGCTCCCTCCATCCCCACCAGGTAACACTAAGGGTCAGTGGTTTCCATATCCTTCACACAGACACGCAGAGCCCTTCCCTGGCATTTACATCTGCATTAATGAAGGCCCGTGGAGCTAGTGCAAAGGGCTGCGGCAAATTCCCAGTGACACAGCCCCTTCCATCTAAATGAGCGCTGTCACAGCTCAGAAGGAACGATGGCAGCGTGGGAAGCGCAGCGCTGCGGGCTGGCTCGGAGCTGGGCAAACTTCACCTCGTGGCGATGGTCTCTGGGCATCACATCCTGCTCTTTCAGCCCTAGACTCCTCTGGGGTATGAAAGGCCAAGTGTGCGTGCGGGGCCTGTAACACGTTCACGGTGACATTTACCCAGCACAGGCCGCGGAGATAAAGAAGATCAATAGACACAGCAAAGCGAGGCTCTGGGCGCCCAAAGAGAGATCCTTTTCTCCAAACTAAATGAAGGTGTTTGGGAGAGAAGGGGGTTTGGCTTCCTTCCACTCCTTTCTCTTGTCATTACCCAGAAGGAAAGGGAGGAATTAACTCCACAAACTGGAACCTTTGAGCTTTCTTAAGTAGGAAATGAAACAAAGGAACCCAAACCCCCACGCAGGGACACGCTAACCGGCCAGGAGCTGCAGAGTGAAGCCAGCACTGGTGATGCAAGGAAAGAGGGAACCAGGAGCTTCCCTGGGAAGACAGTTTTTTACCTGTTTTGGGTTTGTCTCGCATCGGCGTCATGTACCCGTCCTCATCCAGCTCTCCCCGGACCACGCGCTCGGGCACGAAGACGGTGGGGTCGGCGCTGTACCTCTGGGTGCTGCTGTCCTCTTTTGCCAGGGTTGCTGCTTGTTTCCGTAGCGTGCCGTTACAGCAAGGGTCTTCAAAGATCTCTGCGGTGGCCCCTTGAGCGACTGGGGCCTCGGGGATGATGCAGCCAGGAGGCCGGTATGGCATGGGCACTTCTGCGGCGTAGCCACCGTCTCGGTACACAAACTGGTTCTGTGGAGGTGGGGGGAAAAAAGGCAGTGTCAGAGAGGGGGGAGAAGATCCAACAGCAGGTCACCTCTGTTGCCTGGTTCCTGTGCCACACCTGCTCCACGATGCATTTCATGGGGCCAGTGAAGTCCTGGCCGCCCTGTGGGATCAGCAAAGCAGTGCTGAGCCGATCCCCTCGCAGGGAGGGAAGCAGGGACCCAGCTGGCTGCTCAGGGCTGGAAACGGGGCAGGCAAACTTGTTGACTACCAAGCCCCATGCGGGTTGGGTGCACACATCTGGAGGAAGCACACACACCACACTTTGGAAAACCTCCTTCTGCACAAAGGCCCGAGGACAGAGGACTGGACTGTCTCTGAAGTTTGTTCATTCCTGATTCACAGTCACAGAATCATTCTACAGGTCCTGCTCTGGCAGGGGGACTGGACTAGATGATCTTTCGAGGTCCCTTCCAATCCCTACTGTCCTGTGATTCTGTGAACAGTTTAGGTTGGAAGGGGCCTTAAAGATCTTCTAGCTGCAGCCCCTCTTTGGTCACCCGGACATTATGTGATGCCACTGGGTGCAGCACTTGAGGCTGTTGGACTCTGTATCGGTACCTCACCCAACCTCCCACTCTACTTGTCACCACTGGCATTTTGACCTGTGAATAAGAAGGAAAAATGCACAAAAGTCACCCAAACCTAACACCTAAAAGCTTTTTCCTGAAAAGCCAGCAGGATTTTGGGAGTGGGTCACAGATCCACAGAACATTAGGGATTGGAAGAGACCTTCAAAGATCATCCAGTCCAGTCCCCCTGCCACAGCAGGATCCTCTAGATCCAGTTGCACAGGAACATGTCCAGGTGGGTTTTAAACATCTCCAGAGAAGGAGACTCCACAACCCCCCTGGGCAGCCCCTTCCAGTGCTCTGTCACCCCCACCGGGAAGAAGTTCCTTCTCAGATTAATGTGGGACCTCCTCTGTTCCAGCCTCTCTTCACTCCAGCTCAGCATCATGGCAGCAGTGCCCAGGCTCAAGCGCCCGCTCTGCAGCCTCCTCACACACCAGCTGGGCAGACCAGGCTTTCAGTGCTTCTCTAGAAGAGGGGCAGCTGATGTTGATGTGAAGGGACTGTGCTGGGATGGCCGGGTGGGGCTGTGGGCAGAGCAAACAGCACGGAGCTGTCCCACCAGGAGCTGTCCCACCAGCCTGCAGCCAACGCCAGCTGCATGTCAAAGGAGCAGCCTGCTATTTACAGCCAGTAAATCTGAACTGAAATTCAAATAGGAAGGGCCAGCCCAGGAGAGCAGCCCTGTCTGCCCACAGAGCTCGCTCACAGCTTACTCTGCCCTGCCGTGCCCACAGCAAACATGTCTGAGGCAGAAATCAAAGGGAGGAAAACCCGTGGCCCACGAAATGCTGAATGGAAATGAAGGGCTGTTTGCACAGCAACAGCCCCCAGGACCTGCAGACCTCAGGAGACGCCTGGTCCCAGCCCCTGGGTCATAACACACACTAGCTCTAACGCCCTGCTGGCATCCCACATCACCTCAGCACACCAACACCCAACCACAGAGCACTGGGAAGCGCCTCCTCTTGTACTGGTGTGGGCCCACCTGCCTGTTGGAGGCACACGGCAGCAGCGTGGCCACAACGCACAGGCAGGACAACACACAGGGGCTGTGGATAGCAGCTGTGCAACAGCGGACAGTGCCCTCCGTTCAACGGCCATAAAGCTCCACTGGGGCTCCGTGGCTCTTTGTTGGAAATGATCCAGTTTGGATCATTGAGGGGGAAAAAATAAATATGAGAAGCAGGAAATAAACCTCTTCTGCACCTGTTGAGGAGATGTGCAGACAGCCCTGAGCTCTAACTCAGCTCACGCAGGCTGCCTGCGCCGCCTGGATGTGCCAAGTCACGAGCTGGCAGTGCAATGGGTTTGAGACATCCCTGAATGTGTCCAAAATCAGTGCGGACCTTCCCCTGGTGACCTGGGTTTGGGTCAGTACCGACTTCACAGCATCAGACATGTCACAGACTCACAGAATCACTGAGGCTGGAAAAGCCCCCTGAGCTCATCCAGCCCAGTCCAGGACCTAACATCATCCTATTGGTCAGACCAGGGTGCTAAGGGCCACAGCCAAGCTGGCCTTCAACACCTCCAGGGACGGGGACTCCACCACTCCTCTTCTCCAGGCTAAACAGGCCTTTCTGGGCCACCTGGGCACCCTGCTGGCTCTTGATCAGCCACTTGTCAACCAGTACTGCCAGATCCCTCTCTGCCTGGCCGCTCTCCAGCTACTCATCCCTCAGCCTGTAGCTGCAGCAGGTTACTGTGGCCAAAGTGTAGGACCCTGCCCTTGGCCCCGTTAAACTTCATCCTGTTGGCCTCTGCCCACGGACCCAGCCTGTCCAGATCTCTCTGCAGCATCTTCTCCCCTTTCTGTTGCAGTTTTCCCCTGCAGTGCTATGGAAATGGCAGACACACACCATGTATTCTCAACCCAACACTTCCCCTAGCCAAGCCAGAGGTTACAAGGCCACCAATGAAGAGAATCTGTTCAGAGACCCACGTTGTGGCCACAAAACTCAGTATCAGGCACACGGGCAAGGAGATCTAAGGGTAATGCTTTCCCATAGACTCAGCTCCTACACCTGGGGCTGGGAACAAAAGCCTTCTCCTGCTGTAAGGCTTCGAAACCTCCGCCTGGAACCTAGCCCTGTCCTCCAGAGCTCAGAAAACACCATCCTTCCAGCCTTCAGAACAGCTGGCAAGGAGCCATCAGCAGGCACAAGGGGCCATTTGCTCTGAGCACGACACAAAGAGGCTGCAATTCCTTTCCCCTGTTATTTCACAGTAACACTCCACGAGCTCTGCGAGTCTGTGATCCGGCCCAACCGCGGGAGCGGCAGCGTCTCCTCTTCTGCGCAAACCTCAAGCTCCACATCCCCAAACAGGGGAGAGGCCAGGGCACGGGTCCAAACACACAGCACGGCCCGTGATGTGCGACTGCGACTCGGCAGAGCAGCAACCCCCCCCCCAGCCAAAAAGGCCCAACGCAGCAGCACAAAAGAAAGTTGATGAGCAGCAGCCCCCTCCGAAGCCGCGCTGCCATCTTCCCCAGGCTGGTTCACACAGTAATCAAAGGATATTCTGAGCCTCTCCAAATGCCATCAGCCCTCATTGAGAATGAAATAGAGCACATCTCCACTGCAGCCTTTACAGCAGTAATCACTGCGGCACGCTGGCCCGAACAGGGAGCTCTTACAGACAAAGATGGGTTTTAAAAATAAAATAAAAGAGCCTTCCTAAAATCTGAATAGAAACTTGATGATAATCTCCCCATTTTATTATGCAAGGGGGGAAAGAAACCCGTAATTGGGCACTCTTGGTCTCTTCTAGCAGAGAATAGGCTTCTTGATGAAATGCTGAGTTGATTTAGAGCGGGACTGAGGTTCTGGTGGCAGTAACGCGCTAAAAGAAATAACCACCCGGTAGATTTGGAGAAAATAATCATTTTTTAACATTCTAAATCGAAACTTCATCTGCGCCTCCTCCAGCTTCTCCCCACCACATCTTGCAGAGATTCTTTTTATAGCTTTGGGGGCTTTTCCCCCCTCCCCACCCGGAGCACTCAGCAAGACGGACACACTTCACCCCGGCTAACGACGGGCGGTTTGGGCTCTGTTGGTTCCTCTCCCCACCCCACGTGTGCTTAGAGGGAGCAGCATCCAGCCCAGGATGCTCCAGAGGCCTCCTGCCTCCCTGTGCTCGAAGCATCATCACAGGGGACACGGTGGACACCCCTTCCCTGTGCGTTTCCCAGTCACACCCCCTTATGCTTCCAGGTGCTTTTAAGTGAATCGCGGAGACGATCCCTCCGAGAGGGACCTTTCCCACTACCAATTTCTGCTGCAAAGCAAGGCACCGAGGGGCATTTTCCTCCCATCTCTCGCAATTATTTCCTGACTCTTACTCTACTTTCCCATCTCCTGAATTATGCAGAGTTGTTTAGCTTGCTGTTTTCTAAGAATGCCTCATCAGTGCTGTGTGGAAATATTTATTACTTACTCTCTTTAGATCTATTGACTTTTTTTCCTCCCCCCCTTCTCTTTTCGAGAGAGAAAAGAAAATGGATCAGCTGTGGGCTCTCTTGACTGCTCCCACAGCCAGCAGCTATTCATGGATTAAACAGATGTGCCTGGTTTTAAACCAGTTTATATTGAAGCCCAATAAATGTACATGTCACACACCAAGGTTCCAAGCACTTTACAGCTACAGTCCCTTCTACCACTTCCAGCTGGGCACTGGAACAGGCTGCCCAGGGAGGTGGTAGAGTCCCCATCCCTGGAGGTGTTCAGAAACTGAGTAGCTGGAGCACTTGAGGCCATGGTCTAGGGGTTAGGGAGATGCTGGGATGAGGGCTGAACCTGGTGATCCCAGAGCTCCTTTCCAGCCAGGATGATTCTATGACTGGGGATTGGACTAGATGATCTTTCAGGTCCCTTCCAATCCCTAATGATTCTGTGATTCCACGGAGCCTTAACCCATACTAGGTCTCACCAGCAGCTACGGTGAGGTGGGGATTTGTTATCAAATACATATTCACAGAATCCCAGAACATGAGGGATTGGAAGGGATCTCAGAAGATCATCCAGTCCAACCCACCTGCCACAGCAGGATCACCTAGACCAAGTCACACAGGAACACATCCAGGTGGGTTTTAAATGTCTCTGGAGAAGAAGACTCCACAGTGGCCCTGGGCACCCCCTTCCAGTGCTCTGTCACCTTCACCAGGAAGAAGTTCCTTCTCAGATTGATGTCACTGGAGCCCTGAAGCCAAACCACTGATAAGCCCCACTCCACCCTGGCAGCCAGCCCAGCGGGTGAACAGGCCCTGTTGCCCACGATGAGCTCTGGATGCAAAGATGCTGCCTGCCCCAGTGATGTGAAACATCTGAACATCTCTGACCAACCACCTCCTTTGCAACCTTGTGATTTTAAACCTTTCAAATTCAGAAACCAGAACAAATTAATCATAAAGGTAACTTCCCACCTGCTTTCCCTCCAGAACAATCTCTTTCTACGCAGACAGGCACAGACGTTCAGCCACGAGACATGACCTGACCTACCCCACGCCAGGACTGCTGCAGCCACAGAGCAGACACTGCTCACAGAACCAAAAACCAGCTTCTAGAGCCCCAGAGTCTGCTCCAGCCCGACAGAATAACCTCCCCCGGCAGAGAAATCGGACGTCTCTGAAAAGAAACAGCCTGATACTTAATTGTGGGGTTGGCAGGTGCTTCCAGGATATATAGCGCACGGAGGAAAACGAGAGGGACGGTAGCGGTGAGTAAGGACCAGCACAGAGGGTTTTCAGCAGGAATTAGCCAAGGATTTAGAGCAAAAGGCCTCGCGGGGTACACAGAGTGCTCCCGGCAGTCGCATTATCTCTGCGCACACAGGGCGCTGCTCGGGACAAACACCTGAATGAATCATCTACTGGCTGCGGGTGTAGGACACTCGAGCGCGAGCTGGGGCCTGTGCTCATGGAAACCCTGCTGAGGACTCGGCTTATCTCGCCCAAGCACAGAGCTGCTCAAATGCCCCTGCTTCTGCAGAATCTCTGGAGAACAGAGAACAGAAGCTGGAGGGAGCAGAGGGGCTGGAATTGCACCCAGAGAGTCTGGGATGCGACGCGGGGATTCCATTTAGCTCTGGATGCTGGTGTTTACTGAAAAGCTGCATCTGTCTGGGGCTGGGGTTTGTAAGAGGCCACAGCTACGAGCAGGTCCCAAAGACCAGCCAGTGTGGGCGTGATGGGCACGCAAAGGCTGAGCTTCAAAGCTGTTGGCTCAGTAATCCCTGGAGGAAGGAGGAGGCGACACCTGCTGAGGAACTGGGGACTCCACAAAGTCTCCACAGAGAGGGCTTCCCTTTCTCCAAGCTGCTTGCCACGAGTGGCAGCTCTGTGCTGTTCCCTTCACGGGGCAGGGAGGAGGCAGGCAGGGCAAACCTCTCCTAGCAGCACCTCTTCAGGGAACAAGTTGCAAGGACTTAGGACCCACCTAAGAGAAATTTCAGAGCTCTCCTTACGGAGTAAATGCTCTTCCCTCATTGGGGTCAGGTTGTGCCAGGAGAGGTTCAGATCAGAGGTTCAGAAAGAGTGGGGAGGCCTTGGAACAGGCTGCCCAGGGAGGGGGTGGAGGCATCATCCCTGCACAGGTCCCACACATGAAACACCTGTCAGAGTGTTTCAGGAGATGGGTTAGTGGTTGGAGGCTGTAGGGTAGATGGTTGGGCTGGATGATCTTGAAGGTCTTTTCCAGCCTTGATGATTCTGTAATTCCTTCACTCCAAAGCCTCAGTGTGATGAAGCTCACGACACCCCTGCTCTCCTCCTGCAAACTTGTCCTTGGAGGAGCCGGAACACTCCACCACAGCTGCTGGAGCAAGATGCCTCAAGAAGGAGCACAGTGCTCTGCCATCCCTACAGCTACAGTCACAGCGACCACAACAGCAAGAACAGTGTCTGCGCTGCTTTTGAGCCTGGAAAATGATGTGAGGATCACAGAATGGTCTTGGATGGAAGGGACTTCAAGCTCATCTAGTTTCAACCCCCTGCCATAGGCAGCAACACCTCTCACCAGACCAGGTTGCCCAGAGCCCTGTCTAACCTGGCCTTGAACACTTCCTGGGATGGAGCAGCTACAACCCCCCCGGGCAACCTGTTCCAGTGCCTCAGCACCCACACAGGGAGGGATTTCTGCCCCAGATCTGCTCTAAATCCCCCCTCTTCCAGCTTAAAGCCATTTCCCATAATCCTGTCACTAGGAACTCTTGTAAAAAGCCCTTCCCCAGCTTTCCTGTAGCCCCCTTCAAGTACTGGAAGCTGCTATAAGGTCACCCCAGAGCCCTCCCTTCTCCAGGCTGAATAGCCCCAACTCCCTCAGCCTGACCCCACGGAGGAGGCCTCCTATGGACCTGCTCCAACAGTTCCATGTCCTTCTTGTGTTGGGGCTCTGGAATTGCACACAGGACTCCAGGTGGGTTCTCGTGAGAGCAGAGTAGAGGTGTAGCATCACCTCCCTTGACCTGCTGGCCACATGTCTTTTGATGCAGCCCAGGATGTGGTTGGCCCTCTGGGCTGCAAGCCCAGAAGAGAGGAGATCCATGCACAGCAGGCGGGGAAAATCCCTCTGCAAACAAGACCAGGGATGACACTAAGATGCCACAGGGCTTTGAGGCTGGCCCCAGGCCCCCCTAGCCACGAGATGCTTGTCCATATGGCAGTACAAGAAGTACTCTGGGAGATGCAGGGCTGTCAGCAAACAGAAGCTGAGACTGAAGCTGATCCAAGACACTGGAAAAGTGTCAAAATTCTACTGGTAATCCCGTCACGGGACAGAATCATGGAATCCTTTGGGCTGGAAAAGACCTTTAAGATAACCAAGCCCAACCACGTGCTCAGGCTTTCTGTTGCCCAGCTGCCCTCTCCCACGTTGCCCGGGTCGGAGCGCCTGGCTCAGAGTCTCAAAACTCCTGGCAAAGGCCAATTCCAG
>VXBP01007413.1:1183-64676 GCA_013400115.1 Rhinopomastus cyanomelas
TAGAGCTGTTTTGCCTCCTGGCTGCCTGCGGTCCTACAGTTCCCCCTCTGGACTCAGCAGGATGAAGTGCTGGAGCAGCGTGGCAGCTGTGGGTGTGCAGGGCTGTTAACAACAGTCATCACTGGAATCTTATTTCCATTTCAAACTTGAGTGTCTTTTAAAATCAGCTTCATCAACCTCCTGAAATCCATTGCAGCCAAAATGTTTTGTGTCGGTTTGTTTGCGGTTGTTTCCCCGCCCGGTCCTCGATGTTAAATCAAAAGGACCAGTAAAAATCTTGTCAGTCTGATGAAAAGCCAATCAATTTTCAATGCAGAGGTAGACAAAGGGAGATTTCCTCCTTTGGAAGATTGATCTTGGCCGTTGCACTTGATCCCTCTTGTATTGAACGTTTTCACTGGCTGGGGGGGCAGCGTCATTGTTTTAGCATCATTGCTTGAAATTGCCTCAATATAAGGGGCCCAGACCAGTAAATAAAAGGGTCCCTGGGCTACAGCGAAAAAGCCTCCTCTTGCCCAGAAGATGCAACATTTCAGCAGGTTTCTTCACATTCCACAATCAATTTGGAGAAGCCAACATTTTCATTAGGCTCTGGGCTGACTGGGGGGGCTGTTTGCTCACCTGGGTGGGTGATGTGGAAACAGATCTGTTCCTTCTTAATGTAGAACATGGGAAATGTTTAGACTGTGTAAGAAACCAGCTGTCAGGGGCTGGGAAAACACTCTCGTGTTGAGTGGACCACCAGCTCCTGCCTCTTCTAGTCTCCTTCTCTGGAGACGTCTCAAACCCTCCTGGGCTTGTTCCTGCATGACTGGATCTAGGGGATCCTGCTGTGGCAGGGGATTGGGCTGGATGGTCTTTTGGGGTCCCTTCCAATCCCTAATGCTCTGTGATTCTGTAAAAGCAAGTGGGACAATTTGTTCCTTACCTCTGGAGAGAGGAAAAACAGACTCCTTCCCTGCCAAGCGTTTACTTTTCTCAGTGTGTTTGCAAAGCAAAAGGCTGGGGAGCAAAGAGGCTCCTCACCCTCGCCTGTCACAGAGTCACAGAACATTAGGGGTTGGAAGGGACCTCAAAGGAGCATCCAGTCCAGTCCCCCTGCCACAGCAGGATCCCCTAGATCCAGTCTCACAGGAACAGGGCCAGGTGGGTTCAAACTTCTCCAGACAAGGAGACTCCACAACACCCCTGGGCAGCCCCTGCCAGGGCTCTGCCACCCTCACCATGAACAAGGTCCTTCTCACACTGATGTGGAACCTCCTCTGCTCCAGCTCACACCTCCTGCCCCTTGTCCTGTCACTGGGTGCCCCTGAGCAGAGCCTGGCTCCATCCTGCTGACACCCACCCTTCCCATCTTGATCAACATCCATGGGGTCACCCTTCAGGCTCCTTTTTCCCAGCTGAACAGCCCCAACTCCCTCAGCCTCTCCTCAGCAGGGAGATGCTCCCCTCCCTCCATCATCCCTGTGGCTCTGTCCATAAAGTGATGCAGGAGATGTGTTTGTGGTTGGGGGTTGTAGAGAGGATGGTTGGGCTTGCTGATCTTGAAGGTCTTTTCCAACCTCACTGATTCTCTGATGGCAAATGTCAGTTGCATCTAGACCCAAGGCAGATGTGTGATGGTAGAGACAATATCCCTGCGTGTCTCCCCAACTCTCATTTAATGGAAAAGCTGCTGGCTGAGCCAGGGCAACGCTCTTGTTGCTTTAGATCCTTGGACTTGACGGTCTGAAAGGTCTTTTCCAATCTAAATGATTGTGTGCTGCTATGTGGGAGATTATCTATTCTCCTTTTATTCTGTGCATGATGTTATCTGCTCTCTTTTGGTTCCCTATGTGAGATTATCTGTTCTGTCTGCTGCAGCTGATGAAGAAGGAGGAGCTGGAGGATGATCTGTTGGGCTGCACGCTGGAGGACCTTCTCCGCTTTGATGATTACAACAACGACGGCCACTTAACCCTGCAGGAGCTCTACACAGCCTTCCGTGAGTCCTTGTGTTGTGTCTCTCCTGGGCGTTGGAAGCGCAGGAAGGTCTGTGATGGAAGTGTTCTCCTGGCTGTGGTCAGCAAAGAGAATCCCTCTTTGTGTTCAATGCCCTGCAAAGCCTCCGGCAGTGTTGTCAGTCTCTTGCTTCAGAGGAGGTTGGTGGAAGTGTGGGAGGCTTCTCGTTTTCTGGTCGTGGTTCTTGGTGGCAGTGGAGAGCTGATGCTTGAAGGTCTGTACTCCTGAGTATGAGGGTTCAGAGGAAACAGGGTTGAAACCTGTCTACATATCTTCTGGTAGTTTGAGCTGCTTTGCTCCGACTGAAGATCCTGCCGGGCAATGGGGCTCCCTGCGTTTTGTTTCTGTCAGTGGGTTGTGGTTTGTGATCTCAGTGTGTGTCTCAGCACCGTTTGAGAGGAGCCTTCCATCACTGAGCTGGCTCCTCAGTTCAAGAGGGATGTGGAGCTGCTGGAGAGGGTCCAGCGTAGGGCAACAAGGATGGTGGAGGTGGAGCACCTCCCTGATGAGGAGAGGCTGAGGGAACTGGGTCTCTTGAGCTTGGAGAAGAGGAGACTGAGGGGTGACCTCATTAATGTCTATAAATATGTGAAGGGTGGGTGTCAGGAGGATGGAGCCAGGCTCTGCTCTGTGTCATCTAGTGATAGGATGAGGGGCAAAGGGTGTGAGCTGGAACAGAGGAGGTTCCACATCAATCTGAGAAGAAACTTCTTCCTGTGAGGGTGACAGAGCCCTGGAACAGGCTGCCCAGGGGGGTTGTGGAGTCTCCATCACTGGAGATGTTTAAGACCCACCTGGACGTGTTCCTGTGTGACTTGGTCTAGGTGATCCTGCTGTGGCAGGGGGGTTGGACTGGATGGTCTTTTGAGATCCCTTCCAGTCGCTGATGTTCTGTGATTCTGTGAATTTATTCACCCCAGCACACTGAACCCAGCAGATACTCCATGAAACATAAAACCTCCTAGATGAAGACAACCATAAAGTGACTTAACCCAGCTATAAAGGTTTGACACACAGTTCTTTGGGAGAGTATTTGGATCAGCGGGTTCTCAAAGTCGCCGTGATGCGAAGGCTGAGTTCCAGGAGTCATTTGTATGAGCTTTGTGGCTGAGTGGATTTTAAGTAGGCAATGAAAGCCAGACAAGCACAAAACACTGGCCAAGAAGTAGGATGTGGTGATCGATAAACTGCAAAACACTGTAACAGAACCCAAGGCTTAAGAGCCAGAAGGGTTTCATGTGTGAAGAGGATTGTCCTCCACAGAACCATAGAATCATTCAGGTTGGGAAAGACCCCTGGCATCATCAAGTCCAACCATCAGCCCTACTCTACAAGGTCACCCCTAAACCAGATCCCCCAACACCACATCTAAGCAACTTCTAAAGTCATCCAGGGATCCTTCGAGGTCCCTTCCAATCCCTTATGATTCTATGAAAGTCACTTCCAGTCCCTAATGTTCTGTGATTCTGTGAAGTCTTCAGACTGATGCTTAAGGTGGAAAAGGGCTGCTGAATCAAGTGGGAGAGGGAGCTGCTGAGAGAGGAATGAAGCTTCAGGGGTGTTACCTACCCACGATAGACATCTCAGCATGGAGGAGGTAACAGGCTGCCCAGGGAAGGGGGTTGAGTTGCTGTCTCTGGAGATCTTCAAAAGACCTTAGTGGACAGGGTGGGGTTGAGTTGACAGTTGGACCTGGTGATCTTGGAGGTCTCTTCTGCATTTCTATGATGGTCTGTGTGAGGAGGATGAATATTGGAAGCATGAATATTGAAAGTGACTATCTGGCAAAAACAGATCCCTGGTGCTCGAAGTCCTGGTGGTGTTCCAGCAGAAAGTGCATCTAGGTCCTTCAGTCCTTCACAAAGCCCTTCCCTGGATGGAGTGGCAGGGAGAGGTGGGTTCCTGCTGCCTCCCAGCTCGATTGGCAGAGCCCAGCTGGTTACACTGGAGGATGATATCACGAGGTGGGATGTTCAGCTCGAGATGTTCTCCTCAGCAGTGCTGCAGTTACCTGCAGGATCAGCTCACAGCCCTGAAGTATTGACAGCCTGTGCACCGCGTTCTGCCTCTTTGGCCGTGATCTCCCTGCCAGGTGATTTTTCTTTCATGTTGCTGCAGCTACTGGGCCAAACTGGGAAATAATTCATTAGCTTACCAACATCGATTTGCTTCTCCTGCGAGCTCGCTCAGCTTCAATCTCCTCTTAGCGAGCAGGGCAGCGCCAGCCCTGCCGCTCGGTTCGAGACCGTGGTAGAGGTGAGGGGAGGTGTTGGAGCTGATGGGAGATTGCTTCTTCAGGGAAGAGATGAGGTTTCCTTCCGTTGGCCAAAGCCACCCAATCCCGGTTGCCTTGAGGAATGATGCACAGCTGTGTTAATGAGGGTGATGGCAACTGAGAAGGGGAGACTAGATGATCTTTCGAGGTCCCTTCCAATCCCTAATGATTCTATGATCGAGGTTAGAAGAAGCCTCCAAGATCATCCAATCCAACCATCAACCACACCCCAACCCTGTTGCCAGGGCCACAGCTACTTGTTGTTTGGACCCCCCCCAGGGATAGTGATTCCCTGTCCCTGGGCAGCCTGTTCCAACCCTTGACCACTCTATCAGGGAAGAGATTTCTCCTGATGTCCAACCTAACCCTCCCTTGGCACAACTTGAGGCCGTTTCCTCCTGTCCTATCAATTGTGATGGAAGGAGATCAACCCCCACCTCTCCACACTTTCAACTCCAGGTTGTTACTGGGGCAATGCTGGGGGGTTTTAAACTACCTTTTCAGAGAGGTTGGTTTGTTAATCTGGGTTTTAAATACCGTGGAGCGGAGCTCCGGGGGTGATGATGTAGTAGCGATGGCAAATGGCCACGCACAGCCCTCTTGCAGGGGTGGGATGTTTGGATGTTTGCAAACACTTGCCAGTGGCTCACTGGTGCATAAATCCAGGTGAATACTGTTGCTCCTGGCATGGGCCTAAAGAGCATCATTTTAATTTTTTAGTGAGCTGGGCAGGAAGAATCACAGAATGACTGAGGCTGGAGAAGCCCTCTGAGCTCGGCCAGCCCAGACCAGGACCTAACAGCACTCCATTAGCCAGACCAGGGCACTCAGGGCCACAGCCAGGCTGCCCTTCAACACCTCCAGGGGTGGGGACTGCCCTGGGCAGCCCAGTCCAGGCTCTGGTCACCCTTTCCATGAGGAAGGGCTTCCCAACATCCAACCTAACCCTCCCCTGGTGCAGCTTCAGGCTCTGCCCTCTCGTCCTGGTGCTGGTCCCTGGGATAAGAGCCTGACCCCCAGCTGACTGCAACCTCCCTCCAGGGAGTTGGAGAGAGGGAGAAGGTTCACCCCCTGAATCTGTTCTTCTCCAGGCTGAACACCCCCAGCTCCCTCAGCCTCTCCTCATCAGTCTTTCTCTCCAGTCCCTTCCCCAGCCTTGTTGCTCCTCTGGACCCTCTCCAGCCACTCCATCTCTTTCTTAGGGCTTCATTGTGGTTTTGTGAAGCCAGAGGCAATTTTGGGGAGTCAGACCAAAACTTTGTGTTTCATGGCCCTTTCTTTCTCAGTCACCGTCGGTCTTTGTGAGGGATTTGTGAAGCAAGTGCAGCAGAGTCATAAAGCTAAAATGGCTTTTCACTAAAAGTGGAGGAAATTGTCATTAAAATGCATCAGATTTTGCATGAGTTTGCTGTAGTAGCCTCCCAGCAGGACTTCTTACATTGCGTTTTATTATGGAGACGGGAGGATCTGAGCTGCTCTCTTCCTCTTGCCCCTAGTTTTCTTAGCAGGTGGTTGCTAGAGCTGAATCTTTCTTTTAAAACCTGCCTTCATCTCAGGGAGGCAGCTGTGGGTCTTCTCCCTTTGCCCTTTCAGGCATCTAATGCTTGGAATTTCTGCCCCATCTATGGGCAGTGACACCTCTCAGCAGAGCAGGTTGCCCAGAGCCCCATCCAACCTGGCCTTGGACACTGCCAGGGATGGAGCAGCCACAACCTCCCTGGGCAGCCTGTTCCAGGACCTCAGTGCCCTCACAGGGAGGCATTTCCTCCTCAGATCTCATCTCAATCTCCCCTCTTTTAGCTCGAACCCATCTCCCTTGTCCTGTCACTAGACTCCCTCATAAAAAGCCCCTCTCCAGCTCTCCTGCAGCCCCTGCAGGTACTGAAAGGCTGCCATAAGGCTTTTAAAGCCAAAAAAGATGCTGAATCACAGAACATTTGAAGGATTGGAAGGGACTTTGAAAGATCATCTAGTCCAATTCCCTTTAATATATCATTAAATTTCATATTTAATAGTTCTGTCCTGCATTTCTTCTTCCTGATCTGATGGCCACTGTGTTATCTGTAGCTGCACGTGGGGTTAGACTAATGTACTTCATAGATGCAGTGAACTGGGCAACCCAGTACTCCCAGCCCATCAGCCCTGCCTCTGCTCCATCACCCTCTGCTGTCTGTAGCATCAGCCGGGCTTTGTGTGTCTGTTCCAGATCTCGATGGAGATGTTGAATGGATGACTTTGGGTGACCCTTCCTGTGGTGCCTCTAGAAACAGCCCAGTTGGAGAGGTCTGCTCTGAGCAGTGCTCTCAGAGCTCTGTCCCCCAGCGAGGTCTTGGCTCATGTAGCTGATGCTGTGGCTATTTTAGAGCCCTGCAGAGCTGCACAGCTCCTGTTTTAATCACCGTGCTGGAGCAGTGATCAGACAGTGAGCCAAGGGGGATTGGACTAGATGATCTGGGGATTGGACTAGGTGATCTTTCAGGGTCCTTTCCGATCCCTATTGATTCTATGATTCAAGCGCAGTTCATATTGCAAATGCAGCTCTGGGGTCTAGGTGGTCCTGCTTGGGCAAGGGGATTGGACTAGATGGTCTTTCAAAGGTCCTTTCCAAACCCTTATGTTCTGTGGTTTGTATAGACCCCCAGCTGAGATGTTCTTGTCCTTCCCAGGAGACAAGTCCAGGATGGCCAGGTAGAAACCAGAGAAAATGAACAGGTAGCAGTAGGGGGTTGAATCAGCTGAACCCGAAAGGTTGGTTCCACTTTCATACTTCACAGTATCACAGTAACGATAAGGTTGGAAAAGGCCTTCAAGATCATCCAGTCCAACCCAAATCCAAACAAACTCAGTAAACCTCACATCTAACCTCCAGAAAGAAGCAAGCAAGGTGCTAGCCTAGAGTGCAAGACACTTCAGAGATGCTTCAGTAGCATCAGGATTTGAGGAGCTCGTTCTCAAGTTGCTGGATGATCAAAACTCCGCAAGAACATCGAGAGCCAGGGATAGAAACAGATCACTCCGGGCTCAGACCTGCTGTGCCTCCAGCTTGCACTGGATTTTCCCTCTGCAGCCTGTAAAACCCAGCTGCAGAATCGTAGCTGCTCTGTCTGCAGAGCACTAAGTCTGGGTCGCGCTGAGCTGGTGCCTTAAGCCGCCCTCGGGTCCGCTCGCTTTCACAACTGACATCCCAGCAGCATCCTTAGACACTTGCTGCTTAGAGGAGGCATTTGTGACTGGGATTTAGCAGAAAAAACATAGGAATAAGGAATTCATGTGGCTTTTTTTGCCATTTTGTTATTCTGCTCCTCACGTGAACCTGGATTGTGTTAGGAAAGGTCACGGGTACCCTCCTGGGCGCTGAAACCAGATGTCCTTCTCCTGACCAGATGAGACCAGCGTTGGTTTACATCCCAGCCCCAAGAACTGCTGGAGCGGTGCTGGAAGTCTCCTTCCCTGGAGACGTTTCAAACCCTCCTGGCCGTGTTCCTGTGTGACTGGATCTAGGGGACCCTGCTGTGGCAGGGGGATTGGGCTGGATGATCTTGCAAGGTCCCTTCGAGCCCCTGATGTTCTGTGAGTCTGTGGAAGAGGGAGTGGGGATGGCAGTCATGAAGAAGAGCACCAGGAGTGGGGTGAAATGGGAGGGTAGAAATATCCTCGCTCGTGGTATGAAATTAGGTGGGATAATGGAGGATCTGGCTTGGAAAGGAGGAGACTGGGGGTGACCTCATTAATAAGTGTGTAAAGGGTGGGTGTGAGGAGGATGGAGCCAGGCTCTGCTCAGGGGCACCCAGTGACAGGACAGGGGGCAGTGGGTGTGAGCTGGAGCAGAGGAGGTTCCATATAAATATCAGAAGGACCTTCTTCCCTGTGAGGGTGACAGGGGCTGCCCAGGGGGGCTGTGGAGTCTCCTTCTCTGCAGATGTTTGAAACCCACCTGGATGTGTTCCTGTGCGACTGGATCTAGATGATCCTGCTGTGGCAGGGGGATTGGACTGGGTGATCTTTCAAGGTCCCTTCCAACCCCTAATGTTCTGTGATAACCAAGAGCTCGACAGCAGGAGAACACTCAAAACAGGGTTTCGGGCTGTGTTTTGCCAGGATCTGTGTCTCTCAGTGTTTTCCCCCAGACTGGTTTCGCGTGGTCTCAGAGCAGGATCTGCTCTGGTGGAGCTGCAGCTGCTGAAAGCCTTTGTGGTACAGGCTGGATTTGAAGTGCTTCCTGCAGGATGCTGCCCAGACTGGCTTTTCCTCTGCCTTTGATCCCCTGTCTGGCTCCGTGAGCCGATTCCCGTTGTCATTCGTTTTATCGTGGAGAGAGCTCAGCTCTCCACAGCGGTCAGTGCCCCCACGAAGTGAAGTTGCCCATCACCCTCCACCTTTGCTGGAGCCCAAGCTGCAGCCTGGGTTGCTGTCCTGCTCCTCACACGGGAAGGCAGAGAAGACCAGGCTGGGTTTGCGCCCGGTCTGGGAGAACCCAGGAGCCAGGCACCGCGCTGGCTGAGTTCAGGCAGGGCCACTGCACAGGTTGTTCTCACGGGTGTTTCTAATGTCCCAGCCCTTGGCTGAGAGCTCCTACAGCTGCTCGTAACGGGTTTTGCTGCACAGATGTCTCCCCTTTGCATTCTGCTCACCTCCGAGAGGTTATTGATCTGAGGAACCCGTTGCTGTGAAAATTCAGGAGCTCTCTGTGGCAGTCTGGTGGGAGGAGATGCTGCACGACCACTGCTGGGCTAGGATTCATAATGTGAAGCTTGGAGTCTCCTTCTCTGGAGAGGTTTCAAACCCACCGGGTGTGTTCCTGTGTGACTGGATCTAGGAGATCCTGCTGGGGCAGGGGGATTGGACTGGATGATCTTTTGAGGTCCCTTCCAATCCCTAATGATTGGATCTGGGGGATCCTGCTCTGGCAGGGGGATGGGACTGGATGATCTTTTGAGGTCCCTTCCAATCCCTAATGACTGGATCTGGGGGATCCTGCTCTGGCAGGGGGATGGGACTGGATGGTCTTTCGAGGTCCCTTCCAGTCCCTAATGCTCTGTGATTCTATAGGAAAGGCACTTGGCTGCCCAGGGCAGTGGGGGAGTCTCTGTCCCTGGAGGGGCTGCAGAGCCATGGAGCTGTGGGGTGAGGGACAGGGGGAGTGGGGATCAGACTGGGTTAGTTGTTGGATTTGATGAGCTTGAAGCCCTTTTCCAACAGGAACAATTCAGTGACTGCAGTGTCTCTGTAATTCTGAGGAAGGCTGACGTGTTGCTCTTTAATCTGCTAGTCCTGCAGTGACAGACTGTTGCCTGTTGAGGACCCCTTGGCTGGGTGGGGTGGGACACATGGACCTTCTCATCCCACGTGGCTTCCTGCAGCAGGGCAGCCCAGATCCATGATCAAAGCAAACCAGATGGATCCAAACCTCCTTTTTCTCCCCTAAAAACCTGTCCTGACATCTGTAGCTGATAGACAAGTGCCACTAGATGTGGTTTCTGTCCTTGTAGGACCCGGAGGCAGAGTAGTGATAACATCTGGCTGCATTTGGTTGTTGCTGATATCAGAGGCTGTTGCCTTCAATCTTTTCTCTTCATGGGGCTGCAGTTTACTGTAGCAACAGAAAAGGCTCAGATCTCCTGCAGTAAACATCATGTGAGTCTGCTCTGTCCATCTTTAATTCATGTAGCAGGAGCCACCAGAATCATCTGCAGCTCTAGTGGTGGTTTATGGGCTTGAGAATGTGGTCTGACTGTTTTGGAGAGGACATTACTGCTTCCTTTAGCACTAACTACTGTTGGGGTTTTCTTCACTATCAGTGTGTTGGGATGGAGCCAGGCTCTGCTCAGGGTGATAGGACAAGGGGCAGCGGGTGTGAGCTGGAGCAGAGGAGGTTCCACATCAACCTGAGAAGGACCTTTGTCCCAGTGAGGGTGACAGAGCCCTGGCAGGGGCTGCCCAGGGGGGCTGTGGAGTCTCCTTCTCTGGAGAAGTTTCAAACCCTCCTGGTCATGTTCCTGTGTGACTGGATCTAGGTGATCCTGCTGTGGCAGGGGGGTTGGACTGGCTGCTCTTCTGAGGTCCCTTCCAATCCCTAATGTTCTGTGATGCTGTGAGAGTTGTTGCTGCCCATGGTGGGGGGTCAGAACTGGATGATCTCTTCCAACCCAACCCATTCTGTGATTCTATGGGTTGAGTGCAGTATAAACAGTGAGTAAATCCACGTGTCTCTCCTCAGTTAGGAGCCTGCTGTGAGGTGTAATGCATCTCCTGGCGGGGATAACCGAGTCAGTTTGCTGTAACCCAATGTGCCACCCCATCATCTGCTAAAATACAGGATGCATGAGAGCCTGTTTGCTCCAGAATCGCTGTTCTCCTCCTCATTTTGCCTTAGGTTGTTGTTCTCATGAGCCCATTCACTCCAAGCCGGGCAAAACACATCCATGGAAAGGCTCCAGTGTGTTGCTGTTTGTTGAGCGCTTCAGCGTGATGTGATGAACAGGCACCACGGATTATAATTAATACATTGACACCCAATGGATGTTGTGAATGGAAGAGGAAAGTAATTTGCAAGGGGCATGGGCTGCATTCATCTCGTGGGACTGCGTGGACACCCACCGGTCAAAGTGCTCTCCTAGAGAATGGAAACCCCAGAATGTTAGGGACTGGAAGGGACCTCGAAAGATCATCCAGTCCAGTCCCCCTGCCACAGCAGGATCTCCCAGACCCAGTCATTAGGGATTGGAAGGGACCTCAAAAGATCATCCAGTCCAGTCCCCCTGCCACAGCAGGATCTCCCAGACCCAGTCATTAGGGATTGGAAGGGACCTCAAAAGATCATCCAGTCCAGTCCCCCTGCTACAGCAGGATCTCCTAGGTAAAGTCTCACATGAACACAGCCAGGTGGGTTTGAAATGTCTCCAGAGAAGGAGACTCCACAGCCCCCCTGGGCAGCCCCTGCCAGGGCTCTGGCACCCTCCCTGGGAACAAGGTCCTTCTCACACCCTGAGCCATCACCTTAATCCTCCCATGCATAACTCTCCAAGATGCAGATCTTCCATCAGGCTTTGCAGTCGCCCTTCAGCCCGTGAAGCTCAACAAGTGCTTCAAGAACTGTTAATTGATCCACTAATTTCCTCTGCTAAGAGAAGCCGGGAGAGGAGCAGTGGCAAAGCAATTTCATTGCGGGGCTCTTGTCCGAGCACCGGGTGATTTACTCTGAGGAGCAGAACAAGCTGCTCGCGGAAGGGGCTGAGATGCCTGAAGAAGCAGTTACGGGACCTGTGGGGCTGGTTGGTTTCCTGTCGTTATTACTGCTGCTGTTATTAGTTTTTGTGGACGATGCCCCAGAGGGGCTGGAGCGAGGGGCCCAGCTCATTCTGACAGCAGCTTCAGGAGTCCTCAGGTGAGGAGAACCATTTTAAGCTGCTTGAAAGAACAGATTGGGTTTGATGAGCTGGTGACAACTGGTGCTGGGATCCACAGGCAGGAGCTGTGTTGTGACAGCACAAGTGATGTCTGAGCCTTTTTCTCTGACAGTTATCTGGTGAGGCATCACCCAGTAATCAGTCAGACTAACAGAGATGCTTGTGCTGCGCTGGGGCCTTGATTGAGTAGTTGTCTGGGTCGTCTTGCTCTGGGAAGGCCCAGGTTCCATGGGGCTGTGCTGTGACACCCAGCTGAACTGGCCAGCGGTGTTGGCTTTCAAGTGTCTTGCAAATCTGTTTGTAGAATCATAGACTCATTAGGGATTGGAAGGGACCTGTGTCAGGTTTGCATGTGAGATGCTAATTCTTCATGTGGGCAAGAACAACAACAGGTACCCCAGTGTAGGTTGGAGACTGACCTCTTAGAGAGCAGCATAGGAGAAAGGGACCTGGGGTTCCTGGTGGCCAGCAAGATGGCCAGGAGCCAGCAGTGGGCCCTTGTGGCCAAGAAGGCCAACAGCATCCTGGGGTAGATCAGAACTGGATTGGTTACCAGATCGAGAGAAGTTCTCAACATCTCGTCTGCCCTGGTGACATCACATCTGGAATCCTCTGTCCAGTTGTGGGCGCCTCAGGAGGACACTGAGATGCTGGGGAGAGCCCAGGGCAGAGCCACAGAGATGATGGAGGGAGGGGAGCATCTCCCTGCTGAGGAGAGGCTAAGGTAGCTGGGGCTCTTGAGCTGGGAGAAAGGAGCCTGAGGGGTGACCCCATGGATGTTGATCAAGATGTGAAGGGTGGGTGTGAGGAGGATGGAGCCAGGCTCTGCTCAGGGGCACCCAGTGACAGGACAAGGGGCAGCGGGTGTCAGCTGGAGCAGAGGAGGTTCCACATCAGTGTGAGAAGGACCTTCTTCGTGATGAGGGTGCCAGAGCCCTGGCAGGGGCTGCCCAGGGGGGCTGTGGAGTCTCCTTCTCTGGAGATGTTTCAAACCCACCTGGCCATGTTCCTGTGTGACTGGGTCTAGGTGATCCTGCTGTGTCAGGGGGACTGGAGTGGATGATCTTTCGAGGTCCCTTCCAAACCCTAAAGTTCTGTGACACTCCAGTGGTCTTTGCCTGCCCCAGGCTTAAGCTGACAGAGCCTCTGGCTAATTCCCCTCACACACGCCTGTAACTTTAATCAGCTTTCAAAAAGCTCCTCTGAACGGGGTTGCTCGTGTGTCACAACACACCTGGCTATAAAGATTTGCAGGCTCGAGCACCATGAACCCTCCTTTCCACTCGCTCCTTCTGCCCACCTCGTAAAATCGCCGAGACGTCTCTCGTCGGCACAGCCTGTCCTATAAAGGAATGAATAAACCAGTGACAGCCCTGCCGAGGGAACAGCCCGAGGAGGAACAGAAACTCCTAATTTATCTAGTTTTCTATCTGTTTCTGCCTCCAGTGGGCTCGTAAAGTGCAGTAACAGGGCTCCATGTAGAGTATCATCACAGAGCTGTGCTGCTGCCTCCCCGTGGGCGCAGGGATGCGGGATGGTGGCTGCCCGTGGCCGTGACCTCTCCACCCCGACGCTTCCTCTTGCAGAATCGCAGAACATGAGGGATTGGAAGGGACCTCAGAAGGTCATCCAGTCCAATTCCCCTAGATCCAGCTGCACAGGAACATACCCAGGTGGGTTTTAAATGTCTTTGGAGGAGACACAACCATCTCTGGGCAGTCCCTGCCAGGGCTCTGGCACCCTCCCCGGGACGAAGGTCCTTCTCACACTGATGGGGAACCTCCTCTGCTCCAGCTCACACCCACTGCCCCTTGTCCTGTCACTGGGTGCCCCTGAGCAGAGCCTGGCTCCATCCTCCTCACACCCACCCTTCACATCTTGATCAACATCCATGGGGTCACCCCTCAGGCTCCTTTTTCCCAGCTCCAGAGCCCCAGCTCCCTCAGCCTCTCCTCAGCAGGGAGATGCTCCCCTCCCTCCATCACCCCTGTGGCTCTGCTGCCGGGCTGCCTCTTCTCACCCAGCTGAGGTTTTTCTCATACCTGCCTCTTCCCACTCTGATGGAACTAAAGGAAGAGGTTTTCAGATGAAGACAGAAGAGGAAGGTGAGCAATTCCCATTGTGACAGTTTAAGGGGTTTCTGAGCCTCCTCCTTGTGCAGCTCTTAAAAAATGGTGCTATCAGTGGCTGAGATGTTTCTGAGACGTCTCTTTGATGCTCAGGAATTATTCTGTGACAGCAGCAGATGGGTCTCAGCTGTCAGGGGCTGCAGCATCTCTCTTCAATTCGCAGACACTGAAATCCTGTAAAATTCAAGGGTATTTGTGTCTCTTATCTCACCAGGCTCTTTCTAAGCAGAGGAAGGAAGGAACCATTCCTTCACCATGTAAACCCTTCCTAACCTGATCTGTAGCAGCACTTGCCATCATCTCCTTCTCCAGCCCCAGCTCCAGTCCTCCTCCACTGTCCCTGTCCTCTCCAGAGCAGCAAGGGTTACGTTGGTCCTGAGCAAGAAACAGGTTGCAGGGTTACTCACTCCTGTGCTTTACTGGACATAATGGTGCTGGATTGATGGTTGGACCTGATGGTCTTAGAGATGTTTTCCAACCTTAATGATTCCACGAGTCATAGAACAATCAAGGTTGGAAAAGACCTTCAGGATCATCAAGTCCAACCATGTAGTTGATAGGATGAGGTGTGATGGGTGTGAGCTGGAACATAAGAGGTTCCATATAAATATCAGAAGGAACTTCTTCACCATGAGGGTGACAGAGCCCTGGAAGGGGCTGCCCAGGGGGGTTGTGGAGTCTCCTTTACTGGAGACATTTAAAACTCACCTGGATGTGTTCCTGTGTGACTTGGTCTAGGCGGTCCTGCTCTGGCAGGGGGATTGGACTAGAGGATCTTTCGAGGTCCCTTCCAATCCCTAATGACTCTATGATTCTAAGAACCCAATTCCATTTGCTTACTGGAGTGGGACTTGTTGCCACCACAGCCAGATTTTGGGGTGGGTGAGGAGGTTTTTGATGCTTTTATGTAGAAAGGTGTTGGGATAGTTGATCATCTTCCCTTTGTTGATCTTCCCTTTGATCCGTCCTTTGGGCTGGATGACCTCTCAAAGTCCCTTCCAAATCCTGATGTTCTGTGATTCTGTGGCTTGGTGCGTCCTCTTCTCTCTTAGTGTCTTCTCAGCAAATCCTTACTCCTCTTGCTTGCTCAGAGGGAATCATAGTCTCATTGGAAAAGAGAAGGAACTTCTTCCCAGTGAGGCTGATGGAGCACAGGAACAGGCTGCTCAGGGGGGTTGTGGAGTCTTCTTCACTGGAGATGTTTAAAACCCGCTTGGATGTGTTCCTGTGCAACTTGGTCTAGGGGATCCTGCTGTGGCAGGGGGAATGGAATGGATGATCTCTTGAGGTCCCTTCCAATCCCTAATGATTCTATGATTCTGTGACTGGATCTAGTGGATCCTGCTGTAGCAGAGGGATTGGACTGGATGGTCTTTCGAGGTCCCTTCTGATCCCTAATGATTCTGTGATTCTGTGAATAGCCCCTTGGGATCTTTTGTTCCCCTTCAAAAAACCCTTCATCATCCAGGTTTCATGGCCCATACTCATCCCATAAGGTGTTTTTTTCCTTATGTAAGGTCTCTTTTACCAAAAATGAAATGTTTACTGGTTGTGCATGAGCATCCAAGCTCAGGGGGTGGTGAGAACCCACAGTGTGTTTTGTGGACGTGTTGTGTCCTGAGGCTGAGTGGGATAGGTCCTCCATCCCACGTCCCAGGTCCTCCATCCCACGTCCCAGGTCACTGGTTGTGCTCTGAGAGTAGGTAACAAGAAGCTGTGGGCCTGTGCAGCTGTTTTTGAGGATTTTTATCTTTTTAATAAATTTTTGCTGAGGGCTGCGTCCCTTAGGGGTTACTTGTGTCTGCCTAGGAACCGGAGAGAATAAATGCAGCTGTTGTGAGCACTGCAGACCTGCTCAGGCTGCCGTTAGTGTTTTGTGTAGTTTTGGGGTCCATCATCTTTAGTGCCTGCGTCGTTAAGTCCCAGCGTCTCCTTCCAGCTCCCTCCCATCCCTCCTTAGATAGATTGGACTGGTCTCCCGGCGGTGATGGGCACCAAAAAGTCATTTAAACATGTTTGTCAGGCTGTAGATCTTCATAATTCAGCAGCAAGAAGACGACGTCTCGTGACCGTGGGCGGAACGGAGTGAAATGGGGGCTCTGTGCTCCCCGTGGGCCACGATGCCCTCGTCTCCCTTGCTGTAAATCCTGAGCTCTGCAGTCCAGGTGGAGAAACGGTGCTCAGGTTCTTCACTGGAGAGCAGAAGCATCGCAGAGGTGCCACGGGCATGCGGTGTGCCGGTGGCCGACGTGCCAGCCCCTCTGGAAGGTGCCAGCTTTGCTTTTCCTGGCACTAAGCAGGAGGAGAGGACCCAGGAGCGAGCGGGGATGACGGGAAGGGTGTTGCCATGCCAGGAGGAATCAAACGGGTTGTTCATCACCACCACTGCAGGAGAAGCTGCTGAGGTGTGAGCGGGGCACAGCGGCTTTTATGTCGCTGCCATCAAGCCTGCCCAGGGAGATTTAAGGGCTTGCTGCTGGAGGTAGCAGTCAGTGTCCTCAAAGAAGCAGCTAGCCTCAGTGAGGAAATTATCTAAGCTGCTTGCTGCAACAGGATTTATTTTCCCAGCGTTAAATAAAGGGCTGGGGGGCGGACGCGCGTTGGAGTGGGAGATGTGCCGCTCCCAGCGCGCTCCACGCAGCTCCTGCTGTCACCGAGGTTTGGGTTCAGCTGTAAACTTCCTGTAGTAGTTATGTTGCTTCTTCTGGGCTGACTTTATTTATATGAACCCCACAAATCCTGGGGTTTTAGTACCCAGCTCGTGGCTTCGGCACAGCTCGGGCTGAGCACCATAGGCAGTGCAAGCACGGGGCGGGGGAAGTCGGAGTGGCTGAGAGCCCTGGGGGCCTCTTGACTGCAGGATCACAGAGCGTTAGGGATCGGAAGGGACCTCAGAAGATCAGCCAGTCCCATCCCCCTGACACAGCAGGATCCCCCAGATCCAGTCATTAGGGTTTGGAAGGGCCCTCCAAAGATCAGCCAGTCCCATCCCCCTGACACAGCAGGATCCCCCAGATCCAGTAGCACAGGAATATATCCAGATGGGTTTTGACTGGCAGGGGGACTGGACTGGGTGATCTCTCGAGGTCCCTTCCCATCCTTAATGCTCTGTGATTAGTGGGATGGGAGAAGACCTTTAAGACCATCAAGTCCAACCATTTTTCCTTTGCTTCTCCTCCTTCCCTTAAGCTCTTTCTCCAGCCCTCTCTGCTCTCAGGCTCAGCAGCTTCAAGCAGTGATTTAGTTGAGGGATTTGATCCACTTGTTAAAGGCTCCATGAACAAAAAATCTCCCGACTTGTTCCCGACTTGTCAGAGCTGCTGTCGGACTCCGCAGGTTCTGTCATGAGTGTTTGGGTGGTTGTAAAAAAACCAACCAAGAGACAAAACCAGCGCTGAAAACCAATCCTGTCCGAGCAGAACCCTGAAATTAAAATGACAGAATAGGGGAATAAAGGTGTAAGAGAAGGGGAATTCAGCTCTATTGTGAGTTTAGAAACTTCATTATCCAGTTATGGGCTTGGATATTGCTATTGATTTCCCATAGAAGGTGCTTAGATACCACAGCGATGCGAATCGTATGAAACCCAGAGACAGATCACTGCAGGAATATCATCAGGTGATGGCTACAGCTCATGTTTGTAGGGGAAACTTCCACCAAGAGGTGCGAGTAGAAGGGCCAGCAGGGTGCCCAGAAGGTGGCCAAGAAGGCCAATGGCATCCTAGCCTGGATTAGAAACTGTCCAGGGGGACAAGCCACTCCCTAGTCCTGCTACTCCTGATACCAGCAGGAGTAGAGAGGGGATTGTCCCCCTGGGCTCAGCACTGGGGAGGCTGCACCTTGAGGACTGGGTCCAGTTTGGGCACCTCAGTACAAGGGAGACATTGAGGGGCTGGAGCGAGGGCAGAGGAGGGCAGTGAAGCTGGAGAAGGGCCTGGAGAATCAGTTTGATGGGGAGAGATGGAGAGAGTTGGGGCTGGTTAGTCTGAGGAAGAGGAGGCTGAGGGGAGACCTCATCGCGCTCTACAGCAATCTGGAAGGACCCTGCAGAGATGCTGGTGCTGGGCTCTGCTCACAGGTCAGTAGGGACAGGAGCATAGGGGAGGGCTTCCAGCTCCAACAGGGGAGGGTCAGCCTGGCCATCAGGAAGAGATTCTTCCTGGAGAGAGTGGTCAGGCCCTGGGATGAGCTGCCCAGGGTGGTGATTGACTCCCCATCCCTGGATGTGTTGAAAAGTCATGTAGATGTGGTGCTGGGGGATCTGGTTTAGGGGTGACCTTGCAGAGTGGGGTCGATGGTTGATGATCCCAGGGGTCTTTTCCAACCAGAACGATTCTGTGATTCTAAGTCTGTAATAAAATTGCCCCTTAAATGAATTATGATTGAAGAAATTTCTGATAAATCCCCTATTATGTCATCCTCCAATTAAATCAGACAGGGTATTATTTTATGTGAGATGGTAATTAACTAAGCTGGAATCTGGCCAAGTAGCCATAATTTATACCTGGGCTGCAGAGAGATAGATGAGAGCTTTAATATTTAGAGTTGAGTGAGCACTACCCACCTGATTTTTCCATTCATCCAGATGCTGATATCAGCCCTTTGATTCGTAGTTAATACAGCAGGACTGACTTTGGGGCTTCTTTGTGACCCCCACCTTTATAATCTGACTCCGTACGAAGATTTCTGTGGCTGTGAAACATCACCCAATTATTTGTTGAAGGGCTGACATTGCAGCCAAGTTCATTTTTAATTAACAACTTAATTAAAAGCTAATGGCAGTGTTTTCACAGAACCACAGAACATTAGGGACTGGAAGGGACCTTGAAAAATCATCCTGTCCAGTCCCATCCCCCTGACACAGCAGGATCCCCCAGATCCAGGTGCATCCAGGGAACATGGCCAGGTGGGTTTTGAACGTATCCAGAGAAGGAGACTCCACAACCCCCCTGGGCAGCCCCTGCCAGGGCTCTGGCACCCTCACTGGGAACAAGGTCCTTCTCACACTGATGTGGAACCTCCTCTGCTCCAGCTCACACCTGCTGTCCCCTGTCCTGTCACTGGGTGCCCCTGAGCAGAGCCTGGCCCTGTCCCCCTGACACCCACCCTTCACATCTTGATCAACATCCATGGGGTCACCCCTCAGGCTCCTTTTTTCCCAGCTCCCTCAGTCTGGTTTTGCAGACATGAGATGATGCTGTGCCCCTACGTGTGCACAGGAGCTATGAAACCAGCCCACCTGGGACAGGGCTTCAAGTCAGAAAGACAGGAGATCTCTGGAATCGATGCCTTTGGAATTTGGTTTCTATTTGACAGGATGAGAGGTGACCCAGAGGAAACCATAGACTGGAGGCAAAACAGAAGTTACTGCTACACCTAGGAGCTTCCATTGTCCAGCAGTAGTCTGAGTGCAGCTTCCTGAGCATCAGATGTTAGGAGGCTGGAAGTGCTGTTTTGACTCCAGGTTGGTTGATTGTGGAGGGGGTGGTTTTTTGACTCTAAATTGCTGCAAAAGCAGCCTTGGCTGGAGAGCTGTCAAAATAACTGCTGCTGCTCCGAGAGATGAGTAATTGTATTAAGGTGATTTGGAGTCGTTCTGAACCGGGTGGAACAGAGTGTGTTCTGCAGGCTGACTTTCAATCATCCCCGTCGCCGGCTGAACGTCCCCACAAACCAGTCTCTCTTGTGCAGGGGGATAAATTGGTGCACGAGGTGGCCGGGCCGTGCTCTGCTCTTCCTGCGTGGCAGAGCAGTTCTGGAGCTGAAGTATAATAGTGCCTGCGTGGACATGAACAACCTGGATCCTCTCAAGATTCAATGGTTTGAGCAGTGTGATGGAGTCCAGCCTCAAGATGAGGGGCTGGAGAGGGTCTAGAGGCTGAGGGAGCTGGGGGTGTTTATCCTGAAGAAGAGACTCAGCGGGGACCTTCTCCCTCTCTCCAAGTCCCTGAAGGGAGGTTGTAGTCAGGTAAGGTTTGGGCTGTTCTCCCAGGCAACCAGCGCCAGGATGAGAGGGAAGGGGCTGAAGCTGCATTGGGGAGGGGTCATCCCTCAGGCTTCTTGTTTCCCAGCTCAAGAGCAAAAACTTCTTCCTGGGAAGGGCCCTGAGCCCTTGGAACAGGCTGCCCAAGAAGGGGTTGAATGGCCATCCCTGGCCATGTTTCACAGTCGTGAGATCTGGAGCTCGGGTCGGGGTTTAGCAGTGGGTTGGGACAGTTGTGTTCAGGGTTGGACTCGATGATCTTAAAGGTCTTTTCTACCCTAAACAACTCTTGGATTCTAGTAAAATGCCCCTTGTGCATTGGGAGGGAGATGGCAGAGCCTCAGCCTCTGCCAGGCTCTGTGCAGAGGTGCCTTTGATGACCCATCCCTGGCCACCAATGACCCCAAGCCCAGCAGAGAGGAAGGAGCTGTGTTCTCCTAACCCCATCCTTCCTGTTGTTGTTGCTGAGTGTTCTGGGGCTGGAACAATCCCTGCTTTGGCAGATGGAGCTCGGCAAAGCCCAGAGCAGTTTGTGGGCTCCTGCAGTTCATGCCTAACACACACATCAAACCAGTGACATTAAAAACAAGCTTTCCACTCATTAGCTGACTTTCCCACTTACATTAGACCCAGTGCTGCTGCTGGTGCCATGAAATCCAGTCAAAGGATTACAGAGGGTTAGTGGGAGTGGTGGCATGCTGGGTGGACTTGAGCTCAGCAACCTGTTGGGTCATCCCAACGTGCTTTGTCCTCTCCCCTTTGCTTTCTAGGATGTCCAAGTTTAGGGTTGGGGTCTCTTTCCTCTGAGGCTGCTTCTCCCTGCCAACTTGTGTTACTGTGAAGAAATAATTGAATGAAGGGCTTATGTGGCTGTGGAAAACAAATTGTCTTGTCCAGCCCCACCTTGAATACCTCCAGGGATGGGGCCTCACCCACCTCCCTGTTCCAGTGCTCAGCCATTCTCCTGCTAAAGGACTTCCTCACTCAAATCTTATGAAGTACCCAGGTGAGAATAAACCACCAAGTGTAGACCAAGAAGAAGCTCAGAGCCTCCCGGTTTCCACTGTAGCCGCGGAACGCCGCCCGTGTTGTAGAGCTTTGGATGCATCGTGGCTGGTCCATGAAATCCCACCTGGAGCCCCAGTGCAGGGACATGCTGCCTCACACTGGGAGAGCAGCCCAGAGCTGTGGCCTGGCCAGCTGATGGAATTTGCAAATCAAATGGGGCTCCTGGGAACACAAACAAGAGCCAGGCTGAGGTGGTGCCAGAGGTTGGCCACGGGGGGAAGGGTTTGTTCTGCAGCCTGCAAAGAGGAATTAGAGCTCTTTGTTCAGGGATCAGGGGAGGGAGAAAAAATGTTGGTGTCAGAAAAAAGCGCTCACATCTTTATTTTTCATTTGTGCATGAAAAGGATCAATGGGAGCGGCGCTTGTGCAAACAGCACCGATGATGAATTATCTCGGTTGGCTTTTTTTCACCGAGCGCAAGAAGCAGCCAACTCGCCCAGAGTTTCAGGCAAAATCCTACTGCCCTTCCTCCAGCCGGGGCTCTTCCTCCCTCTGCCACAGGAAGAGAAGTAATTCACTTATTTGAAATGGAAATGTTCATGGTTTCCATCTCGAGCTGAGAGTTCGAACTTCTCCAGAACATCAGAGTGATTTACAAGGTTTCTCCCGTAAGTCCCTTAAATTAATTTTTAGGATGTCAGGTAGTGACAGGACTGGGGGGATGGAGCAGAGCTGGAGATGGGTAGGTTTAGAGTGGAAGCTCTTCAACGTGAGAGTGGTGAGAGCCTGGAATGGGTTGTCCAGGGAGGTCGTGGAAGCCCCGTCCTTGGAGGTGTTCAAGGCCAGGCTGGATGGGGCTCTGGCCAGCCTGGTCTAGGGTGGGGTGTCCCTGCCCATGGTGGGGGGGGTGGAACTGGATGATCCTGTGGTCCCTTCTAACCCAGACTGACTGTGTGACTTGGTCTGGGTGATCCTGCTGTGGCAGGGGGATTGGACTGGATGATCTTTCAAGGTCCCTTCCAATCCCTAATGATTCTATGATTCTGCCTACCCGTGGCAGAGCTGGAGTTAATGAAATCAAAGCAGAGAGGAAACCCACAGGCAGTTATTGATGCACTCGAGGAAATTGTAATGGAAAACCAACATTAATAGGAGTGTTTCCACACTATTAATAGTCCCGAAGGAGCGGTTCTGCATCGAGATACTTAATGAAACACCAGCGCTGGGTGTTCCGGCGGCTTCGCAAACCTCCTGCCACCTGGATCTGAATCAAACTCCCCCACTGCCAGTGGAGGAAGAGCCCAGGTGTGCAGGGAGTGTTGCCTCTCCACACCATCTACTGCACTGGATTTCATTTCATTAGCCACGACCTGTCTGCATGGCTGCCTCCTGTTCCCCAAGTGAAAGAGCAGGTCTGGGTGGCTTTGCACCTTCATAACCTATCAGGGAAATGAGGACCATCAGTCTCCTTCTCTGGGGATGTTTAGAACCCACCTGGCTGTGTTTCTTTGTGACTGTGCTGTGGTAGGGGGATTGGACTGGATGGTCTTTTGAGGTCCCTTCCAATCTCTAATGGCTGGATCTAGGGGATCCTTCTGTGTCAGGGGGATGGGACTGGATGGTCTTTCAAGGTCCCTTCCAACCTGTAATGACTGGATCTAGGGGATCCTGCTGTGTTGAGGGGATTGGGCTGGATGATCTTTTGAGGTCCCTTCCAATCCCTAATGGCTGGATCTAGGGGATCCTGCTGTGTTGGGAGGATTGGACTGGATGAACTTTTGAGGTCCCTTCCAATCCCCAGTGTTCTGTGACTCTAATAATTCTGTGTGTTCCTGGCTGAGCCGAGGTTGGTTTTGCCTTTGTGTAGCTGCTTGTGTTGCTCAGCTCGCTGGATCTCACACGGATGGATCTCAGCTGCAGATCTCATGTGGATCTCCTGCCCTGGCTGGGAAACCTTGGTTTTCCTCAGAAAATAAGCAGAATTTAAAGTTAATGGAGTAGGAAGGTCATAAAGTTAGTGGAATAGGAAGGTCAGCTCCACTGGTGCTGTAGCAGGGGGATGAGAAGGAGTGATGAGGTGCCACAGGTAAAAGTGTGGAGAACGATGCACCTGATGCCATGGAGTCATTTAGATTGGAAAAGACCTTTAAGGTCATAGAGTCCAACCATGAACCCAACTGTCCCAACCCACTGCTAAACCCCATCCCTGAGCTCCAGATCTCCACAACTGGGAAACATGGCCAAGGATGGTGATTCAACCCCCCTCCCTGGGCAGCTTGTTCCAAGGGCTCAAGGCCCTTCCCAGGAAGAAGTTTTTGCTCAAATCCAGCGTAAACTTCTCCTGGGGGGATGTGAGGCCATTTCCTCTTGTTCCATCACTTGTTCCTTGTGAGAAGAGACCGACCCTCACATCTCGGCTTGTTCTGGAGCAGACTCAGTCCGCAAATGTATTTTCCCCAGTTGCACCATCTTCCCACGCGTGGGGCTGCTGCAGGAGGACTTCACCCTGTCCTGGGCAGCATCTGAGTGACAACTCTGCAGGTCCCTGGCGGCGATGGGATGATGAAGCGATGCCTACAAAGCTCAGCGCTTGCTTCGTGGATGCCTGGATTAAATGATCTTGATTTAAAATGAGACTCTTCTAATCTATTAGAGCCATTCATTTAATTTCATTACCCGGCCGTTCGAGGACCACGGCTCTCGTAACGTAACTGCGGAGAGGAAGGAAACGAGCGTTAAGGTTTGGTGGGGTTTTGCTCTTGATCCTTCCGTGGATGTTTTCTGCTGTTAGTCCAGACGTCCTGGCCACAGGAAATGAGCTGCTCAGGGTCTCGGGAATCTAAACGGCATTTAGCATCTGCATAGTCTTAAGGTCTGGGGTGTTGTGTCCAGTTCTGGGGCCCTCAGTTCAAGAAGGACATGGAGCTGCTGGAGGGTGTCCAGTGTAGAGGATGATGAAGTGGAGCACCTCTCTTATAGGGAAAGGCTGAGGGAGCTGGGTCTCTTGAGCTTGGAGAAGAGGAGACTGAGGGGTGACCTCATTAATGTCTATAAATATGTGAAGGGTGGGTGTCAGGAGGATGGAGCCAGGCTCTGCTCAGTGTCATCTAGTGATAGGACAAGGGGCAGTGGGTGTGAGCTGGAACAGAGGAGGTTCCCTATAAATATCAGAAGGACCTTCGTCCCAGTGAGGGTGACAGAGCCTTGGAAGAGGCTGCCCAGGGAGGTTGTGGAGTCTCTCTGGAGACGTCTAAGATCCTCCTGGCCCTGTTCCTGTGTGACTGGATCCAGGGGATCCTGCTGTGTCAGGGGGATTGGACTGAATGATCTTTCAAGGTCTCTTCAATCCCTAATGTTCTGGGATTCTGAGCAAACTTTCCTCTCTGTGTTGTAGACAAAGAGGTGAATTGGTCTCTTAGTCAGTGCTGAGCGATGGTTCAGTGGTTTCACAGGACATTAGGGATTGGAAAGATCATCTAGTCCAATCAAGTGGTTGGTTAAGTGGCTGGTTAAGTGTGTCTGACCTAGGTTCATCAAGTGCTGAGGGACATTGTGCTCCAGCCTGAAAGACCTTGCTTACAGTCAGACACAAAGCTGAACTTGAATAGATTTGGTGAGTCCTAACACTGGCCATGGGGATTGGACTGGAAGATCCTTCGAGTTCCCTTCCAATCCCTAATGTTCTGTGATTCTACGACTGGATCTTGGGGGTCCCGCTGTGGCCGGGGGATCGGACTGGATGAACTTTCGAGGTCCCTTCCAACCCCTGATGTTCTGTGATTCTCTGATGTGGGTTGAGTCTGCCTAAAGGGTGGGATGTGAAACCCTTGTTTCTCCCCAGCGCTGTGGAACCTCGGATCATTTAGTATCACAAACCCATTTTATTCAGGGCTGTGCAATTAAAAGGAAGGAAAAAAGAGCCCGCGCTCCGCCGTTTACCTACCGAGTAATGTGCAGAATTCATTGGTGGGTGCAGGGTTTTCTGTGTCCTCACACGAGCTAAATGAAAATAAAGCTGTAATATCCAGCAGAGCATTAGTGCTGAATTGCTGCTTTACACATCGTGCTGGAATTTAAACACGAGGCAGGAACCATAACCACGGAGTTAGCGGCGACGCTCTGCTTAAGCAGCAGGCTGCTGATTAGATCTCGGAGCCTTCAGGTAACCTTGCCTGGCTTCTGTGTAGGTTCTTCTTTGGGGGGTGGTAAAGAAGTTAAAACTATCCTTAAAAAAACCTTCCTGTGATAATGTGAGCGTTGAGTTTGCTTCCAAGGGCTCTGACACAGCCCTGCTGGAGCCTTTGCAGTGTTAGATTTGCTGGGAGCCGCCTCGTTTGTCACCGTCACGGTGATGATCTGCCTCTCATTAGGAAGGAGCAGAGGAATCTATCAGCCCTCAGTCACCATCGTGGGGTGGGGGTGGCTGGTTAACCCCAACCCTACACCCTGTTAGCAGAGCTGCTGCTCTTCTGCTCCGTTGGAGGGAGTCTGTCCTGTGCGACTTGGTCTGGGTGATCTTGCTGTGGAAGGGGGATCTTTCAAGGTCCCCTCCAATCCATAATGGCTGGATCTAGGGGATCCTGCTGTGGCAGGGGGACTGGACTGGATGGTGTTTCGAGGTCCCTTCCAATCCCTAATGACTGGATCTAGGGGATCCTGCTGTGGCAGGGGGTTGTTGGACTGGCTGATCTTTTGAGGTCACTTTCAATCCCTAATGTTCTGTGATTCTGTGACACCTGCCCAGTGCCAGCCACTGGGAACCCGGTGCCAGCTACTGGGAACCCATTAAACTGTGGGTTTTAAACTTCTGATGCAAATTATCCTCAAGTGCCCTTCATTGCTTAAAAGCACTAAGTGGTTGTGTCTTGTTGCTCAAGCTCTGCAGACATCTCCACCTTGAAGGCAGCGTGAGATGTGGTCCTTGCCAAGAGGCTGAGGGAGCTGAAGGGGGTTGAACTGGAAAAAAGGAGGCACAGGGAGACCTTCTCACTCTCAACAGCTCCCTGAACTTCAGGAGGTTGCAGCAAGGTGGGAGTCAGTGTCTTCTCCCCAGGATGAGAGGAAATGGCTTCACGTTGGGGTTAGCCATGAGGACCAGTTTCTGCCCCACAGGGGTTCCCAGGGCAGTGGGGGAGTCCCCATCTTTGGAAGGATTGCAAAGCTGTGGAGCTGTGGGATGAGGGATGGGGTTAGCAGGGACCTGGCAGTGCTGGGGGAGCAGCTGGACTTGATGAGCTTAAAGGGCTTTTCCAACCAGAGATCTATGGAATGGGATTGCATTTGGTTTTAACTCTTTCCAGAGGCTCATGGAATGGGATTGGATTTGCTTGTTGATTAATTTCAGTCTGTTTAGGACAAAAAGGACCCCAGACAGTGCTTTAGCAAACTGACCGTGAGCTGCACTGGAGTCATCAGCGGGTGGCAAGTGAGATGAGCTTGGACTTCACTGCGATTCCCCACCCTGGTTTTGGAGAGGCAGGGGATCCCTCTGACGGGTGACCCATCCTGTGGGTGGTGTTGGATGAGGAAGACCTGGCACCCCTCTCACACAAAGCTGCTGCTGGGTGTCATTCTGCTGTGTGATGAGGACAGAGAGCCTCACAGTTGGCACTGAGGGCTTCAGACCTTGTAGGCACCACCTCAAGAGCCGCCTGCTCTGCCCAGGTCTGGCTCTAGGCTGTCGGGAGCTGCAGCAGCTCGAGCTGGAGGGTCCTGCTGGGAGATGAGCTCTGTGGGCTGCCCATCATCCTGCAGGCATGAGCTGGCCGCAGCAGAGGGAGGCAGAGCCTGGGAAGCAGCAGCCGAGCTGGGGAGGAGGTCGTTATGGAGATGTCTGCGCTGGGAGGTTTTCCATGACATTTTTATACCTGAAATAACCCCGCCGTCGATGCCTTGGACTCAGCACATCCGTGTTTTGCCAGGAGAGGGTATTTCATTGGGGACTGGTGTCAGCTGCAGCAGCAAAGCTCATTTTATGCCCCTATAAACAGCACCGGGACCGGGCAGATTTGCTGCTGTAGCTTCGCGTTGCGGGACCGCTCTCAGCAGACTTCTCCCAGCAGGCACCTTTCTTCACACTCCATCCCTCAGCCCACCAGCCTTTGGAAAATCTGGGAATGACTTGCTGAAGTTCTCTGCAGCATTGCTTTTTTAAATGGAACATTGAAATAGTTTCTATTTCAAATTGAGCTAATCTTTTCTTTAGTAGTGAAGTATTTTTAATTGGCCTGTAAGTAGATTGTGTTTGCACAGAATCACAGCACTTAGGGGCTGGAAGGGACCTCGAAATATCATTTAATCCTGAAATCATGTTTATTTTGCATTTACATAGTTTTCATTTCATGTCAAAATCATTTTATTTAATATTTAGATGCCTTTTATTTAATATTTAGACAATTTTTATGCAGTGTTTATTTAATAGTGAAATCAGTTTTATTTTATATTCAAATGCCTTCTATTTAATTATAGAATCACAGACTCATTAGGGATCTGAAGGGACCACGAAAGATCATCTAGTGCAATCCCCCTGCCACAGCAGGATCACCAAGACCAAGTCACAAGAGACCCAGATCTTTCAGCCTTTCCCTCCATAAGGGAGGTGAAAGGACCTTCTTCCCAGTGATGGTGCCAGAGCCCTGGCAGGGGCTGCCCAGGGGGGTTGTGGAGTCTCCTTCTCTGGAGACGTTTCAAACCCTCCTGGCCATGTTCCTGTGCAGCTGGATCTAGGTGATCCTGCTGTGTGAAGGGGATTGGACTGGGTGATCTTTTGAGGTCACTTCCAATCCCTGATGTTCTGTGATTCTGTGACAGAATATGGGAGCGCGATGAGCTGGGTCCCAGCCTGATCCAACCCCACCACCCCCCCTGTCTCCTTCATCAGAGCAGGCCACTGAGTAACCCCAGAGAACCACCCGTTGCTGAGCTTTCCCCCTGCCATGAGGGTCAGTGCTGGGGCTGAAGGAGCACAACAGCCTCATATAAAATTTACGGTGCCTTAACTGACGTTTAATCGCCCCGGCTTGGTTGCCACCTGTTAATGACCCGCATCCCGTGGAACCCACTGGAGTCAACCCCATGCCAGGACCCCACTGAAGGCTCCTGCTGCCAGTTGCAGGGGAGCTGGCCCAGACAGAATCCCGTTAGCTGGATGCTGAAGAAACAAGAAAACAGCCTCCTGCCAAGGGGAGATAAAACGCAGTCGTCGTTTAAAGCGAGCGGCAGAGGAAGCAGCGAGACGGTGTCTCCCAAGTTCCTCACCATCAGGTGGGAATTGCTCTTGGTTATGGGTTTTGCTTCTGTTAGGAAGAATTCAGATTAATTGGGTTGTGGCCAGTGGGTACAACCCCAAGCCCCCAGCTGTCGGCACAGTTTGACCCCTTGGGTTTGGTTGCGGGTGTTGAAGTTGTGAGGCGGTGGCGGCTGGGCGTGCTGTGGGGAGCTGTGTGGTCCAGGTGCCTCCTTGGTGATGGGAATGGGGAAAGAGTTGATTGTGGAGAGGTGATGTGGGGCTGGAGGTGTGAGGAGAGGGCCTCATACGTTATAGAGGCTTCAAAAGGAGCTAAGAAAGGGCAAACAAGGCAAGAAAAGAGGGGAGTTTGAGGATGGGACTCTGGGCAACCTGTTCTGGTGAGAAGTGTCACCACCCAGGCAGGGGGTTGGAACTGGATGAGCTCTGAGGTCCCTCCCAACCCAAACCAGTCTGTGTGGAGAAACTTTCTCCTCCTGCCCACTGGAGCTCTGAGTCCCTGTGGGGGTGTGGGTCTGCCTGGCCAGGAAGAGCCTCAGCTTGACACTTTCCATGGAGAGATTTTCTTCCCACTTAGAGTCATAGAATGTTCTAGGCTGGAAGGGACCTCTAGAAGTCAGCTAGTCCAACCTCACCACACAGGGTCAACTCTACAGAGCTCAGGTTGCTCAGAGCCTCATCAAGCCTGACCTTAAATGACTCCAGGGATAGGGCCACCACCACCTCACCAGGCAGCCCACTCCACCCTCACATTGAAGAACTTTGTCTTTCTTAGCTTGAACCCACTGCTCCTTGTCCTGTCCGTACAAACCCTCTTGAAAAGACCTCCCCCTGCCTTCATGTCAGCCACCCCTCAGGTACTGGAAGGTCAGAAGAAGGTCCCCCCGGAGCCTTCTCCAGACTGAACAGCCCCAACTGTCCCTATATGAGAGATGCTCCATCCCCCTGATCATTGTAGCAGCCCCTCCTCTAGATGTGCTCCAGTTTGTCTGCATCCTCCTTGTGCTGGGGGCTCTACAACTGGCCACAACACTCCAGGTGAGGTCTCACCAGTTCAGAGCAGAGGGCAGAATCCCCTCTTGACCTGCTGGCCACAGCTCTTTTGATGCAGCCCAGGCTGTGATCAGCCTGCTGGGCTGCGGCTGCACACTGGTGGCTCACGGCCAGTTTGTCACCCAGCAGCACCCCCAAGTCCCTCTCCACAGGGCTGCTCTCCAGCCCTGTTGCCTTTGCTAACCCAAATCCATTGGAGCTGAGGTGCTCCGTGCCAGGAGCCTGCTGAAGAGGAATTTGTCTGGTTGTTCCCCTTTGCTCTCTGGAAACTGCAGTGAGACCTGCTCAGCAGCTTTAGCTAATGAGATTAGAGAAGTGTCCGGTGCTTAGTCCATCCGACCGGGGATAAATAAACCCACCTTCTTGTTACCCCGACACCAGTGCGGAGCTCCGATAGCGGACGTTTTGCTGTGTTGGATTCCAAAAGCTGGTGGCTAGGCTGCACTTGGAGTTTTGATTGTCCTGAATTTGCTCTAGAAATTGAAAAAAAGAAGAAGAAACAAAATTGGATGAAGCGATGACTCCTGACTGTTGCTGTGTGCGTGCTGGACAGTGTGGTCAGGGGAGAGAATGTCTCCAGCTGTGCTCCCACACTTCGACAGCCGTCACCACCTCTTGTAGCAGTTGCTAATGAAAACTCCTCTTCCCATCCCATTTTTTTTCCCCCATCTCATTTTTTATTGTAATAATTTTCCACCTCTGGTTATGTGATTCGTTAGTGTGATGCAACTTCCCTGAGCTGGGAAGACAGGACATGGAGCTGCTGGAGGGAGTCCGGTGCAGAGCAATGAGGATGATGAGGGAAGGGGGGCAGCTCCTTTATGAGGAGAGGCTGAGGGAGCTGGGTCTCTTGAGCTTGGAGAAGAGGAGACTGAGGGGTGACCTCATTAATGTCTATAAATATGTGAAGGGTGGGTGTCAGGAGGATGGAGCCAGGCTCTGCTCAGTGTCATCTAGTGATAGGACGAGGGGCAGCAGGTGTGAGCTGGAACAGAGGAGGTTCCACATAAATATCAGAAGGACCTTCTTCATGTGAGGGTGACAGAGCTCTGGAACAGGCTGTCCAGGGGTGTTGTGAAGTCTCCTCCTCTGGAGACATTTAAAACCTGCCTGGACATGTTTCTGTGTGACTGGATCTAGTGGATCCTGCTGTGGTAGGCTGGTTGGACTGGATGATCTTTCAAGGTCCCTTCCAATCCCTGATGTTCTGTGATTCTGCAAATTCTTGAACTTTGAGATTGAAAAAAAAGCCTTGGAATTCTGAAGATGATTCCCACACCACTTGCAAGGTGCTGCAGGGATTGATGGTTGTTTTTCCTTAGGAGTTGGGATTCAGAATCTGTTAGGGATGATGGAAAATGTTTGGGTCATGGCACTTGTAAAGATTAGGATGTGGAGTCCAGTGAGGACCTTCTTCCCCATAAGGATGACAGACTCCTTCTCTGGAGACATTTCAAACCCACCTGGATGTGTTCCTGTGTGACTGGATCTAGGGGATCCTGCTGTGTTGTGGGGATGGGACTGGATGATCTTTCGAAGTCCCTTCCAATCCCCAATGTTCTAGGATTCTATGACTGGATCTAGGGGATCCTGCTGTGTTGTGGGGATGGGACTGGAGGATCTTTTGAGGTCCATTCCAATCCCTAATGTTCTGGCATTCTGTGATACACATGGGCTGGGTTGGGGCTTTCACCATCCGGCAGCCTCCGTAGATATGTCGGCACCGTAAAACCGACAGCGGCGATGATTGAAGGCCGACAGTCAGCCCGAGCGGAGCAGATGGAGGCCCTTAAGAGTGTCAGTTTAGCACCTATTACATGGGGTCAATGTTCATTTTCCATCCATCATTAGAGCATCCTGCTAAATCACTCCGAAAGCGCCGGCGCTCTCCTTGCCGAGGCCCCGCGTTAGATTACAGGGGTAATGAAGCAGCGCCGCACGTAAATGGCAGCATCACACGAGCACTTTTTATTGTTTCCAGGGCCACTGTTTTAGGTTGTTCTGGGTATGAAACATTAAAAGCAAAGAGCCCCACCATGAAATACCGAGTCGCCGCCTCAGCTGATGGTTCTCGTCCTCAGGTTTGCAGGCAGCTCCCAGCTCCATCAAATTTGATATCTGCTGAAGTCATTTTCCCACTCTATCGGTTTTACAATATACACTGTTCACTAAACTAATATCAATAAAATCAAAACTGCCCTCAGCCCGCTGCAGCTAGTTCTTAAATCACATTACAGGAGATGTATTTCTATTATTTCGAGAGGAGCCTGGGAAGCTCAGGTATTTCAATAGAAGTCACTTTGCCAAGGTCATTTCAAGTGCAGGGCGGTTTGTGCTGGCTCCTGAAGGTATCATCGTGGCTGCAAAGGACCTCCAGGAGCAGCAAGTCCAGCCCTCATCCCAGCGGCTCCCTAAGCTCTACACCACAGCCTCAAGTGCTTGAGCTACTTGGTTTGTAAACACCTCCAGGGATGGGGACTCCACCACCTCCCTGGGCAGCCTGGTCCAGTGCTCAGCCATGTTCTCAGAAGGACCTTTTTCCCACTGAGGATGGAGCCAGGCTCTGCTCAGGGTCATCTAGTGATAGGACAAGGGGCAGTGGGTGTGAGCTAGAAGAGAGGAGGTTCCATATAAATATCAGAAGGACCTTCTTCACCGTGAGGATGACAGAGCACTGGAAGGGGCTGCCCAGGGGGGTTGTGGAGTCTCCTTCTCTGGAGACTTTTAAAACCCACCTGGATGTGTTGCTGTGTGACTGGATCTAGGCGACCCTGCTGTGGCAGGGGGCTTGGACTGGAGGATCTTTCGAGGTCTCTTCCAACCCCTAATATTCTGTGATTCCATGACATGTTCCTGTGCTACCTGATCTAGGGGATCCTGGTGTGGTGGAGCGATTGGACTGGATGATCTTTCAAGGTCCCTTCCAATGTTCTGTGATTCTCTGACGTGTTCCTGTGCTACCTGATCTAGGGGATCCTGCTGTGTCAGGGGGTTGCACTGGATGATCTTTCGAGGTCCCTTCCAATCCCTCACGTTCTGTGATTCTGTGACTGGATCTAGGGGATCCTGCTGTGGCAGAGGGATTGGACTGGATGGTCTTTCAAGATCCCTTCCAATCCCCAATGCTCTGGGATTCTGTGATAACTGAGTTGTATTTGCAGGAGAGCATTGGTTTGCCCGTTTTGCTCCAGCTGGCTTTTTCTTAGCTACAAATAGATATAAGAATTTGTTCTATTTCTTGTTGTTTCTTCACATTTCAGACAGCTGAACACACAGCAGGTCACGACACGGTGGCCTTTCTTCTAGCTTAATATTCTTCTCCTCCAAGTTAGTGCAGATGCCCTCGTAGCCTGAAATTCAGACAGAAAGGACCAACAACACAACTGAGACATGAGAGAGAGTAGGAATCACGATGTGATTCTCTACTCTGGGGTAGAGGCAGCGCAGATGTGTGGAGCAGGAGGTGGTGCTGGCCATCATGACGTGGGGCTGGGGAGCGTTGAGGAGCAGCTTTCCGAAGCAGCTAATGGTGCAAGGACTCCAGGTTTTTTAATGCTCCAGCTGGGAAATTCCTACCATTAACACAACCTTTGTCTTAATGACAGCTTTTAGGAACCATTCAAAGCAAATATCTACTCTTGGTAATGATAGGGAACATGGTGGAGTTTTCCCCCTTCACCTGCAAACGACTTGGAGACTTCTGCAGGCTACATGCTCTGCTGCTCCTCTACACCCTGCTGAGCAGGTCAAGCAGGGGAAGGTTGCTTGACAAGGGGCTGCTTCACAAAGCAATGAAGAGCTGTGGAGGGCAGGGATGCTTGAGTCAAGGCTTCTCCCATTAAAAACAAACCAAGTGTGGTCTGCAGAGGGAACTGCTCTGGGAGGAGCAGGGGCTCATAGTCCCTATTCCTGTTCCCAGGAGCAGGGGGTGTTTCAGCACATCGTGTCCTCTTTCCAGAGTAGATTTCAGGCTCTTCTCAGTGTCATCTAATGATAGGACAAGGGGCACTGGGTGTGAGCTGGAGCAGAGGAGGTTCCACATCAGTGTGAGAAGGACCTTGTTCCCGGGGAGGGTGCCAGAGCCCTGGCAGGGGCTGCCCAGGGGGGCTTTGGAGTCTCCTTCTCTGGAGACATTTCAGACCATCCTGGGCTGTTCCTGTGTGACTGGATCTAGGGGATCCTGCTGTGTCAGGGGATGGGACTGGATGATCTTTCAGGGTCCCTTCCAATCCCTGATGTTCTGTGATTTATGTGGGTTTGAGCATCTTTTCATGAAGGGGAATGTAGCTCTACAGTTCTTTTTCCAGGATGAGCTCCCAGCCATGTTTCAAGCTGTGAGCTGAGCCTGGGGAGCTCCCTGCTGTTGAGGTATGAGGACTCGTCATCAGGGTCCAGGGATGGACATTCACTTTTATAATTATAGAGCAAATGACTTCCTCCACAGTCAGTGGAAGCAGTCCCATGAGCTGTGGAATTTGGTCCTGTTTCAGAGACAATTTCTTGTCGCTTTAATTTAATTAAATTTTAATTAAGTTTTTCCTTGCTGTGGCCACCTGAGTGTGAAGAAAAGTCACGACATTGTGTTTCTGTGTTTTCATGGCGTGATGGCTCTGCTTTGGGCACCAAATGAGACCACAGCTGGAATCTTGTGTCCAGTTCTGGGCTTCTCAGTTCCAGAAGGACACAGAGCTGCTGGAGACAGCCCAGTGCAGAGCCACAGAGGTGATGGAGGGAGGGGAGCATCTCCCTGCTGAGGGAGCTGGGGCTCTGGAGCTGGGAAAAAGGAGCCTGAGGGGTGACCCCATGGATGTTGATCAATATGGGAAGGGTGGGTGTGAGGAGGATGGAGCCAGGCTCTGCTCAGTGGCATCTAGTGATGGGACAGGATGCAGCGGGTGTGAGCTGGAGCAGAGGAGGTTCCACATCAATGTGAGAAGGACCTTCTTCCCAGTGAGGGTGCCAGAGCCCTGGCAGGGGCTGCCCAGGGGGGTTGTGGAGTCTCCTCCTCTGGAGACATTTCAAACCCACCTGGGCATGTTCCTGTGTGACTGGATCTAGGGGAACCTGCTGTGTCAGGAGGATTGGACTGGATGATCTTTCGAGGTCCCTTCCCATCCCTAACGTTCTGTGATTCTGTGAAATCATTGTGCTCCACGTAGCGCAAACGGCTTTGATTTGGTTGTAGAGGCTCAGACATGATCTGCCGGCTTGAGAAGAGGACACTTGGGTCCAGGGGTCAGCTCTTGATTCATACACGTCCCTGCATCTGGCTCTTACACCACTGTAAAACAAGGTACTAGGGGATAAAACTTTAAGGGTTGGTAATGAAAAGGTAATAAATGGGGATATACAATAGGCTGATGGGAAACTTCATCTGTTTCCCTGAGTTACGGGTGACCTCATAACTCATGGGTGCTGGAGCGAGGCGGAGTTATGAAAGTCATGAGAGGTCATCAATAACAAGTGGAAATGAATGAGGGGCCCTGTTGTGTTTTGTGTTTGCCTGCATCGCCCCGGTGATGAATGTGACAGCGGTTGGGGTGGTGGTGATGCTGACAGAGAGCGCGGGAAGAGCAGAGGACCCTGCAGCAGTGCTGCTGGTAACACCCTGCCTAGGACCCAGGGCTGTCTTCTCCATCCATTAGAATGCACCTTGACTACTGGGTCCAGTTTGAGCACCTCAGGACAAGGGAGACATCGAGGGGCTGGAACGAGGGCAGAGGAGGGCAACGGAGCTGGGGAAAGGGCCTGGAGAATCAGTCTGATGGGGAGAGACTGAAAGAGTTGGGGCTGGTTAGTTTGAGGAAGAGGAGGCTGAGGAGAGACCTCATTGCTCTCTACAACTATCTGAAAGGACCCTGTAGAGATGCTGGTGCTGGGCTCTGCTCACAGGTCATTAGCAACAAAAGCAGAGGGAAGGGCTTCCAGCTCCACCAGGGGAGGGTAGATGGACATCAGGAAGAAATTCTTGATGGACAGAGTGGTCAGGCCCTGGACTGGGCTGCCCAGGGTGGTGGTTGAGTCCCCATCCCTGGATGAGTTTCAGAGTCGCTTAGATGTGGTGCTGGGGGAACTGGTTTAGGGGTGACCTTGTAGAGTGGGGTCGGTGGTTGGACTGGATGGTCCCAGAGGTCTTTTCCAACCAGAGTGATTCTGTGATCAGAAAGTATGTTGCTGCTGTTTCTTGTGGCTGTGTCTTTTAATGCAGCCCTCAGTCTTCTCTCAGGCTGTTTTTTCCAGGGCTGATGGTTTTTCAGGGTTGACTCTGCCCTTGTGCAAACCCTTGCAGAAGCCAAGGTCAGAACAAGGCGTGATGGCCGCTGAGGACCTCGCTCACAGGCGCTGCAAGAAGGCAGCTGTGTGTTCGTAGCTATTCCCCCCATAATGGGATTATAAAGTCATCTCGGGGAGGCTGGAAGGGTAACCTTGGGAAACAAGGCATGAGTCTGGTTCTGGTTCAGATGCGCTGCCTAACTGCAGCTAAATAGCGTCTGTCTCTGCTTCAGCTCACCATCTGCAAGCCAGGGGCTTTGATGTCCTTTCCATGAAGGACTATTACTGGCAAGTGACAGAAAAACAACCACCCAACCCTGAATTGTGCAGATATCCCTGTCCTGGAGAACTGGCCACAGAGCAGCGCTCGAAGGCAGCGTCGCGCGAGGAAACTGCAGGAGCAGGGTTGTGATGAGTCAGTTAAAGAGCCGACGCTCTTCCTGCTGACAGGGGGTTGAACTTCCAAATTTGGTTAGAAGACACTGTTTTGCTGACAGCACTGTCTTTCAGAGGACAAAACCAACCCCTGACCATCTGTAGTCATTTAAGATTCACCCATAACGGTTTTTGTTGTGATGGAGGGGTCGGTGTTAACCTTGACTTCCTGGACGAACGCCAGCTTCTCCCACTCTAGTCATCAAACGTAACCTACTCGCATCCTCTTCTGTCATGAAACACCCTTCCCAGTTCTTGGACACTGGCTGTGTTTCGTGTCTCAAGAGCAAGAGCAGCTTTGCTTCTCCTGCTGCAAGTTATCATCATAGAATCACAGGATCATTCAGGTTGGAAAGGACCCTTGAGATCATCGAGTCCAACCATCAACCCTACTCTGTGAGGCAACCCCTAAACCAGATCCCCCAGCATCACATTTAAGTGACTTCTAAACACATCCAGGGATGGGGACTCAACAGAATCATCCAGGCTGGAAAAGACCTGGGAATCATTGAGTCCAACCATCAACCCTACTCTATGAGATCACCCCTAAACCAGATCCCCCAGCACCACATCTAAGTGACTTCTAAACACATCCAGGGATGAGGACTCAGCCACCACCCTGGGCAGCCCAGTCCAGGGCCTGACCACTCTAAGTTCACAGAATCACAGAACTTTAGGGATTGGAAGGGGCCTCCAAAGATCATCTAGTCCGATCCCCCTGCCAGAGCAGGATCCCCTAGACCAAGCTGCAGCAGTCTATACGTTTCAGTGATGTGTTCCAGGTCATTCTGGAGTGAGGCCACCTCAGATCTACGGGCTTCCTGAGACTGTGTTCATGAGGGACCATCCCATGCAAGTTTCTCCTCTAGTGTTCTGGCAGCTAGGCTTCTCCTTGGGGTGGACTTCAAGGCCATGCGTCGCTGGTGTGCAGACCACTTGTGCCTTATCCCGATGGGAGACAAGGTAAGGAGGATCCCCCTGCCTTCCAACCCTGTAACCCCGCAGGAGGTAAAGGCCCTTTTTCCTTGAACAAGCAGCATAAGTCTGGAGGAGCAGCCCATGCCCTCAGGTGTTGTGAAGAAGCCAGGGATAAATCCTCTAAGCCGGTTTCCACGCTGCAGTAGGTAGGACTGCACGTCAGCCTGAAATGCTTCCCGAGCCTCCGTGCGTGACGACATCGGGGAGCCCTCTGGTACCTGCTGTCGTGTCCTTGGCTGCTTCTCTCCTTCCTTCGCTCTGTTATCTGTTGCTTGGGGATGAAGGCTCCATTTAGGCTGAGAGGAGCAGTTCTGCTGCGGTTGGTGAAAGCTTTGTTTGCTCAAACATCTGAAAAACCTTCTTCTGACTCATGAAGAGCCTTTTTTTCCCCAGTCGCATGTCCCTGACTTCAGCCCTTGATCCTTGGTGTTTCCTGTATGAGGTTTGCTCCTGCTTTATACTGAGGGCTAATGATTCGCAGCACAGGAGCCATAATGAGACAGCAGAGCCTTCAGGTGACAGCAGAGCATCAGTGTGGGATGAGGAACAGAGATGCCTGTGCAAGTCAGTCCTTGGTGAAGACCTTAAGACACCGTTGATGCTCTCTGTCCTCAGTCTCCTCCTCTGGAGACTTTTCAAACCCACCTGGCCATGTTCCTGTGCAACTGGATTAGGTGACCCTGCTGTGGCAGGGGGATTGGACTGGATGATCTTTCAAGGTCCCTTCTAATCCTTAAGTTCTGTGATTGTGATTCTGTGATCAGGGTTCATAAAATCATAGAATGGTTTGGTTGGAAGGAACCTTAGAGATCATCCAGTCCAACCTCCCTGCTTTGGGTAGTGCTGCTAGATTTGGTTCCATTTCAGAAGAGCTTCAGTCATTACAGAACCTCATTCTACACACTGGCTCCAACCCATCTGGTGGGATTTATCCAGCGTCACCCACAGCCTTTGTTGTGCAGTGGGCCAACCAAGCACTGCTTTGCGGGAGGACTTTCTCCTGAGCAGTTCCTGTTGCCTGTGGTTGGAGGTGAGGTTTGCTTTGCTCATGGCAGCACTGAGTGCTCAAGCACTAGTGAGGCTGCACCTTGAGTACTGGGTCCAGTTTGGGGCACCTCAGTCCAAGGGAGACATCGAGGTGCTGGAGCGGGTGCAGAGGAGGGCAGTGAAGCTGGGGAATGGCCTGGAGAATCAATCTGATGAGGAGAGACTGAAAGAGTTGGGGCTGTTTAGTCTGAGGAAAAGGAGGCTGAGGGGAGACCTCATCGCTCTCTGCAACTATTTGAAAGGACCCTGCAGAGATGCTGGTGCTGGGCTCTTCTCACTGGTCATTAGTGACAGAAGCAGAGAGAAGAGCTTCCACTTTCAACAGGGGAGGGTTAGAAATTCATCAGGAAGAAATTCTTGATGGACAGAGTGGTCAGGCAGTGGACTGGGCTGCCCAGGGTGGTGGTTGAGTCCCCATCCCTGGATGAGTTTCAGAGTCGCTTAGATGTGGTGCTGGGGGAACTGGTTTAGGGGTGACCTTATACAGTGGGGTTGGTGGTTGGACTCAATGGTCCCGGGGGTCTTTTCCAACCTGGATGATTCTGTGCTGCTGTCATCTGCTCTGAATGAAACAAGGGTGGGAAACTGCAGTCTTGCTTGATCCGACCTGGATGGGAAGAGCAGTGTCTCTCGGACTTGGCACTCGCTGGAGGCATTTCCATTGGTGGGATGCCCTTTCTAGAGGGTCAGAGGCAATCTTCTCAGTTCCTCACGCTGGCATTTTGCTGATGTGCTCGGTGTCGCGTTAGTAAAGGGGAAGGGAGATGCTAACAGGGAAGATGGGGAAATTAGAGGTTTGGCAAAAGCTGAGGTGTTAACTGTGAGAGAAATGAACGAGTTTGTGTCACCTGGTTCCGATAGCACAATTTAGCTAATGCTTGTTGAACCCCTTCCACCTAGGATTCACCACTGCCAGGAACACTCCCTCCTGCTCTTGGAGTCTTGTCAGAGACACAGAAATCCCAAAGAGGGGAGCATCTCCCTGATGAGGAGAAGGCTGAGGGAGCTGGGGCTCTGGAGCTGGAAAAAAGGAGCCTGAGGGGTGACCCCATGGGTGTTGATCAAGATGTGAAGGGTGAGTGTCAGGAGGATGGAGCCAGGCTCTGCTCAGGGGCACCCAGTGACAGGACAAGGGGCAGCGGGTGTGAGCTGGAGCAGAGGAGGTTCCACATCAGTGTGAGAAGGACCTTGTTCCCAGGGAGGGTGCCAGAGCCCTGGCAGGGGCTGCCCAGGGGGGTTGTGGAGTCTCCTTCACTGGAGACATTTCAAACCCTCCTGACCATGTTCCTGTGCAGCTGGATCTAGGGGATCCTGCTGTGTCAGGGAGATGGGACTGGCTGATCTTTCGAGGTCCCTTCCAATCTCTAATGTTCTGTGATTCTGTGATTCTTTGAGGTGAGTTCATCACCACAGTGAACACATGGAATCCTAGAATGTCTTCAGTTAGAAGTGACCTCCAAAGGCCGTCTAGTCTAACCCCCCTACAACAAGCAGGACCGTCACCAGACCAGGTTGCCCACAGCCCCATCCAGCCTGACCTTGAATTGCTCCAGGGATGGGGCCTCCAGCACCTTTCTGAGAGCAAAACTGAGGGATAAGATATAAGCGGCTCTTCCCATAAGAGCTCATGTTATTGAGGGGGGAGCGGTTGGCTCATGAGGAGCGACACAAGGTTTGCTCTGCTCATGGCAAGTCATTTTCTCTCCTGATGCTGCCTTTGGGCATGAGCACACGTTTCCATCGCAGCTCTGTCGGGTGAGGAATAGGTTCTTCAGTGTAGGGTTGAGCTGAGCTTTGCCCCATGAACCCCAGATAGTGGTCAGACCCTTTCTGTGGGTTGTGTCTCCAAACCAAACCTCACCAGGCATCATCGTGTCTGGTGCTGCAGCAGCGTTGGGACTGCCTGAGAGAACAGACCCATAAATTTCCTTTCCTTGTTTGCCCAAATTAATAATAATAAAGCAGGGGAGCCAATTAAGAAAGGTAGGAGTTGAGATTCTCTTGAGCCCCAGAGGACTCCACGGCAATTAGAGCTCTGCAGAAGGCTTTTCGCCGCATCTTTGAGCCCGAGGGTCGTGTTGGGTTTGTGAGAGCTGTTTCATTATCAGAGCTGTGGTTTGCACAGGGGACATTAGACACTGGCCTGAACGACCCAACCACTGATCATCTTTATCCTTCTCTTGGCTGGAGCTCTGTGGCTTTGACGTTGCCATCGTGAGAGGCAGCTCCGCTTTCATCATGTTTCTGGGGTTTTCTTATCACAGAGATATTATTGGGGTGAGATTGAGGAAGAAGGGGCTGAGGGGAGACCTCATCGCTCTCTACAACTATCTGAAAGGATTCTGCAGAGATGCTGGGCTCTTCTCACAGGTCATTAGTGACAAAAGCAGAGGGAAGAGCTTCCAGCTCCAACAGGGGAGGGTTAGACTGGCCATCAGGAAGAGATTCTTCCTACAGAGAGTGGTCAGGCCCTGGGATGGGCTGCCCAGGGTGGGGGTTGCGTCCCCATCCCTGGATGAGTTTAAGTCACTTAGATGTGGTGTTGGGAGATGTTGTACACGGGGTGACCTTGCAGAGTGGGGTTGATGGTTGGACTTGATGATCCCAGAGGTCTTTTCCAACCTGAATGATTCTGTGAAGCTGTTAACAAAAGCAACTGAGACATTGGTGCTGATGTTCTGCACAAGATAGAGGCTCTTTCGGATGGACTGATGTGTCCCTGACTTTTGCAAGTGGACAAATGCCTTTTGGATGCTGTTTCTCTGTGTAAAATAGAGGGGGATGTGGCTGGAGCAGCTCATGAAGGTTCTTCAGGGAGGAACCAGCCAGGTTGGATGGGACTCTGGGCAACCTGGTCTGGTGGGAGGCGTCGCTGCCCATGGCAGGAGGTTGGATCTGGATGATCTCAGGTCCTTTCCAACCCAACCCGTCTGTGATTCAACTAGTCCTATGGTTGGGTTGCTGTGATCACAGAATCACAGAACATTTGAGATCATCCAGTCCCATCTGCCTGCCACAGCAGGATCCCCTAGATCCAGTCACACAGGAACATGCCCAGGAGGGTTTGAAATGTCTCCAGAGAAGGAGACTCCACAACCCCCATGGGCAGCCCCTGCCAGGGCTTTGTCACCCTCACTGGGAAGAAGGTCCTTCTCATATTGATGTGGAAGCTCTCTGTGTTCCAGCTGACACCTGGTGTCCCTTGTCCTGTCATTGGGTGCCCCTGAGCAGAGCCTGGCTCCATCCTTCTGACAGGACAATCACATCTTGATCAACATCCATGGGGTCACCCCTCAGGCTCCTTTTTCCCAGCTGCAGAGCCCCAGCTCCCTCAGCCTCTCCTCAGCAGGGAGATGCTCCCCTCCCTCCATCACCTCTCTAGCTCTGCGCTGGGCTCTCTCCAGCAGTTCCATGCCCTTCCCCTTCCCTGATGCTCACAGGGACTATCTGGCTATGAGAATTTCTGCCTTTGTTACAACTGCTTCTCAGACAAACAGAGCATCTGGTTGATAATATCAATGATGAGCTGAAGATCCTAAAAAGAAATGATCCCCAGACTCTTGACGAGATGGATGCTGTTATTTGTGGCGCTCGGCATATGGTGGCAAATAATTTAGCACCAAACAAGCTTTCATTTGGCCACCCACTCGATTGCTGGGCTCTTGTAAATGAAGGAGGTCTTTAAAGATTGTGTTTGTGTCCAAGTTATAGGCTTAAGCAGCCATCCTTCACTCTGTAGAGCGTGGCGTGCGTGCCTCAAACGCTCCGTTTATTGAGCAGCTCTTAATTTGGGATCATTAAGTGTAAACAAGGCGGGAACCTCCTGCAATCAGCCCAAGACGTCGATATTTAACAGATGTGGGGATGTCTGGGACTGGATTCTGTTCCTACCACAGAGCTGCTGGACAGAGCCCAGCTCAGAGCCATGAGGATGATGGAGAGAGCGGAGCATCTCCCTGCTGAGGGAGCTGGGGCTCTTCAGTTTGGAAAAAGGAGCCTGAGGGGTGACCCCATGGATGTTGATCAAGATGTGAAGGGTGGGTGTGAGGAGGATGGAGCCAGGCTCTGCTCAGGGGCACCCAGTGATGGGACAAGGGGCAGCAGGTGTGAGCTGGAGCAGAGGAGGTTTCACAGGAAACACCGGCTGTGAAGGGCTGAATCCCTTTTTGCACCACACTCCCTCCTGCCTTGGGATTCCCCAGCCCTTTCCTGTCCACTTGCTAAAGGCTCCCTCCAAGCTGCAGCTTGAAAGGGTTGAACTTGGGGAGAACCTGCCCATGTAGCACCAACCAGGGGGGTTTCCTTAGGACCAGGTCTTCTCTCTGCAGTTTCACCCTCCTCTCCAGAAAGAAAAGCAAAACCAGCTGTTGTTTAATTACCTGTTGCTCTTACAGGTTGCTGTTAATTACAGCAAAGCCCCGCTGCTGCTCTGCACGTCTCTGGTTTTCTCCCAGGCTTCCCAGTGTGGGAAGGACGTGGCCAAGGGTGCTGATGCAGAAAGTTCTATCAACTAATGTGTTTTTAAAATGCACGGTGTCGTCTGGCTAAACATTGCTGCAGAACAACCTTGCTCTGCCCTTGCCTGGTCCCCCAGCTGATTGTGCACCGCTGGTGCCAGCTCTGCAGCGCCTGTTCAGCTGGTCCCAGTTCACCCTCCGAGGCAGGACCAGCGGGTGGGGATGAGGAGTGAGGGATCCTCATGATGCTCGTTGAGCTCCCAGCATAGCTGGAGTCTTTATGTGCAGAGTCCCACAGGAGGCTGCATTTCTGAGTGAGGTTCTGCTGGTCCTGTGTCCAGCCGTGGGGTCTTCACATAAGTATCTGGGTCTCACGGAACCACAGGGCATCAGGGATTGGAAGGGACCCCAAAAGATCATCCAGTCCAATCCTGCTGCCACAGCAGGATCATAGAATCATCATGGATTGGAAGGGACCCCGAAAGATCATCCAGTCCCATCCCCTGCCAGAGCAGGATCCCCTAGATCCAGTCACACAGGAACATATCCAGGTGGGTTTGAAAAGTCTCCAAAGAAGGAGACTTTGCCTCACAGCCACTTGTTTCAGGGGGTTGTTTTCTCCTTGCTTATGTAATTCTTGTTGACAAATTAAGTATGGCCTGAATGTATGTGTTAAACAAAAGCTCTTCATAAGGAGACCAGCCTGAAGCTGGGAGAAAGGCTGACCTCTGACTTTAGTGAGGCAAAACCCAGCTGGGCGATGGCTGGAGGGGAACGTGAAGGTGGGGATGAAGAAGCTTAGGTTCTGGCTTGGCATGGTAACAAGAGGACAAGGGGAAGGGGTTCCAGACTTGAAGAGGGGAGGTTGAGGTTGGACATGAGGAGCAAAATCTTTGCTGTGAGGGTGTTGAGATGCTGGAACAGGTTCCCCAAGGCAACTGCCCCATCGCTGGCAGTGTGAAGGGCAGGTAGGCTGGGGCCCTGAGTAACCTGCTCTGGTGAAGGTGTCCCTGCCTGTGCAGGAGGCTTGGAGCTGATCTTTAAGGTCCCTTCCAACGCCAACCATTCTGTGATTCGGGTCCATCAGCAGAGGAATCACAGCGCAGTAAGGACTGGAAGTGACCTCAAAAGGATCCATCAGCACAGTCCATGCATTTATTAAGTAACCTGAGTGTGGCTACAGCCAGAAGAGCTGGAAAGCCCATATAATCACCCACATTTGCAGTCATCCCTAGAAGGAGCAGTGGCAGCCCCATGGCCCGAGCGCCTCGAGCTTATTTACAGCCCCCGAGGCGCCCCAGCCCTGCTTTGCTCGTTTATGAACGCAGTAAATGCGGGGATATGAAAGAAATAAATACCCCTGGCTTTAAATGCCTGGCATTTTCCTTTTTGGTTAGAAACCCTTAATCTGAGGTTTATGGCCATTGTGGGGCTTTTTGCTCTGGGCTCCTTGTTTCGTGGCTCATGCATTTTGCAGCGGGTCGCAGTCGCTGCACGGTGCCGACCAAGGACTCCAAGTGCAAATGGATGGGGAGGGAGAGGCTGGAGCGGTTCCCCGCAGCCATTTCTTGATGTCTCGGTGGTTTTAAGCTGCTTGGGGCTGCTCCTTGAACCCCAAATACCCCGGTGGCCTGGCTTGTCTCTATTCTCCAAGTAATTTACGTACACGATGCGGCGCTTCCCACAAGTCAGGCTGGACTTAATGGTCTGACAGCGTTTCCGTGATAAACCCAAGGGGTTTATAGAGCAGCCATAAAAATTCACTCCAGGGAAAGACTTGGCGCAGCGCAGCCTCCACCAGAATCTATCTTCTTCTGCCTTAAATCAGGAATAAATCAGTTCAGCTGCTGCAGCTTCCAGAAGTTACAAAAGGAAAAAGTTTTGTGGGGTTTTTTTTTTGGTCCTTGGAAACTGAAATCCAGTCGCTTCAGTACAGAGAAGGGCTGGTCTTGGCTCTGAAAGAACCTGCCTCTGCTGAAAACTTCTCCTTTGCAAAGCTGAGCCACTGGCAAAAACCTTCCAGGCTCCTCAGGAACACCTTTTGCAGGAGGCAAGCTGGTGCTTTTGTGGCAGGAAGAGAACCACAGAGCATCAGGGATTGGAAGGGACCTCGAAAGACCATCCAGTCCCCCTGACACAGCAGGATCCCCTAGATCCAGTCACACAGGAACATCTCCAGGTGGGTTTGAAATGTCTCCAGAGAAGGAGACTCCACAACTCCCCTGGGCAGCCCCTGCCAGGGCTCTGTTTCTGTAATATATTACATATATTTATTTAAATAAATGTTATAAGAAATATAATTTTGTTAAAATATAATTTTTCAGAATTCTATGATTCTAAATAGATTTATATCCAGGTAGTGTGTGAATGTCTATATTCCTCAGACTGTATATTTTGCTGGAAGGTGGTTTTGCATCTTCTGAAGAGGAAGAGACAAGAGCCTGGAATGGGTTGCCCAGGAAGGTGGTGGAGGCCCCATCCCTGGAGGTGTTCAAGGCCAGGCTGGATGGGGCTCTGGCCAGCCTGATCTAGGGTGGGGTGTCCCTGCCCATGGTAGGGGAGTTGGAACTGGATGATCCTGTGGTCCCTTCTAACTCTGACTGACTCTATGACTTGGTCTGGGTGATCCTGCTGTGGCAGGGGGATTGGACTGGATGATCTTTCGGGGTCCCTTCCAATTCCTAATGACTGGATCTAGATGATCCTGCTCTGGCTGGGGGACTGGACTGGATGATCTTTTGGGATCCCTTCCAATCTCTAATGACTGGATCTAGGGGATCCTGCTGTGTCAGGGGGACTGGACTGGCCTTTCGAGGTCCCTTCCAATCCCTAATGACTGGATCTAGGGGATCCTGCTGTTTAAGGGGTTTGGACTGGCTGGTTTTTCAGGGTCCCTCCCAATCCCTAACGATTCTATGATGCTGAGTCTTTAGAGTCCCGCGTTTCAGTGGCGTGACTACCAGAAGCAATTAGCAGAAGCCTAGCGGACCGCCGGTGCCTTTCCTTTCCAGACTAACAAATTGCCCGGGAGAGCGGCGCGGCCGGGCAGGAGGCTGTTGACACAGCACGGGAGTGTTTTATCAGGAAATAATCACACCAGCACGGCTCTCCGTCTGTGGGCAATAGGAGCTGGAAAGGAAAACAAATGCTCTGCTGCAGAGCCGTTCTCGAACGCGGACTGCTTACGCCTATTTACATAATGAATCCATCACTTATCGCCCCCGGGAGATTAGATAATTAAGCACTGAACAACTTATATTTATTCATGCACTTTCAAGAGTGAATGAATTATCCCTTCCAACTCCCCCGACGAGTAACAGGAGGGCAGTGGTGGGATTTTGTGGTGGAAACGGCGGGGCTTAGGGCGCTGTCAGCAGGTCTGCTGATGACACAGAGCTGGGTGGTGTCACCGACACCCCAGCAGACTGTGCTGCTGTTCAGTGGGACCTGGACAGGCTGGAGAGCTGGGCAGGGAGAAGTTTAATGAAGTATAACAAGGGTCAGTGTAGAGTCTGGCATCTGGGCAAAGAACAACACCAGGAACCAGTATGGGTTGGGGACTGACCTGTTGGAGAGCAGTGGAGGAGAAAGGGACCTACCTGGGGTCCTGGTGGACAGCAGGATGACCATGAGCCAGCAGTGTGCCTTTGTGGCCAACAGCATCCTGGGGTGGATCACAAGGGTGGTGGTTAGCAGATCGACAGAGGTTCTTCTCCCCGTCTACTCTGCCCTAGTGAGAAAACATCTGGAGTCTTGTGTCCAGTTCTGGGCTCCTCAGTTCAAGAGGGATGTGGAGCTGCTGGAGAGTCCAGTGTAGGGCAACGAGGATGATGAAGGAAGTGGAGCACCTCCCTTACGAGGAGAGGCTTAGGGAGCTGGGTCTCTTTAGCTTGGAGAAGAGGAGACTGAGGGGTGACCTCATTAATGTCTATAAATATGTGAAGGGTGGGTGTCAGGAGGATAGAGCCAGGCTCTGCTCAGTGTCATCTAGTGATAGGACAAGGGGCAGCAGGTGTGAGCTGGAGCAGAGGAGGTTCTGTATAAATATCAGAAGGAACTTCTTCCCAGTGAGGGTGATGGAGCACTGGAAGGTGCTGCCCGGGGAGGTTGTGGGGTCTCCTCTGGAGATGTTTAAAACCCACCTGGGGATGTTCCTGTGCGACTGGATGTAGGGGATCCTGCTGTGTCGGGAGGATTGGACTGGCTGATCTTTGGAGGTCCCTTCCAATCCCTCATCACTGGATCTGGGGGATCCTGCTGTGTCGGGAGGATGGGACTGGCTGATCTTTGGAGATCCCTTCCAGTCCCTAATGTCCTGTGATTCTGTGTCTGTGTGCTTGTTTTCTTTTTCTTGCATTTTTTTCCAAAGCAGCAGATATTGATCTTTAGAAGACAGGACACAAAGAAGCTGTGTTTGGTTACAAGTCAATAGAAATGATTTTGGGCCCATTTATTAGCTGTGTGGATGTTCTTGATACAAATTCAGATGGGGAAGCTGGTGGGTTTCTTGCATGAGTCTGATTTTTTTTCGGAAGGAATTAATGTGCACTGTGGATAACAATCTTAGCAGCTGTTCAGCCAGAGTTTGCCCCCACAGATGGAGATGTCTCCAGTGCAGGTGGCTCTGGTGAGTTACTCACCTGCAGCTTCTATGTAGTCACTGTGAGGAACAGACCTGAAGGGAGGTTGTAGTCAGATGGGGGTCAGGCTCTTCTCCCAGGCAACCAGCTCCAGGACAAGAGGTCAGGGCCTGAAGCTGCCAGGGGAGGGTTAGGTTGGATGTCAGGAAGCCCTTCCTCCTGGAAAGGGTGATCAGAGCCTGGACTGGGCTGCCCTGGGCAGTGGTGGAGTCCCCATCCCTGGGGTGTTGAAGGGCAGCCTGGCTGTGGCCCTGCGTGCCCTGGTCTGGCCACTGTGTTGATGTTAGGTGCTGGTCTGGGCTGGATGAGCTCAGAGGGCTTCTCCAGCCTCAGTAATCCTGTGATTCTGAACTGACCTCACTTGGCAGCCGATCACCCCATCCCATGACGTAGCCAAGCCTGGCAAGGTGACCCAGGATGCCACTTCAGGGATTGAGACCAGCTCAGAGGTGCTAGCAGCCTCCAGTACGTTCAGGAGATCTGAGTCCATCCTCAGTGAGCTGGAAAAGAACTGCTCTTGGCTGCTCTTAAATCCAACAGCTGGAAAGGTCAGTCATCCTCCCGAAGGCATTTCCTCTCCTTTCCAGGGAGGTCAGGGCAATGTGCAGGTGTCTCACAGGAGAGAGAGCAGCTCAGTCTGCGTGTGGTACCTTCATCGCTCCGCGTTAGAAGCTGGTCCAGACTCTGGCATGAGATGTCTGTTCCCCCCTTATTCTAAGCTTTGCTTCACTCTGCCTGTTCTCATCGTCTGAATTATCAACTACTTTGAGGAACCTGGTCTAGTGAGAGGTGCCTCTGCCCATGGTGGGGCTTGGGACTAGATGATGTGAGAAGGTCCCTTCCAACCCAGACCAGTCATGGTGATGCTGCGTGATGGTCTCAGTTAGTGAAGAGAAGTTGAAGGTGGTGTAAATCCTGATTGTTTGATAACTGCTTCTCTCCTGTGTTTAAGTCATGACTAGAAGATGTTCATCTTAACAGGGATGATGTGTTCCTGTGCGACTTGGTCTCGGTGATCCTGCTCTGGCAGGGGGATTGGACTGGATGATCTTTTGAGGTCTCTTCCAGTCCCTAATGTTCTGTGATGAGAGACAGGGTCTTGCCCTCTAGTGCCATTCCAGAGCTGAAAGTGGCTGGTGATTTACACCCACTTGTGCTCAATTCCACCATGGGACAGCCTTCAGATTTCAGTGCAAGGGAGTTGGAGCTTATGGCCTTCAGGAGTCATGACAGGAGAGAATCCCAGAATCATTCCGATTGGAAAAGACCCCTGGGATCATCCAATCCAACCACCAAGCCTACTCCACAAGGTTACCCCTAAACCACATCTGCCAACATCTAAGCCACTTCTAAACACATCCTGGGATGGGGACTCAACCCCCACCCTGGGCAGCCCATCCCAGTCCCTGACCACTCTCTCCAGGAAGAATCTCTTCCTGATGTCCAATCTAACCCCTCCCCTGTTGGAGCTGGAAGCCCTTCCCTCTGCTTCTGTAACTAATGACCTGTGAGAAGAGCCCAGCACCAGCACCTCTGCAGGGTCCTTTCAGAGAGCTGTAGAGAGCGATGAGGTCTCCCCTCAGCCTCCTCTTCCTCCAATTGCAAGAAGTCCCCCTGGAGCCTTCACTTCTCTGGGCTGAACAGCCCACATTCCTCCAGCCTGTCCCCACAGCAGAGGGGCTACAGCCCTCCAACCATCTTCATGGCCCCCTCTGGACCAACTCCAACACCTCAGGTCCAGGTCAAGCCTTAGGTGAAGGTGGCACCTCTTTTTGAGGAGATACAGACTCCTCAACCATCCCACAGGGGCCATCTGGTGAGTGGCTGGTGACACCAGAGGCAGAACCACCTCTGGATGTTTTTCACAGGTCATGAAGCCAGCAGCTTCTTCCCCATCACCTGCTCTGAAGTGATGTGAGAGCTGTAGGAAATCTCTGAGTTAATTAATTGTGAACAACTTTAATCATGTTCATTAAGAGCTCTAATGTTGTTAATTAATAACATAAACATTTTCAGTAGCATGACTGGCTTCCCTGTAGTTCTGGGCTGATGCTGAGAAAACGGGTTTTGTTTTGGGGCCGGGTGATGGGTAGATAAGTCCTTCCACCTGATTCTGGGCAAATAAGGGTCAGTCTGGATGGTCGAATCCTATTAACCAGGAAAATGTGGCAGCACAGCCACACGTCTGGTGGAGATGATCCTGAAAGCAGCAGGTGAAGATTGAGGTTGGCCATGAGGAACCAACTCTTTGCTGTGAGGGTGGGGAGAGGCTGGAACAGGCTGCCCCAGGCAGTTGTGGCTGCCCCATCCCTGGAAGTGTTGAAGGGCAGGTTGGTTCGGGCCATGAGCAACCTGCTCTAGTGGAGGTGTCCCAGCCTGTGCAGGGGGGTTGGGACTGGGTGATCTTCAGGGTCCCTTCCAACCCCAGCCAGTCCATGATTCTCTGATCATAGAATCATAGACTCATAAAACAGTCCTTTTAGGATGGATGGGACTGGATGATCTTCTGAGGTCACTTCCAATCCCTAGTGTTCTGTGACTCTGTGAAATCGATTAGCTGCAGTCAGCTCGGGTTTAAGGGGGCTTCACTGGTCTCCCCCCTCCACGCAAAGCCAAATGCCTCTCATTAGTATTATTGGGGTAAAAGACTAATTAGAAAAGGAATGTCCTGGTTTTCCCTCTGTCGCTGGGTTAGTGTCTCATTAGCTCTTCATCTGGGAACATATTTTGCTAGAGGAGGATCTTTTCTCTATTGAAACAAAAGCTGAACTCACCGTTGACCTTGGTGCCACAGTATTGGGCCACAAGGCAACAAACAGCTGCAGGACTTGGGGCATCGAGGGGAGGCAGAGGTTTGAATCCTTTTAATGAATCCTGGTTCGAACCACTGCTGGAGGAACGATGCGTTTGGCTGCATCACCCCTGCTCTTTGTTGGGTTTGGGTTTCTGGAGAACTGGGCTGGTGGGGGATTGGGCTAGATGATCTTTTGAGGTCCCTTCCAATCCCTAATGATTCTGTGATTCTGTGGGGAGAGGTTGGGGGGTCTGGAGAGCAAGGCTGGTGGGGAGAGGCTGAGGGAGCTGGAGAACAGGGGTGGTGGGGAGAGGCTGAGGGAGCTGGAGAACAGGGGTGGTGGGGAGAGGCTGAGGGAGCTGGAGAACAGGGGTGGTGGGGAGAGGCTGAGGGAGCTGGAGAACAGGGGTGGTGGGGAGAGGCTGAGGGAGCTGGAGAACAGGGGTGGTGGGGAGAGGCTGAGGGAGCTGGAGAACAGGGGTGGTGGGGAGAGGCTGAGGGAGCTGGAGAACAGGGCTGGTGGGGAGAGGATGAGGGAGCTGGGGCTGTTCAGCCTGGAGAAGAGGAGGCTGAGGGGAGACCTCACTGCTCTCTGCCTGAAGGATGGTTGGTCTGAGGTGGGGTTTGCCCTCTTCTCCCTAAGGACTGACAATAGGAGCCGAGGAGATGGGGTCAGGCTGTGCCAGTGGAGGGTCAGGTTGGTTCTGAGGAAAAACTCCTTCCCAAAAAGAGTGGGGAGCCCTGGGAACAGGCTGCCCAGGGAGAAGGCACCATCCCTGGAGGGGTTCAACCACTGGGTAAGGAAATCTTTTCTCTTGATAAATCTGAAGCCCCACAACGTGGTCCCACGTGAGCAGAAGGGCTTTTAGATGCTAACGAGATGCCCACAAACACACTCTGTATAAATACTCCAAACAGGAGAGCGTGTTTGTATTGCGAGAGGACTCATTACGAGCTCGAGCGCCGAGAGTCACCCCGTGGCCCGATGCCGTTCATCCTGGGGCGGCCGCTGAGCAAGGTGTCTTCTTAATTAAAAGTTAATGTATTTTTCATTAGCCAGCTCCTCAAATGTCAGGCCAGAGCCTCTCCAGCTGTCCTTTGGAAGACGGGTAGGGAGCCTTCGCTTCGGCCGAAACAAAACTCCGGCCGCGACGCTGGCGAAGAGGGAGCCGACGGGAGCCCAGCGGGAGCGCGAGGCGCTGAGAGGGAATCGAGGGGAGCAGATGAAAACATCCAGTGCTCTCCTAAATGAACGACCCTCTCTTTCATTTCTCCTCAAGAAAAGATGTCCTCATTAGCCCTGCTCCGTGCGACAGATTGTTGTAATTACTGCTGCTTCAGCCTGTCTAGGGCTCTCCAAATATTTTATTAGTTAAAAAAAAGGTGCTTTTTTGTGCTGGAAAAATTGTTGTGAGGTCCCTGTGGGCGGTTTCCGTGCGTGAGGGTGGTGGGATGGATCAGCACCACTCCTGTGGGCCAGTGTCCTCGGTCAGAGTGGCCACGGCGCCGGTCTCCTGCAGCAGCTACCTGAGGGAGGGAGATGTGGTCCTGCTGTAGCAGGGGGGTGGGACTGGAAGATCGTTCCAGGTCCCTTCCAATCCCTAATGTTCTGTGATTCTGTGATTTCATGATGTAGTAACTACTCCTGGCTTTCTCGCTGACCTGCTCGATGGCACCGAGCTGCTGGAGAGAGCCCAGGGCAGAGCCACAGGGATGGTGGAGGGAGGGGAGCATCTCCCTGCTGAGGAGAGGCTGAGGGAGCTGGGGCTCTGGAGCTGGGAAAAGGAGCCTGAGGGGTGACCCCATGGGTGTTGATCAATATGTGACAGGTGGGTGTGAGGAGGATGGAGCCAGGCTCTGCTCAGGGGCACCCAGTGACAGGACAAGGGGCAGCGGGTGTGAGCTGGAGCAGAGGAGGTTCCCCATTGATATGAGAAGAACCTTGTTCCCAGGGAGGGTGCCAGAGCCCTGGCAGGGGCTGCCCAGGGTGGTTGTGGAGTCTCCTTCTCTGGAGGTGTTTCAAACTCACTTGAATGTGTTCAGGTACAACTGGATCCAGGGGACTAGACTGGATGATCTCCTTCTCTGGAGACATTTAAAACCCACCTGGATATGTTCCTGTGCAACTTGGTCTAGGTGGGTCCAAGGGCAGGGTGATTGGACTAGATGGTCTTTCGAGGTCCCTTCCAATGCCTAATGTTCTGTGATTCTGTGACCTTGGATGGGCAACATTCTCCTTCCCAATTGTCTTCCTCTGTTTGGCTTTTAAGGTTTTGGGTGCAGAAGCCCGTTGGTGGTCTGGCTGCACCTCTCCCGTAACACCCATGGGAGCCACCACGACCCACGTCCTAGCAGTCAAGCGTTCCTGTTTCTTGTAGAGCAGAGCTGTAGACAGCCTCTCCCCACAGCCCTTTGGGCTCTTCCCAAAGCAGCACCAGGAATATTAAGCAGGAGAAGGGCCAGGGGCCGGCGGGCTCGACGCACGGTGCCGTATCAATCGCTGCAGCGGTTAATACAATCTGTGGCACTTTCAATTAGCTTCTTGCTTAGGTAGGAGCAGCGGGAAGGGACAGGACACAGAGCTGCTTGGGTGCTGCTGCAAAATCAGCCCGTTGCCAGGGAGTGACCCCTTCCCAAAGGTGCAGACACCAACCACACGTTGCAGTGAACAGACTCAGCAGATGAACTACTCAAGAGACGTTGATGGCAGCGTTTCTGTTGGAGGGCGTGTGAAGAAGTGGAAGGTGGTGCTTTGGAAAGTAGGTACTGGGGGAAGGTTTTATGACCACAGATGTCATGTTGTAGAATGGTTCAGACTGGAAGGGACCCTTAAGACCATCTAGTTCCAACCCCATTGTCCTGAGCGTGTCCTCTCTCCCACCAGACCAGGTTGCTCAATGCCCTGTCCAGGACCAGCAGTGCTCGCAGTGGTTTTTTCCCAAAGGACAAGGTCTTGGATGAGGCAGCACTGGTCTGTTTGATGCCTGTGGACATGAGGAAGGAGAGGCCTTGGGGCCAGCAGACAAATCCAAAGTTCTGAGGAGACTGAAGCAGTCTAACCCTAAGATGCTGTGAACACTGAAAGGAACCTCGAAAGAGCAGCTCTCGGCATTTACGTGTGATATCACTTCAAGGTTTCCTTACTGCAGAGCCTGCAGCTGAGAGTCAGCAGCCCCCTGCTTTGTTGTCTTTTGCAGAGGTGGTCCAGCTGAGCCTGCCTGAGGACCAGAAGGTCAGCGTCACCACTGTCACCGTGGGGCTGAGCACCGTCCTGACCTGCAGCATCCGCGGGGCGCTGCGGCCGCCCATCATCTGGAAGCGCAACGGCGTCATCCTCAACTTCCTCGACCTGGAGGACATCAATGTAAGTCCTTGGTTGTCTCTGATGGTTTTCTTTTTGTGGCATTGACTGCCTTTAGCAGGTGAAGCTTCCAAGAGAACAAGTTCTATTGGGCTGTTGTTGAGGAAGGCTGGGAGCTGGTGTGATACTGGAGGGTTTGCTGAATGTCTCAGGAATAAGATTGAGAGAGGTTCTCCTTCTGCTCTGCTCTGCCCTGCTGAGACCTCAGCTGGAATCTTGTGTCCAGCTGTGGGCCCCTCAGGTCCAGAAGGACACAGAGCTGCTGGAGAGAGCCCAGCACAGAGCCACAGGGGTGATGGAGGGAGGGGAGCATCTCCCTGCTGAGGAAAGGCTGAGGAAGCTGGGGCTCTGGAACTGGGAACAACAGAGCCTGAGGGGTGACCCCACGGATGTTGATCAAGATGGGAAGGGTGGGTGTGAGGAGGATGGAGCCAGGCTCTGCTCAGGGGCACCCAGGGACAGGACAAGGGGCAGCGGGTGTGAGCTGGAGCAGAGGAGGTTCCACATCAGTGTGAGAAGGACCTTCTCACCTTCCCAAGGAGGGTGCCAGAGCCCTGGCAGGGGCTGCCCAGGGGGGTTGTGGAGTCTCCTTCTCTGGAGATGCTTAAAAACCTCCTGGGCTTGTTCCTGTGCAGCTGGATCTCGGGGATCCTGCTGTGTCAGGGGGACTGGACTGGATGATCTTTCGAGGTCCCTTCCAACCCCTAGTGCTCTGGGAATCTGTGATCTCTTTTGTGCTTTTAAAATGTCCAGGGTCAGCGCTGTGGCTAGGACCACAGAATTCTTGAGGTTGAGGCTGTGAAAAGCAAAACATTGATGCAATGGAGAGCAGGGCTGCTTGGACTGTCTTGTTAATGAAATTCAAACCCAGTGCAAATAGCTCTGGTTCTTCATCCCTTGGTGCTCATCCCATTTGATGCCACCAGTGGTCCATGGGTGGCAGCCCTGGAAACCCAGGGCAAAGCAGTTCTGTGGATCATCTGCTCAGGGATCTCATTCCTGGGACAAAGGAGCAGGTTCATCAAGGGCACGAAATGCTGTCTGTAGTCAGCAATGCGATCTGTCCTTTGTCTCAACCAAATCATATGTATTTATATTTCCCTTCCACCCCTGATGTTCTGTGATTCTGTGGTCTTCTCCCAAATTCCTAATGATAGAACAAGAGGAAATGCCCTCAAGTTGTGTCAGGGGAGGTTTAGATTGGATCTTGGGAAGAAGCTCTTTGCTGAGAGAGTGGTTGGGCACTGGACCAGGCTGCCCAGGATGGTGATGGAGTCCCAATCCCTGGAGGGGTTTAAAAACCGAGTTGCTGGAGCACTGGAGGCCATGGTTAGAGAGCTGTTGGGGTGAGAGCTGGACTTGATGCTTCTGGAGGTCCTTCCCAGCCAGGGTGATTCTATGCTCTCCGCTCCTCCCGCTTCCCTGGCCTTGCAGCCAGCTCCCATCTCTCACGTCTCTGACGCGAGGTTGAAAGGATGGGATTGTCCCTCCAGGTGTGGCAGCCCCATCGCAGGAGGTGGGACGGATCCCTTTTAATTCTTGGTGCAGCTCTGGCACACGAGTCATCACTTGTAGGAAGGGCAATGTCTGACTACTGGTCTGAGCTTACCGGTGGATTCAACAGCGTTCAGTTGCGGGCAGAGTGGGAGGCAGTGCACAGCAAGCACAGGCTGTATTTCATTTCTCTTTGCATTGCAGTGCCCACTAAATCAGGTGTTGTTTTAATTACACTACAGCAGGGCTTGATGTATATTTCTGCTCAGCTCTCGTTAGTTTGATAGGCACTCAGTTCAGAGCTGCTACAGTCGCGATGCAGCAGCCCCCCGAGTCGCTTTGCCTGCCCCCCGTTAGCTCGCTGCAGCACGCGGGGTGGAAGGGGGCTCTGAGACAGGGGTCTGTCGGCTGCGCCGCAGCAGGAGGGTCGTGTGTGCTGGGGGTGGGAGATGCTGCCTGCACAAAGCCAGTAGGTAGTGCAGAATCACCCAGGTTGGAAGGGACCTGCAATGGGCATCTCGTCCAAACCCCCTGCGGTGGGCAGGGCATCCTCAGCTAGATCGAGTTGGCCAGGTCTTCTCATTGGGGACTGACCTGCTGGAGAGCAGTGTAGGTGAACGGGACTTGGGGGTCCTGGTGGCCAGCAAGATGGCCAGGAGCCAGCAGTGGACCCTTGTGGCCAAGAAAGCCAACAGCATCCTCAGGTGGATCAGCACTGGAGTGGTTAGCAGATGGAAAGAGGTTCTCCTCTGCCCTGGTGACAGCAGGTCTGGAACCTTCTGTCCATTTCTGGGCCCCTCAGCTCCAGAAGGACACAGAGCTGCTGGAGAGAGCCCAGTGCAGAGCCACAGAGATGATGGAGGGAGGGGAGCATCTCCCTGCTGAGGAGAGGCTGAGGGAGCTGGGGCTCTGGAGCTGGGAAAAAAGGAGCCTGAGGGGTGACCCCATGGATGTTGATCAAGATGGGAAGGGTGGGTGTGAGGAGGATGGAGCCAGGCTCTGCTCAGGGGCACCCAGTGACAGGACAAGGGGCAGTGGGTGTGAGCTGGAGCAGAGGAGGGTCCACATCCATGTGAGAAGGACCTTATTCCTGGGGAGGGTGCCAGAGCCCTGGCAGGGGCTGCCCAGGGGGATTGTGGAGTCTCTTTCTCTGGAGACGTTTCCAACTCATGTGGATATGTTCCTGTGTGACTGGATCTAGGGGATCCTGCTGTGGCAGGGGGATGGGACTGGATGATCTTTCAAGATCCCTTCCAATCCCTCACCATGAGGAAAGTCCTTCTCACATTGATGTTGAACCTCCTATGACAAAACCCAGGTTTAACAAGTCCAGTCCTCTGAGGGGTTGATACCTGCTTGTAGCATGGAAGTAGCATCAAGGTTCTCTTGGAGGTTTGTGCTGTGAAGACTCAAGTGTTCCCAGCAGGACGGGTCAGGGTGATGGGTGCAGATGGCTCAGACCTTCAGTTCTTGGTGGGTAGAGACACTCCCATGAAAACAATCATCTGTCTGAAGGCTCTGACAGCAGGAAAGCAAAGGCAGGGTGATTCTTAATGCACTTGAAGGCAGTTAATTAAATTACTTCCGTTTTCTTTCCGCACGCCTCCAGCAGAAACTCGATTGGGTTTGTGCTTTGCACAGGCAGGCTGGCAATTGGGCTAATTGGAAGTGCAACAGGAGATTAATTGTACCTTTTTAACTTCAAGACCATCCTCCCTGCTCCTGGCGCGGTGCTGATCACAGACAGCGCTGGGAAGGAAAACGGGGATCCTCGTATTCTATTTCAGTTAAACCCTTTTCTCTTCCAAAGGCTAATTCAAGCCATCAGGTGAAAATGGAAGCCCAAACCTAGAATTAAAAAAATGAAAAGCATCAATATGCTTCCAACTGGGTGTGAGAGTGACACAGAGGAGGTGCTGCTGGAAAGGACTGAGCTGGCAGCCTGGTCCAGAGCCCAGCTGCTCTCTAAGCAGAGAACTTCTTCCCAAGATCCAGTCTAAACCTCCCCTGATGCAACTTGAGGCCATTTCCCCTCATCCTGTCATCAGGAATTTGGGAGAAGAGACCAGCCCCAACCTCACTCCAACCTCCTTTGTAGACAGCAAGGTCTCCTCTCAGCCCCCTCTTCTCTAGGCTCAGCAGAATCCATCGGTTCCCCACCCGCATTGTTTCTCCATGAGAAGCCCCCGTGCGCAGCCGCGCTGTCAGGGGGTCGCTTCCACTCTCCTCCCGCAGAAAATGGAGCTGAAACCGAGCAGATGGTGGTAGCGATCGACCCCTTTCTGGCTGGATGGCAGAGGGGTTGGACTGTGGTGTCTTCCAGTGCCAGAGCCCTGGCAGGGGCTGCCCAGGGGAGTTGTGGAGTCTCCTTCTCTAGAGACATCTAAAAGCTGCCTGGATGTGTTCCTGTGCCACTGGATCTGGGGGATCCTGCTGTGGCAGGAACTGAGGTTACAGCTGTGGGCATCACAGAGCATTAGGGATTGGAAGGGACCTCAAAAGACCATCCAGTCCAGTCCCCCTGACACAGCAGGATCCCCTAGATCCAGTCATTAGGGTTTGGAAGGGACCTCAAAAGATCATCCAGTCCCATCCCCCTGCCACAGCAGGATCCCCTAGATCCAGTCTCACAGCAACATGGCCAGGTGGGTTTTAAACATCTCCAGAGGAGATTCCACAAGCCCCTGGGCAGTCCATTAGTTTCACTGCAAACTCATGGAAAGCTCCAGCATGAACACCCCCACTTCATACCCTCCTAACAGAAATGGGGCCGTTCAGATGGTCAGACCCCACATCCTCCTGTTAGGTGCTGCAGGAGAAGAGTGATGGGAGGGAAGGACAGCAGGTTGCATGTGTAGAGCCAAGTTATTTCTTTTTCAAATCAAAGTTCCAGAAATTGCACAGAGCTCGGACTGTCCAAGGTCTCTGCAGGCTCTAACACAGAGGTTAAGTGGAAAATGAATCCTTGCAGCATTTTCAGAAGATATATGGTCTCTCACTTTGCTATAATGAGGATCACAGAGCTTGTAAGAAGTTGTGTCCCCTCCTGCCTTCACCGGAGTGGTTCGTTTTTGGGGTCACAGACCAAAGTTTGTAGGTGACTAGTGCAAATGCAGATGGACCTTCTTGGAGATGATGGAGTTGTTCACTCAGTCCTAGACAGGCAGTAGGATAAAGGACTTCACAGAGGCCCAGAGAGTCAGGGATTGGAAAGGAGCTTGAAAGATCACCCTGTCCAGTCCCCCTGCCACAGCAGGATCCCCTAGATCCAGTCCCACAGGAACAGTCCAGGTGGATTTGAAATGTCTCCAGAGAAGGAAATTCCACAACCCCCTGGGCAGCCCCTGCCAGGGCTCTGGCACCCTCCCTGGGAACAAGGTCCTTCTCACACTGATGTGGAACCTCCTCTGCTCCAGCTCACACCCACTGCCCCTTGTCCTGTCCCTGGGTGCCCCTGAGCAGAGCCTGGCTCCATCCTCCTGACACCCACCCTTCCCACATTTCTCACTATCCATGGGGTCACCAGAGGAAGGTGCCGTCGCTTTGGACCGTTTCAGTTCTGATGAAGTTTTTTAGAGGGCACAGACCTTGTGAAGATGTCAGCTGCTGCTCTCCTGTGGGTGGGTTGCACGTGCCTGCTCTGAGTGTCACAGCAGAAGAGCAGAGCTGTGCAGGCAGTGGTTCTTCTCCAAACGAGCCAGGAGAAAGGAGTGAGCCCATCTGCGACGGTAACTAGAGCGGCAGGCTTCAAAAAACCCTTTATGGAGCTGAGAATGAGATGAATTAGAGCTCTGACATCAGCTGTACTCTGCTGTGTCTGCTCTGACTGTGCCAGCTGATAATTGAATTACAGACTAAACCCCATGAATCCCAGTTACCTCCCTCACTACTGCAGGGAGAGTTGGAGTTGATGATCTCCTCCCTAGATCGGTACCTGCCTGCTCAGCCATGGTCTCTGCACCTCTCTGGATCGTCCAGGAAATCCCATTAGTGGAAATATTCATGTCCCTGCTCTGTGAGGGGACAGCTCTGGCTGTGTTCTGCTCAGTATCACCTGATGATAGGACAAGAGGCAATGGATGTCAGCTGAAACAGGGGAGGTTTCACATCCATCAATAGGAGAAGGAACTTCTTCACAGTGAGGATGATGGAGCACTGAACAGTCTGCCCAGGGGGGTGGTGGAGTCTCCTTCTGTGGAGATGTTTAAAATCCACCAGGATATGTTCCTGTCCAACTGGATCTAGGGGATCCTGCTGTGCCAGGGGGATTGGACTAGATCTTTCGAGCTCCCTTCCAATTCCTAATGTTCTGGGATTCTGAGATTCTGTTTGGTCTGAGGAAGAGGAGGCTGAGGGGAGACCTCATCGCTCTCTACAACTATCTGAATGGACACTGTGGAGAGGTTAGTGCTGGGATCTTCTCATGGGTCATTAGCAACAGGAGCAGAGGGAAGGGCTTCCAGCTCCAACAGGGGAGGGTCAGACTGGCCATCAGGAAGAGATTCTTCCTGGAGAGACTGGTCAGGACCTGGACTGGGCTTCCCAGGGTGGGGGTTGAGTCCTCATCCCTGGATGTGTTTAGAAGTTGCTTAGATGCGGTGTCGGGGGATCTGGTTTCGGGGTGACCTTGTGGAGTAGGGTTGATGGTTGGACTGGATGATCGCAGGGGTCTTTCCCAACCGGAATGATCCTGTGATTCCATCGTCCATTTTTATCTCTACTGTAACCACACGACTATCGAAACAGTCCCTTGCCGTTGGCTTAAGCCACAGTCTCAGGGTCGCCCGCGAAGTCTCTGCGCAGAAAACGAAGGGAGGAGACACTGATCCCCATCAGGCCGTGTTTGCAGAACTTTCCTGGCCTTTGCTTCAGGCTATATTTTTCCCCACATAAACGACCGGAGCGGTAGCCAGAGCGAGACCGAGAACAAATAACATTAATGAAGCAGAAGTTCCCAGCTCGTCTCTGGGAAGGAATTATTAGAAGCACAAAAGAAAGTGATTTAAGAGCCCATGACTAATTTAGGGTTTATTATTTTTTCTGTGAATCACTCATGAACCCGTGGTAGGGGAAGAGGAGAAGATCAGAGCCGTTTGATTAGCGAGGAGCAAGCGTTTGCGGAGCGATCGTCATTGTTGTAGATTTTGCATAATAATCATCTCATTAAACGCCCGGGTACATTTTGTTTTAGAGTCCTGTAAATATTATCAGGGAGAGGTTTCTGGGTCTCTCAGGATCACGCAAGCTCTTCAACATCAACTACTTACTGCATCGTTGCTGCTGTGCTGGTTGCTGTGGAATCGTGACGGCGTTTTCTTTTGTCTGCTGGGGAACCAGTGACACCAGGGTTGGGACTGGTGTTGTCTCTAGGTGCTGACACCAAGTGGATGTGGTGAGCGCAGGGTCACAGAGCATTAGGGATCGGAAGGGACCTTTGAAAGATCATCCGGTCCAATCCCCCTGCCACAGCAGGATCCCCTAGATCCAGTGACAGGATCATAGAATCAGTAGGGATTGGAAGGGACCTCTAAAGATCATCCAGTCCAATCTCTCTGCCACAGCAGGATCCTCTAGATCCAGTGACAGGATCATAGAATCAGTAGGGATTGGAAGGGACCTTTGAAAGATCATCCAGTCCAATCCTCCTGCCACAGCTGGATCCTCTAGATCCAGTGACAGGATCATGGAATCAGTAGGGACTGGAAGGGACCTTGAAAGACCATCCAGTCCAATCCCCCTGCCACAGCAGGATCACCCAGACCAAGTCACACAGGAACATGCCCAGGCGGGTATGACACATCCCCAAAGACGACTCCACAGCCCCCCTGGGCAGCCCCTTCCACTGCTCCATCACCCTCAGCAGGATGAAGTTCCCTCTCAGATTGATGTGGAACCAGAGGCAGAGCAGGATGGAGGGAGGTGGGACCCAGGGGCTGCCTGACTGGGCTGCGTGCAAGACGTAAAGTTAGAGGCTATTAAGGAGCCAAAGGCTCATTTCCTAACGCTGCTCAGGTTAGGGTTTTACAACCCTTCCAAATGCATCCTTGTAAAAGAGCTCTCGTGCATAAAAATGCTTGTACACAGCTGTGTAAAACATCACTGTGACGTCCTCATGCACTAATTATATCCACGGGGAGACGCCGTGAGCGGCCGTGAGCACGCGGAGTCATCAGTCTGCTGCAGGATTCACTCTTCTTTCCGCAGCAACACCAAGGTCCCTGTTGGACTGGACTGGATGATTTTTCGAGGTCCCTTCCAATCCCTAATGATTCTATGATTCTGTGATTCTACTACCGCTCGTCACTACGTCGTGGTCTGGTGTGAGTTTGTGGGTGTAGGTCGTGTAGGGGGGATAAGTCCCCTCTCTGCCTGACATAAGCGATAAGGTGTTTGCCTGAATTGTTGATGAACTACAAACAGGGCAGTGTAGGGTCTGGCATCTGGGCAAGGACAACCCCAGGGAGCAGGGTCGGGTGGGGACTGACCTGTTGGAGAGCAGCGGAGGAGAAAGAGACCTGGGGGTCCTGGTGGCCAGCAGGATGGCCAGGAGCCAGCAATGGACCCTGGTGGCCAAGGACAACAGCGTCGTGGGGTGCATCAGAAGAGGGGTGGTTAGCAGAGCAAGAGAGGTTCTCCTCCCCCTATACTCTGCCCTAGTGAGACCACAGCCAGATAATTGTGTCCAGTTCTGGGACACAGAGCTGCTGGAGAGAGCCCAGTGCAGAGCCATAGAGATGATGGAGGGAGGGGAGCATCTCCCTGCTGAGGAGAGGCTGAGGGAGGGAGCTGGGGCTCTTGAGCTGGGAAAAAAGAGCCTGAAGGGTGACCCCATGGGTGTTGATCAATATGTGAAGGATGGGTGTGAGGAGGATGGAGCCAGGCTCTGCTCAGGGGCACCCAGTGACAGGACAAGGGGCAGTGGGTGTGAGCTGGAGCAGAGGAGGTTCCACATCAGGGTGAGAAGGACCTTCTTCAGGATGAGGGTGCCAGAGCCTTGGCAGGGGCTGCTTGGTGGGGTTCTGGAATTTCCTTCTCTGGAGACATTTCAAACCCTCCTGGACTGTTCCTGTGTGAGTGGATCTAGGGGATCCTGCTGTGTCAGGGGGTTTGGACTGGCTGATCTTTTGAGGTCCCTTCCAATCCCTAATGTTCTGTGATTCTGTGGTCCTGGATAACCTTCTCTAAGTGGTCAAAGTCACAAAACACTCCTTCAAAACCCGTAAGCCCTGCTTTTTTTCCTGTAGAAGCTTCTCCTTACAAGCAAAACCCTTCTGGAGGGGAAGGGAATCAAAACCCTTGCTTGTTTGAGCGAGCGCCTTCGCTCACGTGAATGCATTTGTATGCATTGGAAAGAGCAGATTGTCCATAAAAGAGACAATTACAGGGCACAAGCCAAGGGTTCCTAATAGGTCTCGGTGAGGAAGCAGCCTGCTGCAAACAGAGAAGATTTTATTGTCCTGTTTTTTGCCACATCTCCCTTATAAATCTCCCCATGAAAGTAGCCCTCCTGCTTTTATTGATCTCAGCTCAATTGGAGTTGCTTTGGGATTAACTTCGGAAACTGTTATGAAGTCTCCTCTGGTGCATTTTTTTTCCATCTCGTGCAAATACAGTTTGGACGGGGGTGATGTCTCCTCTCTGGAGACATTTCAAACCTACCTGGGGAAGTGTCATAGAATCATAGAATCATTAGGGATTGGAAGGGACCTTGAAAGATCATCCACTCCAATCCCCCTGCCACAGCAGGATGCCCTAGATCCCATCATTAGGAATTGGAAGGGACCTCAAAAGATCATCCAGTCCCATCCTCCTGCCAGAGCAGGGTCCCCTAGACTTTCTATGATTCTCTTTGCAGTTACTCACATCTTGGCTTTGCAGCAGGAACCGTCTCCTTGACCAGCAAACAGGGAAGAGCTCTGAGTGGGGTATTTTGCAGTAGGAGTTTGTGCTGATGTCTTGGGTACCTGAACCAGCTCAGCCCATAGTGTAGGTGTCAGATCTGCCGAGATGCTTTTGGCAGGGGGACTGGACCAGATGATCTTTCAAGATGCCTTCCAATCCCTGATGTTCTGTGTTTCTATGGTTCTGTGATTCTAGACAGTGAACAGCATCATCAGGGTTGGAAATGAACTTACAGACAATAATGGCTGATCTTCCAAAGTCCTTTCCGATCCCTGATGTTCTGTGAAACAAGCTCCTCTGTGAAGATGCTTTTTGTCTTCTTCCTTGGCTGCAGTGGGTCTGAGATGAGTGACCAGCAGTTTTGGTTCTTTCTCATCAAGGCTTGAGGTTATGCAGGAGCAGCAAAGATAAAAGAAGCCTAAACCCCCTCCCCTCCCTCCTAAGCTCCGTTTAATGCATCTGAGGGGAGCAGGCAGGCACTGAGTCCCCCCATAAGTGACACAGCTGGAGGTTGCGTGCAGAAAGCACCTTGTTAGCAGCCAGCACAGAAGGTCACGTTCCCAGACACATTCCTTTGCCTTCCTCTTTAACTGCTGCTCATTTTCTCCCCGCACGATGACTCACGAACGTGAGACCTCAGCCGTTCCCAGCGCAGCTGCCTTCCCCAGCCGCGGCACCGGCGCCGCCGCTCAACAGGTAGTTTCCCTTCACGTGGTGCTGCGAGTGTTTTTGAGCTCAATAACCAGGCCCCCTCCCCTGTCTCTTCTCTTTTCTCACGTGCAGGACTTTGGAGAGGACGATTCCCTCTACATCACCAAGGTAACGACGATTCACATGGGCAATTACACCTGTCATGCCTACGGCTACGAAGAGCTGTATCAGACCCACATCCTTCAGGTGAATGGTTAGTAAATGGTGTCAATGACAACCCGCCTCAACCGTCCCGTCAGCACCGTCGCGGCTCCATCTCGCTCGCTCAGGCTGTCACAGAAAGGAGGACAGCGGGGGGGG
>VXBP01007413.1:71794-97770 GCA_013400115.1 Rhinopomastus cyanomelas
CCACAACTGGACACAACACTCCAGATTCTTCACTCCTTTGTTCAAATGAGGGTGGAAGAGGCACAATGAGAGACCATTTATTTGCCCTTTTCTACAGAAAAGAAGTAAAAAGCTCCCCACCCACCCCAAAACCTGGCTGTGGGGTCTGGCAAGCAGAGCTGTAGGGAGACCCCTCCCAGCCCCAAGGCTGCAGTGATGTGATGAGAATTTCTCCACTAACAGCAAAGCTGGTTTATTTTCCTTTCCCTTCCAACACGAAGCGGCAGCAAATGAAATGTAATTGAACGTTTGCGCCTGGGATTGCTCTGCCCTTGTTTCTGGCCCCGGAGCGTGTCTGTGCTAATGGAAAGAGGCAAAAGCACCAGCTCCCGGGAGCATCCCCCAGATGTCTCTCTGGTTGTGTGTGCGTGTGCAGGGAAGCGCCGCGCGGTGAAGGCGCTCGGCGGCGGTGGGGAGCGTCGCTCACGGCGGGGTCTCTCTTACAGCGAATGGGAGCGAGCTCCACATCAGTAGCGTTCGGTATGAGGACACGGGGGCCTACACCTGCATCGCTAAAAACGAGGTGGGGGTGGACGAGGACATCTCTTCGCTCTTCATAGAAGATTCAGCGAGGAAGACCCGTAAGCTTCATTCTCCTCGGCATCCCCTTCTTTTCAGAGTGCTTAGGTGTAGAGGTGTCCAACAGGGCGGTCCTTTGCATGTGGTTTGCTGGACCCTTAGTCGTGAGGTGATGGCACTTCTGTCTGTGCTTTGATCAGAGGACTGTTTGCTGGTTTGGGAAGGAGAAATCTCCTCATCCATGATGATGATGATGATGGTGGCTTTCATGTGCCAGCAGTGCCCTGGATGTGGTACAGGCAGCACCATCACTCAACTAGCAGGTCGGCAATAGATGTCAGAGAATCCAAACCCTAATGTGTTCATAGAACCATTCCGGTTGGAAAAGACCCTTGAAATCATCCTGCTGTGGCAGGGGGATTGGACTGGATGATCTCTTGAGGTCCCTTCCAATCCCTAAGGATTCTATGATTCTATGAGCAACCCAACTCTACCTAGTTCACCACTAAACTGTGTTGCTAAGCACCACATCTAAATGATCATTGAACACCTCCAGTTCTGCATCTTGAGTACTGGGTCTAGTTTTGGGTGCCTCAGTACAAGGGAGACATTGAGGGGCTGGAGCAAGGGCAGAGGAGGGCAACGGAGCTGGGGCAGCTGATGAGGAGAGATTGAGAGAGTTTGGGCTGTTTAGTTGGAGGAAGAGGAGACCTCATCACTCTCTACAACTATCTGGAAGGACACTGTAGAGATGTTGGTGCTGGGCTCTTCGCACAGGTCCTTAGTGACAGAAGCAGAGGGAAGGGCTTCCAGCTCCATCAGGGGAGGGTTAGACTGGACATCAGGAAGAAGTTCTTCACTGGGAGAGGCACTGGACTGGGCTGCCTAAGGTGGGGGTTGAGGTCCCCATCCCTGGATGTGTTTAAAAGTCGCTTAGATGTGGTGTTGGGGGATCTGTTTTAGGGGTGACCTTGTAGGGTTGATGGTTGGACTGGTTGGACTTGCTGATCCCAGGGGTCTTTTCCAACCTGAATGATTCTATGTTTCTATCTCCCTCTTAAGAAGACTTGGTCTGGGTGATCCTGCTGTGGCGGGGGGATTGAACTAGATGATCTTTCGAGGTCCCTTCCAATCCCTAATGATTCTGTGAGTCTATGATTCTAAGACTCTGATCTTTGCACAGGCTAAGGTTGGCTTCGTTTCAGGGAGGGTCTTCTCCCCTGCATCAGAATTTCAGGGTTGTCTCTAGAAGGAGCCCAAATGTGTTTAGAACTGTCGCTCCTTCCAGCCGCTTGGTTCTGAGTGAGTGTTGCCGAGCGTTCCCGAGTGAAGCCGCCTGTGTGGACCTTGAGTGCTGGTGGGGTTGACTTGCTGCAATGACCATTTTGACCGCTGTTTTGTTGTTTTTCTTTTGTTTCCTTCCTGATTATTTTCTGGCTTTCGCAAATCTCTGGTGCTGCAGTTGCAAACATACTGTGGCGAGAGGAAGGTACTGCAGTAAAGTTCTTTTGTCGTAGTGATAATGTGCTTGTCTGCTTTAATAATTCCATGATGGGCCATTCTCCACTGACTTGCCACTAACTCTTGCCAGCTTCCACAGCGACCGGGCGAGCCAGGCATTTCGAAGCCGAACGAATCGAGCCCAAGGCGTCAGTCTCGCGAGAGAACCCCTGCCTGTCGCTCCGTGCATGTCCCCCACATGTATTGATGTTTACTAGATGAGCAACCAAAACTGTCTTCTTGACTGTTAGGGATTAAAGTCCCCCCCTTCCCCGACAGGTTTTGCTTCCTTCTCTCCTTCAGGTCAATGCAGGGTGAAGGCTGCTCCATTTCTCCTCGTTTTAATTGGCAGCTACCATCTCTAGGTTGATCACCCCTCCGTCCCGTTGTTCCTCCAGGATGGGCTCTCTGTGCCTTTGGGGGCTGCAAAGCCCCTTCCATACTTGGTGCCTCCAGGTATCTAAAGCAACGCTTGTGCTTCATGCTCTGGGTCTAGAGCTTCCTGAGTTGCTGCAGCTTGGCCCAAAGGGTGTCAGAGGCAGAGAGGTGGTGTCAGTCCTTAGAGAGCAGTGCCAGCAGCAGCAAATGCAGCTGGATGGGGACATGGTACAACATCTAAAGGAGCTCTCCAGCCCTCTCTCTGTTCCTAAATACCACCTGCAAGGGCCTGGTTGCACAGCAGTGAAGAGTGTCTTTACTGTTGCTGGTCCTATACAGGATTTTATGGGCACTAGGAACTGCTGTTTCCCTTCTGCTTGGAAGTGAAGCATCTAGAGCATCTCATCAGTCCAGCACCACCTGCCTGATGCTGCAGAGCCGTTTCTGTACTGCATCCCTCATGCTCCTTCTGAGAAGAGGTGCTTGGATGAGGCCAGACCTAGAGTACTGGGTCCAGTTCTGGGCACCTCAGGACAAGGGAGACATCAAGGGGCTGGAGCGAGGGCAGATGAGGGCAACAAATCTGGGGAAGGGCTGGAGAATCAGTTTGATGGGGAGAGATGGAGAGAGTTGGGGCTGGTTAGTTTGAGGAAGAGGAAGTTTAGGGGAGACCTCATCGTTCCCTACAGCTCTCTGGAAGGACCCTGCAGAGATGCTGGTGCTGGGCTCTTCTCACAGGTCATTAGTGACAGAAGCAGAAGGAAGGGCTCCAAGCTCCACCAGGGGAGGGTTAGACTGGCCATCAGGAAGAGATTCTTCCTGGAGAGAGTGGTCAGGCCCTGGGTTGGGCTGCCCAGGGTAATGGTTGAGTCCCCATCCCTGGATGAGTTTAAAAGTCACTTAGATGAGGTGTTGGAGGATCTGGTTTAGGGGTAATCTCGTAGAGTAGGGTTGATGGTTGGGCTCGCTGATCCCAGGGGTCTTTTCCAACCTAACTGATTCTGTGATTCTATGATAGCTCTACCAAGTGTAGAATGTTGAAAGAACCACCCAGAAGTTGGTTGCAGGAAGGTTTATTGTAGTTCTGCTGAAAGATGTGGACCTGCTGCTTCCCAGCACTGCACGTTTTAAATGAGAGCATGAGCAATGTGCAGGGAAAACATGGGCACTAAAAGCAGATTTACTATTGATGTTCCTCAACAATTCAGCATCTAGAGCAGGTTTATTCCCCTGCCTGTGTTGTTCTGTAGTGTTGGATCAGCACATTCACTGCAGACAAGGAATCCATCAGCATAGTTTAGCCTGTGAAGCCCAGAGGGGAGGAGTGGTGGTTTTGGTTTTGCACACTGAGCGCATCCTTTGCATCCCACTGGGGTGGAAACTTAAGAGTAGGCAGCAATATTAGCAAATGGGCTGGCAGGGTAGAGCTCCCTTGAGCTTCTCCTGCTGCCCACAAGCTCTGGAGTGATGACAACTGTTAGGAAAATGCCTAGACAGAGCCCTGGAAGGAGCTGCCCAGGGTAGGTTGCGGAGTCTCCTTCTCTGGAGACACTTCAAACCCGCCTGGACATGTTCCTGTGTGACTCGATGTAGGAGATCCTGCTGTGGCAGGGGGATTGGACTGGATGATCCTTTGAGTTCCCTTCCAATCCCTGATGTTCTGTGATTCTATGACTGGATCTAGGGGATCCTGCTCTAGCAGGGGTGTTGGACCGGATGATCTTTCCAGGTCCCTTCCAATCCCTGATGCTCCGTGATTCTGTGCCGTTGGGTCCTTTTGAAGCAACTTGTTCAAACAGGACCTAACTAGCCCAGGAGAAGACCCAACTTGTTTTGAAAAAGAACCGATTCATTTTTAAAGGGCTGAACGAGACTTTAGAAGGAGCCAACTTGTTTTTAAAAGGAGCCAACGTGGTTAAAAAAGGGCCCAACTTGCTTGAAGGGGACCCCCCCAACAGCTTTGAAAAGGAACAAAGACGTTTAAGAAAGACCCAACCTGTTGAAAACAGACGCAACTTGTTTTGAAAGGACCCAACAAGCTTAAGAAGGACCCAAATTGCTGAGCAAGGAGATGTGACTCAAAGGATGTGACCCGCATGCTGTCAGCAATTCCTGTCCGTTCCGAACCCCTCACTTGCACTCGTTTTCCTCTAAAACACCAATGGCAGGACTTGCAGAGCCCGTCCACGCTGAGCTGAGCAGAGCTAAATTGTTATCAAGGTAGTTTTGGTGATCAATTCGGGCCGTGGTTCCGAAACGCCCCCTCATCGCCACAGGCTCATCGGCAAACACCCCGCGCTGCTGCCGTGCATGAAGGCAGCGACGAGCATCTTCACGACGGTCATGACCTGTTGCCTGCCTGTTCCTCCACCTCCTAGGGTTGCAGTCCTTTGCTCATGAGAAACACACCTACGCACTCATTCCAGCCAGGGTCAAATTCTGCCCTCCGAGGTCTCCACGCAAACCCCACCGCAGCAGGTGGGAGGTGTGTGCGTGCCGGGAGCGCAGACTTTGGCCCCAAAGTGCCTGAATGAAACGTTTTCGTGACAGAATCCGCTCAGAAGAGCTTCAGAAATGAGCCCTCAGTCCCTAGAGATGACCTGGCAGCTCTTTGTTCCTACGTGCATGATCCCTCGCTGTGGCATCACATGTAAGGATCACGGCTCCTCTGCCACCCCCCACCCTGCCTGGTGCCCTAACTGGGGTATTTCTGTGCTGTGGTTTGAAGAGCCTCCACTTGGACGTCGTCGGTGATGCTGAGCAGGCGCCCCACGTCCTCTGAAGCCGCTAATTTGGCACCAAAAGAAGGGGGTTTAAACACCAAAAAAAAACCCCTTCTAGCCCCTTTTATCACCAGTCTGCAAAATTTTCCCCAAATCTTATCCAAATTAGAGCCGTTTGATACCGCAGAGCTTTCCTGTGGTGATTCAGACCTCAGTCCTGCAAACCCTTAGGTGTGAGGAGCTCTGGAGGCGTGAGCGGCGCTGGAGCCGCCGAGATGGACCTGTAAGGCTGAGCCTTGTTGGGACCTTGTAGAGGCAGAACCTTGTTTCTCGATGAGTGAACAGCGGTCGCTCGGAGACTGCAAATTGCCCCCTCGCTGGCAGATCAGTGTCAAGGCTTCTGACACCCTCCTGGACGCGTTCCTGCGCGACTGGATCGCAGAGTCACAGACCGTTAGTGACCGGAAGGGACCTCGACAGGTCATCTCGGCCGGACCCAGGGGATCCTGCTGTGGTGGGGGGATTGGACTGGATGATCCTTCAAGGTCCCTTCCAATCCCTGGTGTTCTCTGTGGCTCTGGGATGCTGGGGGTGACAGTGGGCGTCGCACACGCTTACTGGGGGTGGTGTGAAGACGATGAGGTGATGCGGGGATCTTTGTAACTCGGGCACTCGAAAAGATCCCGGCCACTTCCCAGAGATGCTCCTTAGTGCCCGTAGCCGAAGAACCATTCGATTGTCAGGGTTGTGGGGCATTTCTGATCGAAAACAACCCAGTCTCCTCTAAGAGCAAAGCGATGCCAGCCAGCCAGTTCTCCAAATCTCCTGGAATGCCCCAGTTGGATCAGTGAGTGCTGTTGTGATGCTGAACGACTCCACATTTGTGACTTACGGTTTGCGAGGTGTCAAAAATGGATTCGTCTTGGTGGCTACAGAGAGGGAAGGACGACGCGGAAGGGGCGCCGAGCACTTCCGTTTGGCATCAGTGACGCAAAGTCCAGTCACCTCCAACGGGACAGCGTTGAGATTGATTTTGCCTAGAGCTTCTCTCTGGGCTCTCACACTGTCAGCAAGATTGCTGCAACCAGCCCAGGGCAGTGGTGGAGTCCCCATCCCTGGAGGTGTCGAAGGCCAGCCTGGCTGTGGCCCGTAGTGCCGTGGTGCGGCCGATGGGGTGATCGTGATGAGCTCAGAGGGCTTTTCCAGCCTCATTCGCTCTGATTGTGTTGAACCAAAAGTCATCATCTGAGGGAGCTGCCAGTGGGCTGCTCATCATCAGACCCCACTTGGGCGCCTCTGAGCGAGACCCAACCATAGCGACTTGCTGTGGCCACCAAGGCAGTGCATTTTTGAAGGTGTCTGTACCTCCTCACTCCTTGAAACCCTCGTTGTGACATGGAACTTTGATTTTGTGAATGCGCCGGCTGCATCCAAGCGACCAACCTCTGTGCAGGGCAGCTTTCTGTTGGTTAGATTCAGGCAGCTCCTGACAGCTCTGGAGACAAGCCAGGAGGGGAAATCCAATAATCCTTCTCCTTCTGCTTTATCCCCCTTCAAGGCCTGAGTGTTGGGAATATGTTCTATGTCTTCTCCGACGATGGCATCACAGTCCTTCAGCCAAACGAATGTGAAATCCGGAGGCACATCAGGCCCGAGGAGAGGATCTTCACAAGTGACGTAAGTCCTGACCCCCGGCTGCCACGGCTGGGGAAGTCTCCCTTCACCTCTTCAAAGGTTCTTGCTGTTCAGCGCAGCTTTGGCAGGGCTCGGGGGGCTTCACGCGGCATCCCTGAGGTGTGTCGCCTTCTCCTCTTGAAAACGAAGGGAGCTGCAGACATTGTAAGGCTGACACGGGGGGTTACTGAGGTTCTGCAGAGAACTTGGGGAGCAGAGTGTCACACAGAGTCACAGAACCACAGCATCACAGAACAGTAGGGATTGGAAGGGACCTCGAAAGATCAGCCAGTCCAATCCCCCAACACAGCAGGATCACCTAGATCAAGTCACACAGAAACAGCCCAGGAGGGTCTTAAACATCTCCAGAGGAGACTCCACAACCCCCCTGGGCAGCCCCTTCCAGTGCTCTGTCACCCTCACTGGGAAGAAGGTCCTTCTCCTCTGGATGTGGAACCTCCTCTGTTCCAGCTCACACCCACTGCCCCTTGTCCTATCATTAGATGACACTGAGCAGAGCCTGGCTCCATCCTCCTGACACCCACCCCCCACATATTTCTAGACATTAATGAGGTCACCCCTCAGGCTCCTATTTTCCCAGCTCAAGAGCCCCAGCTCCCTCAGCCTGTCCTCATCAGGGAGGTGCTCCCCTCCCTTTCCAGTGCTGGCCAGCCTATGATTCTGTGATTGAGTCTGTGATTTGGCCCAAAGCAGCAGACTTTGATTTCTTTGGATCCAGGGAAATCTCTGTGTTAAAGCAACGGGCTGTAGGCTCTTGCTCTGCTTCAGGACGACACCCCACTCGTTCTGCTGTTTCCCTGAGCATGAGCATCTTCCAGCACTGTCTCCTAAACTGAAAATGAAGACTTCATTGGAAAAAAAAACCAGAGAACTGTGATTCAATTCGTTCAAAGCTCAGAGTGATGCTTCTGTGGCTAATAGCCACCGACAGCACCAGTGAGCTTCAAGAGGCAGATCCACGGCCGGAGAGGCTGTTTGCATTCAGTGGGAGTTAGCAGGAGGTCCGGCTGCTTAATGTCACTGGGCAGAGCCAGGCTGCTGTGGGCTCCCCGATAAAATAATGACTTCACGTTCTCCAGGGGGGAAAAGAAAGGGGGGGAATGAAAAACACCCTCATCCCAGTGGAATCCCCGAGGAAATTGCTGTCTGCTGTTTGCCAGGTGAAAGTTCTCGCTGCTCCAGGCGGTGAAGTTGTAGAAATTAAAGCTTTTCTCTTCTCCTCTTGGAATTTGCTTTTATCTCCAGGAAGAAATCTGCCCTGGGGTGGAAGGTCAAGGCGCTCGGTCCTGCCTCTGGGCTTCGGCGGTCAACGTCAGAGACAAGTACATCTACGCGACGCAACCGAAGCTGAACAGGGTGCTGGTGGTTGACATCCAGAGCCAGAAAGCCGTGCAGGTGCGTACAGGGGGAACGTCTCATTCCGTGATGGCAGAAGGCTTTGCTGTGGGACCCTTCAAGAAAACAGAGAGAGGTCTTCTCTGAGTGGGTCTGCTGGCATCGCGAAGGATTTGGGGCTGTGTTGCTTTCACCTGGGGGTCTCAGTGTTTGTAGCCTCCCTGGCAGGGAAATAGAATCATAGAAATAAACCCCGTTGCAGGCTGTTTGTCATCATCTCAGGGCTGCAGCAGCGGCCAGGCTCGTGGCTAGCGTGGTGAGATGGTTCTGGAGTGGCTCTCTGCCTTACGCCCGCCGAGCCGCTGCCTGGCCTCGGTTAGAAGCAGGTGGGGAGCGATGAGCTGCTGCGGGTGCATTTCAGACAGAAACGGCCCCTGGTCTGCGAGTGAGACCAGTGGATGGAGCGATGTCTGGCTGGAAAACAGCTCAGAGCAGCCTGATCTTCCTGCTGCTGGGCTTGCTGCCCGTCTGCCCCGCGGATCTGAAGGCAGGAGCTGCACAGACGGGTGTGATACTGGGCCAGTCCTGCGGGGCACTGGTACCACTGGGTGCAGCGGGGGCTCTGCCCAAACGTCTTGTTGTCTTTTCCTTTGAAGTCCTTGGACGTTGACCCGTTTCCAGCCAAGCTGCATTATGACAAGTCCCACGACCAGGTCTGGGTGCTCAGCTGGGGCGACATGCGGAAATCCTCGCCCACGCTGCAGGTGAGTCCTGACGAGCCCCAGCCCGTGGCCCTTCCTTGGCAGCAGCGGCAGCAAGCTGGTGGCTGGCTGGCTGCAGGTAATTCACAGCGTCTGATGGTCTGGCTGGGAAGCTGCTCTTTTCGTTTACGCGTCGAGTGTGTTTTATTCATCCCTCCTCCGTCCAGCCTCACACATTTCTCCCGCTGTTTAATTTGTTTCAGAGCAACGGCTGCGCCCTAGGCTGGCAGCAGGGCTGCTCCCTGGCCAAGCTCTGCTTGGTTCTGAGGCTGGAGGCAGAGCCAGGCGCCGTAAAGTCATGCAGCCAGGGCTGGCAGCGGATGGCGACGCTGCGACGCTGTCGCTTGGGGCAGCCCGCGTGAGCTTTTTAGCCTGATTGAGCTCTAAAAGCAGCGGGCACCAAGAGCTGCGTGTTCTGCAGAGGAGTCTGCTGCTCTCTGGGTTACTGGGAGAGCTGCAGCAGGAGGGGCAGGTCAGGCCAGGAGAGCTCCAGGGGGCTAAGTGAGAGCTCCCTACAGAGCTGCTGCACATCCTTCTCACATGGTTCCCCCACGAATTTCTCTGTCTGCAGAGAATCTGGGGGCACTGCAAATGAAAGCAGCGTTGAAAGCTGAGCAGATCACGCTTGGCCTCCAGAGCCATAGCCCTGCCAGGACTACTGGCCCAGTTGTGCATGGAGCAAAGCCACCAGTTCAGCAAAGGCATCCTCGCAGAAGTGCAGCTTCAGGGGAACGGGCTAGATGCTCTGTTGAGGTCCCTTCCAGTCCCTGATGCTCTGTGATTCTCTGCCAGTGCTCTATAACAGCGACTTGCTTCCCTTAACATCGCGCTGCCGCTCCTTTCTCCGAGCCTTCAGCCTCCCAATGATGTGAACTGTTCTTCTCGCAGTGAAACACAACAAACAGCTCTCCAGGGCATAGGGGGAAGATCATAAACAGCAAAAAGAGAACCTCGGGGAGAGATCTGGTCATTGACTGCTCTGGAGGGGAGCCGGCGAGGTCCCGGGAGCTGCTCGGCACCGTCAGACCCGCGGTGGTACTGGGCTCTCTGGGGCACAGCAGTGCTCAGAGGTTTGGGCAACTCACTTGGCTCCTGGTTTGGGATTGATTGCCCCGGAGGATTCACTCTACTGTCGGTGGTGCAGAAGCTCCAAGTTCAGGCATCTAGTGGGGTGTTTTGCTGCTGCTGGATGACAGGTGGCAGAGCTGGCAGCAGAGCTGACTTGATCCAGACATTTCCCTCTGGAGAAGTTCCTTCCAGCTACTCACTGCCCAGCCTTTCTGGAGACGCAGATGTTAAGTGGATACTCCTTCCACCAGGAGTGTTTGCTGCTGCAGAATCACAGAGACACAGAACATTAGTGGTTGGGAGGAGCCTCAAGAGATCGTGTAGTCATCTCCATTCAAGCCTTCTGCAGCAAGCAAGTGAGGGTGGCTGTGTGTTCTGACCTGACAAGTCTACCACTCTGGAGGCCACATCAGTCTTGGGGCTGCCCAAGGCTTCACTGGAGGTGCTGCCCCATGAAGGTGGGACCAGCCATTGCCACCTGCAGATGACAGCTGCAGACATCCAAGAGTAAGGAAGGGATGATCAGCAGCTGAGGAAGAAGAAAGAAGTCGCTTAGATGCAGCGGCCTCGATGATTCGGTGGTTCTAACCACGTGTCTGTTCCTTGCAGGTGATACCCGAGGCGAGCGCCGCCGAGGACCAGCGCGTTGTCCGCACCCCGTTTGAAGGAGTGGGGGATTTTTTTATACCACCTACAAATCTCATTATTAACCACGTTAGGTAAGAAACCCCAGAGTGTGTTGGGCTGGAAGGACCTTTACAGGTCGTCTGGTCCAGCCTCCCCTGCAGTGAGCAGCGACATCTCTAACTGGAGCAGGTTATGCTCTAGTAAACGGTCACAACAAACAGCAACCACGGTGCTCGGTTCTACTGGGCTTCCTTCTAGTGCTCTTTCAGCACTTTGTAATGTGGATTAATTAATGAAGCGATTGATTAATTGATTGATTAGTTAATTCCTGGCCAAAGAACCATAGATAACTACTCTTATTCCCGTGTCCGTGTGAGAAGTTTCCACATGAGAAATGACTGAACAAATTCTTCTAGTGGGTTTCCTTCTAATCATCTTGCAGCACTTTGTGGATGTGGACTTATTAATTAATGGATTGATTGATTAATGAGTTCCTGGTCAAGCTAACTACTCTTAGCCCTGTTTCCACATGAGAAATGGTTGAACAGATTCTTCTAGTGGGCTTCCTTCTAATCATCTTCCAGCACTTCGTGGATGTGAACAAATGAATTAATGAAGTGATTAATTAATTAATTGATTGATTCCCAGTCAAGCTAACTACTCTTATCCCCATTTTCACGTGAGAAATGGTTGAAGAAATTACCAGTAGTTATTCAGTGAATCAGTTAAATGGAATTAAAAGACCTCGGTGTCTTTAGACCACGGGTGGACGTTCAACCCTTGGATCCGGTAGCGGTGCCTCCTGCAGCAAACAACCACCTGCCCTGGCTGGGAGTGTGAGGGCCAGAAAGTTGCCTTCCTGGCCCCAAAACACAGTGTGGGTCTGGGCAGAAGCCTGTGGCAAAGATTTGTTGCTTGAAGTGGGACAAGTTTGTCCCACCTGAAGCACAAAGCATGGATCTCCTCCCCATTTGCTCTGCCCTGCTAGGACCTCAGCTGGAATCTTGTGTCCAGTTGTGGGTCCCTCGGTTCCAGAAGGACACAGAGCTGCTGGAGAGAGCCCATCAGAGCCACAGGGGTGATGGAGGGAGGGGAGCATCTCCCTGCTGAGGAAAGGCTGAGGGAGCTGGGGCTCTGGAGCTGGGAAAGAAGGAGCCTGAGGGGTGACCCCATGGATGTTGATCAAGATGTGAAGGTGGGTGTGAGGAGGATGGAGCCAGGCTCTGCTCAGGGGCACCCAGTGACAGGACAAGGGGCAGCGGGTGTGAGCTGGAGCCTGAGGGGCAACCCCGTGTGTTGAATCTAATCCAAAATAATCCCAATCTGATCCAAAAATAATCCCAATCTGATCCAAAATAATCCCAATCTGATCCAAAATAATTTGAATCTGATAAAAAATTATCCAAATCTGATCAAAACCAGTCCACATCTGATCAAAGATAAATCACTTTTGCTTCCAGAAGTACCATCCACCACCAACACACTCTGTGGCTGCTGTTCTTTGCTCTTCCCTACCTCATTTCCCCAGTTGTCATTCCCAAGACCCTTACGAGCAGCAGTGGTGCCAGGAGGTGGGTGCCTCTGCTGCGTGATAAAGCCGGAGATGAGAAGGTCTGGGCTCAAAGACAGGAAGGTGGAACAATTGCACCTGCTTTTGTTTAATGGTCTTTTTACTTCGGCCGCTGCAGACAATCTGTCCTTGAGCTGTAGGAAGTGATGACAGTTGTCTGTGGCTCTCCCTGTGCAAAGCTGGGTCTGATCTCCAATTTAATTTGTCCAGGGCCAGGTCTCTGTCCACTCTCCCTCTCTGTCAGCACAGAGAAATAATTGCTCACTGTCTAATGAGACGGACTGAGATCCTCACCTGGACTGTCCCCTCAACCCCAGCGAATGGCAGCGCCACTGTCTCCCAGGAAGGGGAAGATTTAAGTAGTCTGGTCCACGAGCTAAAAAATACTCCTCTGCAAATACCCCTGCGTGTGGATGGGAGCTGCCTCTTGCTTGAGACAGAGGAACAAACTCGTTCATAGAATCACAGAGTCATTTGGGTTGGAAAAGACCCCTGGGGATCATCGAGTCCCAACCAGCAACCCTGCTTGACAAGGTCACCCCTAAACCTGACCCCCCCAGCATCACATCTGAGCAACTTTTAAACTCATCCAGGGATGGGGACTCAACCCCCACCCTGGGCAGCCCATCCCAGGGCCTGACCACTCTCTCCAGGAAGAATCTCTTCCTGATGGCCAGTCTGACCCTCCCCTGTTGGAGCTGGAAGCCCTTCACTCTGCTCCTGTCACTAATGACCTGTGAGAGGAGCCCAGCACCAACATCTCCACAGGGTCCTACAGAGAGCTGTAGAGAGCAATGAGGTCTCCCCTCAGCCTCCTCCTCAAACTAAAGAGCCCCAACTCTCTCCATGAAGGACTTTTTCCCAGGGCAGACTGTTGTCTGTTAAAAATTCCCTAAGTGGAAGCTTGTCCATGTGATTCCAGATCACAGATTCCTCTGCTCACACTCTGAGCCACTTCTTAGAAACCAAAGTTTATGATAAGAAGCAGGTTTTACGTTCTTGGGGTGTTTGGCCAAGGTTTCACATCAAGGTGAGAAGGACCTTCTTCCCAGTGAGAGTGGCAGAGCCATGGAAGGGGCTGCCCAGGAGGGTTGTGGAGTCTCCTTGTCTGGAGACGTTGAAAACCCGCCTGGATGTGTTCCTGTGCGACTTGGTCTGGGAGATCCTGCTCTGGGATGGGACCGGATGATCTTTCGAGGTCCCTTCCAATCCCTAATGCTCTGTGATTCTGTGAAAAGGAGAGAAAATACTGAGCTGCAAGGGAAAGCACCGGGGGTTTCTTTGGAGAGCACTTAAAACTCATTCATCCAGGAGAAACCTGAGCGTCAGATCCAATTTCCCCACAAACAGCTCTCCCTGTGCATCATCTCCTCTGCAGACAGTTCGTGCAGCCCCTAATGGACGTGAGTGTAATGGGAAAATGAAGGGCTTTGCTGGGTGATTTCCATGGGATCACACGCTGCTCTGGCCCCTCCCTCACACGCGCCGTCGTCGCGGGGTGTCGCATCGACTGGCGGATGCGCTGAGAATAACGAAGCAGCCCCGGTGTTCGAGGCCGAGTGTGTGTTGTCTGTGCACGAGCGCGCGGCCCCTCGGTGCCAGGGAGAGAGATGGAGGGGCTGGAGCAGTGCAGAGGAGCAACGAGGCTGGGGAAGGGACTGGAGGGAAGGGCTGATGGGGAGAGGCTGAGGGAGCTGGGGGGGTTCAGCTTGGAGGAGGCTTGGGGGGACCTTCTCCCTCCCTCCAACTCCCTAAAGGGAGGTTGCAGTCAAATGGGGGGTCAGGCACTTCTCCCAGGCATCAGCACCAGGATGAGAGGGCAGAGCCTGATGCTGCCAGGGGAGGGTTAGGATGGATGTCAGAAGCCCTTCCTCCTGGAAAGGATGATCAGAGCCTGGACTGGACTGCCCAGGGCAGTGGTGGAGTCCCCATCCCTGGAGGTGCTGAAGGACAACCTGGCTGTGGCCCTTAGCACTCTGGTGCTACTGGGGTGCTAAGTGGCCACTGAGGTGATGTTAGGTGCTGGTCTGGCCTGGCTGAGCTCAGAGGGCTTCTCCAGCCTCAGTCATTCTGTGGTTTCACAGGACAATTTCAGGGCAGGGACAGAGAACCCCCTTTATTCCCTCGTGCCTGCACGAGCAGCCAAGGGGATCCTGCCTGTAGAATGAGTTTTCACGAGTCGGTGTCAGTGACCTGTGAATCCAGGGGAGCACAAACAGGCTGCTTCTGTGGGCTCTGTCTCAAATTAAGCACAAACCTTTCTGGGCTCTCCGTGACCTTTCCCTGTCTCCAGCAAAGGTCAGATGTGCTGCTGTGTGTGTCTGTTACAGAGCAGTTCTTCTCCGCTCACCGCTGGCTGCCCTCTCTTGAGACAGGGAACACAGACCCCTTCTCCTCAGTGAACTCTGGCTGGTTGTGTTCCTCAAGAGGTGTTTTACACCTTCCCTGGGCTGGCAGGACGGCTCTTAAAGTCTTGCTCTGCCCCTCGGCCTTGTCAGCTCCTGCAGCTGCTCCCCCGGGCAGCAGAGGCATCGCAGCTGCGGTCTGATGCCTGGTTTGAAGAGGTGAGGTTGGACATGGTCTTCTCTCAGCTCCACACACAGCTCAGAGTGGTTCTCTGGCCCCAGCCTGACAGGGATGGGCTTCATCATGAAGGGTTTTCTGCCTTGACCTTGAAGTAGTCTTGAGTCTGTCTTGAATTCCACCCCTCTAGACCTGGAACTGATCAAGCACAAACCTGGTCAGCAGTAGCTTGTAGAGCACCCAAGCCTTGATATCACTCCCTGTAGTAAATTGATCCTCCCTGGAGACTGCAGCTCTTGAAGATGTTTTTCAAACACTCAAGGGGACTCAAGGAAGCTTTCAGGATCAGGCTGCTCCTTGTAACTGAAGTACCCTCCTCCTCTTAGAAGCACTACAGCAGCAGAGGTTTCTTCCATCACAAAGGCAGTGCTGTTGCACACAGGTACAGAACCAACAGGGTAGAGTTACCCAAGTTGGGATCATCACAGAATCATTCAGGTTGGAAAAGACCCCTAGGATCATCAAGTCCAACCATCAACCCTAGTCTACAAGTTCACCTCTAAACCAGGTCCCCCAAGCGACTTCCAAACCCCTCCAGGGATGGGGACTCCACCACCTCCCTGGGCAGCCTGGTCCAGTGCCCAACCACTCTTTTAGGAAAGAGCTTCTTCCTAAGATCCAGTCTAAACCTCCCCTGACGCAACTTGAGGCCATTTGCCCTCCTCCTATCATTAGGAATTTGGGAGAAGAGACCAGCCCCAGCCTGGCTACAACCTCCTTTGAGGGAGCTGCAGAGAGCAAGGGGGTCTCCTCTCTGACTCTGTGTGATGCTGCGTGTGTGGGGTTCTCCAGAGATGCCTTCAGTGTCATGTATCCCCTTTCAGGTTTGGCTTCATCTTCGACAAGTCCAGATCGGCCATTCACAAGATCGACCTGGAGACTGTGACCCACATCAAGACCATCAGCTTCAAAAACCACAGCTGCGTCCCGCAGGCCATGGCTTACACCCACCTGGGCGGCTACTTCTTCGTGCAGTGCAGGAGGAACCGCTCGCTGGCGGCGGCGCCGCAGCTCATCATCGACAGCGTGACCGACGCCGTCATCGGCCCCAATGGCGACGTGTCGGGCGCCCCCTACGTCTCACCCGACGGGCGCTACTTGGTCAGCGCCGACCACGCCAGCGGCAGGCTGAGCGTCCAGGCGCTGACTGTCCGAGGGGAGGTCCGGTTGGTTTACGACCTACAAACAAACACGCGCGTGTCCGATCTGACCTTCCAGCCCTCGTTCACGGAAGGCGACCAGTACTACGTGTACGCCACTTCCCGTCTGCTAACGGACCTGCTCTTTGTGGAGCTGTCGACGGGGAGGATGAGCGTCCTGAAGAACTTAAAGGACCCTCTCGCCTCCAAAGACTGGCCCTGGAGCAGCTCCAACAGAGTGGTGAAGGACAGTGGGCTCTTCGGACAGTACCTCCTCACGCCGGCGAGAGATTCCTTGTTTGTTCTAAACGGGAGGCAGAACACGTTGCGCTGCGAGGTGTCGGGCATCAGGAGGGGCAACACAGTGGTTTGGGTGGGAGAGGTATGAAGGGGCGGAGAGCGGCAGTGGAGCCTGGGGCTGGACCTTCACGCTGCGGCGCAGGAGCGGCAGCGCTGTACATTTTTACACTGGGGGCAGGGGGGGAATAAAAAAAGACAAAAAAAAAAGAGTTAAACCCCCCCTCTGCACCCCAACCCTCTATAGGCTCCAACACTGGTCTACTCGCGAGTTTTATAATATAAGGTCTGCTCTGCCAATAGGAAGTGGCTTGGAAGGGGTGGTTTTTTATTTGGGGGGGTGGCTTGTGGTCACGAGGAGACAAAAACCCGCTGGCGAGCGAAGAGTCTCTCCGCGGAGAGATGGTAGAAGCCACGAACCCTAGTGACTCCCTGGAACAAAACCAGATTGTCCGTGCCCACACCGAGGAGCTTTTACGTTGTGTCCAGAGCCATCCGTTTCCTTCCCCGTGTCCCTTGTCCATCCGCTGTGGCGACTGTCCCACCCCAGCGCAGAGAGGAGAGGCGGTGCTGCCTTAACGCCTCACCTTTGGATTGATGGAAGTCCAGTCCTAGACTGGGCTTGAGGGTCTCGTAGACTGGACTTGAAGGTCTCATAGACTGGACTTGAAGCTCTTGTAGTCTGGATTTGAAGGTCTCGTAGGCTGGACTTGACGGTCTCGTAGACTGGACTTGAAGCTCTTGTAGTCTGGACTTGAAGGTCTCGTAGGCTGGACTTGATGGTCTTGTAGACTGGACTTTAAGGTCTCGTAGGCTGGACTTGACTTGATGATCTTTAAAGCCCACCTGGCCATGTTCCTGTGCGACTTGGTCCAGGTGATCCTGCTGTGGCAGGAGGATTGGACTAGATGATCCTTTGAGGTCCCCTCCAATCCCTGTTGTTCTGTGATTCTGCCTCATAGGCTAAACCTGAAGGTCTCATAGACTGGACTTGAAGATCTTGTAGGCTGGACTTGATGGTCTCGTAGGCTGGACTTGACTTGATGATCTTTAAAGCCCACCTGGCCATGTTCCTGTGCGACTTGGTCCAGGTGATCCTGCTGTGGCAGGAGGATTGGACTAGATGATCCTTTGAGGTCCCCTCCAATCCCTGTTGTTCTGTGATTCTGCCTCATAGGCTAAACCTGAAGGTCTCATAGACTGGACTTGAAGATCTTGTAGGCTGGACTTGAGTGATTCATAGACTGGACTTGAAGGTCTCATAGGCTGGACTTGATGATCTTTAAAGCCCGCCTGGCCATGTTCCTGTGTGACTTGGTCTAGGTGATTCTGCTGTGTCAGGGGGATTGGACTGGATGATCTTTCAAGGTCCCTTCCAACCCCTAACGTTCTGTGATTGTGTCTCATAGCCTGGGTTTGATGATGTTAGAGGTCTTTTCCAGCCTCAGTACTTCTGTGGAGCTAAGCCTTGGTGGGTGGCTTTCCAGCCCACCGAAACCTTTGGTGGGAAGCGATGGTTTTTCCTCTGCAGGATGGCTTTGGGAGGGATGCAGAAACAGTAGCTGTCAGCCCTGCTAAAATGGTTGGGTTCTCTCATTAGATGTTCGGTAGCACTGAAGTCACTTGGTTCTTCATCAGACCGAGAGCTGCGAAAGCAGTGGGTGGGGTGTTGGTTTTATAGACAACTCACTCGTTTCCTAGTCATACCCTGGGTTTGCCTGTTTCTCTCCAGACATCCTGGGCAACACTTCTTCTGTGCAGGGTGGGTTTTCTCCCTTCCCACTGCGAGCACGGTTGTCCCTAGTCAATGATCTTTCACTTGTGAGCCAAGAGCTCCACATCACAGCAGCTGAACTGCCCCACGACCCAGCAGCTGGCAGCGAAGAATTCCCGTCCCCATCAACATCCGGATCCGTTTGCCCACCGGGATGATAGAAGATCTTCTCTAGTTGGGCTTCTTACACCTTTCTCTGTCCATCACCGGGAAGTACTCATGGCAGGAGCAGCTCTGGCTCCACGTGGGCACAGTGGTGACTACTAAGCTGTCGTGCTTCACCCCCTGCTTTGAAAATGTGGTCTTGAGGTGGGTGAAGACTCTCTGAAGGTAAATACCTGTTGCATCAATGCTGCCCGTCGGCCTTTCAGAGGACTCAGATCATTTCAGGAGTGACTTTGCTGCCCACAACTTGGCCAAAGCAGCTGCTGAACGCAGCCGGTGATGGGCGGTGGCACTGCAGTTCTTTCCCAGAGTCACCCATTTCACACAGGACTTTAGATGAAGGGGACACAGCCTGACACTGGTAGTCTTTGCTTTAGAGCTTGAACAGGGGATTGGCCTAGGGGATCCTGCTGTGGCAGGGGGATTGGACTGGATGATCTCTCAAGGTCACTTCTGATCCCTAATGTTCTGTAAAACCCACCTGGACATGTTCTTGTGCAACTTGGTCTGGGTGATCCTGCTGTGGCAGCGGGATTGGACTCAATGATCTCTCGAGGTCCCTTCCGATCCCTGATGCTCTCTGATTAATGTTACCAGAAGACTCGCGGTTTAGCATGGCTGTAGACCTCAAGTAGTTGTGGTCTCTGTAGACCTCTCTCAAGACCTCTGTAGAGCCTCTTTGGTTCTGTAGACAATATGTAAAACTCTGCTCAGACAGACAAAGAAGAGGAGCTGAATCCTATGAATTCATTAAACATGGAGCCCTTGAAGTCGCCCGTCCACACCCATCTCTGTGTCACGTATGAGCCATAAGGGGTGAGAAGAGACGACCCCGTCGTCGCCAACACCCACCCACACCCAGCAAACCCGGCTGGCAGAAGCCTCCCTTTAGCAGCGCATGGTGTCCACGGTTTTCCACTCACACCCACGTCAGGGAAAGGAGAAGAACCAGCTTTGTAAGTACCTTTGAATATGCACAACTCCCTTCCGGAGCACAGCTGTACCCCCACGGCGCCGCCGCCGCCATCCCCATCGTGTTTCGCCGCGGCCAAGCGCCGCTCTCTCTCGTGTGACTCCCTCTCGACTTCCTCTGCTCTGCCGACGGTAAGTTTTCCCTGTAGGAGACGTCCATCGTGTCACAGGTCAAGCAGATATTTTTTAAGACTATTAAAAACCAGAACACAAACCCAAGGTGTAAATATCTCTTCAGGTCAACATGTTCCTGAGGCTGGTTTCTATATTATAGGCTGTGGAAGATGTGTAACCGACCTCACCCCTTCCCGTGCGTCGCAGACTTACTGGAATGAGCGTTCACTTGCAAACAGATCGATCCCCACGTCCAAAGATGGTCCCTTTCGTCCCTCTCTCAGTTCTGGTGATGTGTTTTTTCTAGATGATCCCGATGGTTATTTCTCATCCTTAGAACATGGAGCGCGACGTAGATTGTCCACACGACTTGTGAACGGTTCCGATGACGGTCAACTCTGACATTAAAGTGCTGCACATTTGTTACTCTGATTCCATCTGGTTTTCTGACCCAACAGGAAGGTTTGTGGTCCCTGGATGAACATTTCTGCTCCTTTTTGCCTCTCAGGAAGAGGGCACCCTGCCCCGTTTGCTCTTTCATTCCCACTTTCCCCTTCAAGGTCTCAAACTAGTAGATCAAGAGAGGTTCTCTTCCTCTCTCCTCCCTCCAACCTCCCTGATGAAACCAGATCTGGAACCTTGTGTCCAGTTCTAGACCAGAACAAGGCTGTAAGGATTTTGTTTAGATGACACTCCAGTTGTGGGCCCTGTGGGACACAGAGCTGCTGGAGGCACCCCAGCACAGAGCCACAGGGATAATGGAGGGAGGGGAGCATCTCCCTGCTGAGGAGAGGCTGAGGGAACTGGGGGCTGGAGCTGGGAAAAAAGGAGGCTGAGGGGTGACCCCATGGATGCTGATCAATATGTGAAGGGCAGGTGTGAGGAGGATGGAGCCAGGCTCTGCTCAGGGGCACCCAGTGACAGGACAAGGGGCAGCGGGTGTGAGCTGGAGCAGAGGAGGTTCCCCATCAGTGTGAGAAGGACCTTCTTCCTGGGGAGGGTGCCAGAGTCCTGGCAGGGGCTGCCCGGGGGGTTGTGGAGTCTCCTTCTCTGGAGGCATTTAAAACCCACCTGGACATGTTCCTGTGTGACTTGGTCTGGGTGATCCTGCTCTGTCAGGGGGGTTGGACTGGATGATCTTCCAAGGTCCCTTCCAATCCCTAATGCTCTGTGATTCACCGTAGGACAACTGGAAAATCACAGGATCACAGAACAGCAGCTCATTAGAAACCATCTGCTTCTCTTTGAAACCGAAAACTCCCCAGTGCCTTCATTTGGACTCTGTGAGGATAATTCCAGAAGTCCTGGGATGGGTGGGTGGGTTGGAGATGGGCTATCAGGTCACCCCTACCAAAGGCACTCAGCACAGTGGGCTCTGGGAAGTCCCAACACCCACCTCAGAGGAGCAGAGGCGCTTGGAGGTTGCTGCAGTGACCTCCACAAAGGCAGCTTTGCCCGAGAGATGCACGAGGCCCCGTGACCTGTTGGCAAGAGCTTATTTACTTGATTTATGCCATGATTAGGTCTTAATTACCGAAGCGCCCAGCGCTGTGCCAGGTGCTGCATCAGCTGGGAGAAAAGGCCGAGGTCTCAATTCTGGAAGGAGATGATAGCAGCTAATTCCCCCAGTGACCCTGCAGCAGCTCAGCCATACGAACAGGAGAGCGGGACCCGAGGCTGGTGAGGGTACCTAGGGGTTGACATGACTGCTGTGACCTGGTTGTCCCTCAGAGGAGCGGGCTGTGATGCCACCTGTCTTCTTCCTCAAGACCTGCTTCATCCCTGCATGGGTTGGGCTTTGTTTTGAGTGAACATCCCCTGGGTTAGGTGAGGACCTGGGGCTGGAGCTGGCCCTCTCAACCCCAGAGGTTCCACCATCTGCTTCAAACCCACCTGGATGTGTTCCTGTGCGACTGGATCTAGGGGATCCTGCTGTGGCAGGGGGATTGGATGGGGTGGTCTTTCGAGGTCCCTTCCAGCCCCTGATGTTCTGTGACTCCGTGATTCTGTGACTGCAAATCCTGTTTTCCAAAGGCTTCTGCTTGCAAGACAGGACACGAGATCCAAAAACAACAACCAAAAAGTCAACCAATAAAAAGAGAAATACCCCCAAAACACAATAAACCCCAAATCCCCCAACAAACAAACCAACCAAAAGCATTAAAAATGGGTTTGTTCAGGGGTTTTTAAATGGTCCCTAAAAAAACCCTCTTATTGGGCTGGATGATCTTTCAAGGTCCCTTCCAATCCCTGATGAGTCTGTGATTAAGAAATAAATTACAAGCACCCTCCTGTGGTGCTTCTCTCCTCCAAGTTGCCCAGGGGCTCATTTAATGAAGCTCTCCAGCATCTCACCCCTTGTGACTGTGCTGTCTCTGGCTCCTGCCCAGCGCCACCAGCAAGACTCAGTGGGCCAGGAGACCGGCCAGCTGCACCCGCTCGATGCCACAGGCACTAAATCAGACACGGAGCCCAGCTCCATTCACAAAGGTCAGGCCGACCACTGGCATTTCCAAGGGCTCAGCGCTGAGCTCCCGGCGCAGCCGAGGGTGCTGCCCAGAGCTCCCGTGCGTGATGCCGTGCGGAGCGGGGCGCCGCGTGCGTGCCAGGCGCTCGTTACCTTAGAGCAGGGAGCAGTGGCGGCTGCAGTGCAACCGCCCAGAAACGGCAGGAGAGCGGAGAGCGCAGCCCTGCCTGGCGAGGAGATTTCTGCCTGCAAGGAGCGTTGCAGAGGGACCAGCTCTTCTTCATGTTTTATTTAAGGCCACAGTAAACTCGGTGTTAATTGACTTCCAGAAGGTGGGTGGAAGGTTCTGCATAGGAAGGTGCTTAACTTCTGCAGAGGATTTGCTTTGGGAGTTGGCAGAGCCTGATCAGGCAGGGAGAGCAGGCTGGAACCCCACAGACTCCCACCTTTGCTCTCTAGCTGGGTCCACCTGAGCTAGAAGGGGATCCTACTGTGGCAGGGGGTTTGGACTGGATCATCTTTCAAGGTCCTTGCCCATCCCGAATGTTCTGTGACTCTGTGAGATGTTTAAACCCTCCTGGCCATGTTCCTGTGGGACTGGATCTAAGGGATCCTGCTGTGGTGGGGGGATTGGACTGGATGATCTTTCAAGGTCCTTTCCAATCCCTGGGGATTGGACTAGATGGTCCTTCGAGGTCCTTTCCAATCTCTGATGCTCTGTGATTCTATGACTGGATCTAAGGGATCCTGCTGTGCCAGGGGGATTGGACTGGATGATCTTTCAAGGTCCCTTCCAATCCCAGGTGCTCTATGACCCTGCCATTCACACTGCAGGGAGAACCATGAACAGCCAAACCCCATCACTGGTCCACTCCATCAATCGATCCGGTGGCAACCCATGTCCTGAAAGCCCAAGGTGGGCTCCCTCAAGCACAGGGCGCTGCTGCTCCCTGGTCTCATGCTGAGGCTTATCCTGCCCTGTCTGTGCCTCTCATTTATAACTGTGGCCAGGAAAAACCCGCCTGCCTTCGCGCGGAGCTGCGGTGGCGCCGAGACACAGATGGCTGATTGTCGAGATGTCTAATAGCATCTTTGTGATAGTCCTGGGGCGACGAGAACCCAGCCCCGCTCTTGACAAGCTTTATTTGCTGAAACAAATCCCCTTTAATTAAGACATGAAGCCTGCGCTGAAAGACATCCCAGCTTGTCAACAGTATTAACTGCAGCGCCTAGAGCTGGAGGTGATGCTTCGCACTAGGGCTACGTGGGGAAGGACAGGAGGCTCTTGAAGGACTTCTGGCGTTTGCCCTCTGCAGCAAAGCAGAGCTGCTCTTGTTGAGCACGCAGCATCGCAGCATCAGATGAGTTGGAAGGGACCTCTAGAAGTCATCGAGTCCTACCCTGCTGCCACAGCAGGATCCCCGAGAGCAGACCCCATAGGAACATCCAAGTGGGTTTTGAATGTGTCCAGAGCAGAAGGAGATTCCACAACCCCCCGGGCAGCCCCTGCCAGGGCTCTGGCACCCCCACAGTGAAATAGATTTTCCTTCTGTTTCCATGGAACCTCCTGTGCTCACACCCGCTGCCCCTTGTCCCGTCACTGGATGCCCCCTTGAGCAGAGCCTGGCTCCATCCTCCTGACACCCTCCCTTCACATCTTGATCAACATCCATGGGGTCACCCCTCAGGCTCCTCAAGAGACTGAGCTCAAGGGATCCAACTCCCTCAGCAGGTTTCTCCATTATCATTTCTCCCTTAATGGAAGGGACCTCCAAAGGGCACCCAGTCCAATGCCCCCGACACCAAGCAGAGCTATCACTCACAGATCAGATTGACCAGAGCCCCAGCCAGCCCCAGCTCACACCCCCTGCCCCTTGTCCTGTCACTGGGTGCCCCTGAGCAGAGCCTGGCTCCATCCTCCTGACACCCACCCTTCACATCTTGATCAACATCCATGGGGTCACCCCTCAGGCTTCTTCTTTCACAGCTCCAGATCCCTCAGCCTTTCCTCAGCAGGGAGATGAATATTAGGTGTTGGAAGGGGTCTCTAGAGATTCACACAGAATCCCAGAACATTAGAGACTGGGAGGGACCCGGAATGACCCTCCAGTCCAATCCTCCTGACACAGCAGGAGCCCCTAGACCAAGTCCATGTCACACCCACAGGAGCCTGGTCCCCCACAGAGATGCCAGCAGACAGCAGGTGGTGGAAGGTGACTTCACAGCCAACATGAAGCACCTTCCCACACCTGCCCAAACCAACCTGCCTCGATGCAGATGTGTGTCCCCGCTACCAGTGGATGGAGCGTTGCTGTGCCTCTCGCACTGCTGCTGGGCACCCTTCCCTCTGAGAAGTGCCGTCACAAACCGACGCAAGAGCCGGAGCTCCAGGGTGTTTATCAGAGCATCCCCAGCACCTCAGCCCCCACCCCTGCACCCCCCGGGGCCTCGGGAGAAAACAAGGGGAGCCGTGCGCGTTGACCGTAACGCAAAGCGACGGCTGCGTGTGCTGATGTTCTCAGCACGATTCATCGGGGCTTGAACATGTTGACTCGCTGCATAATTTCTCCTTGAATAATTTCCCTGCCATATGGGAGGCTGCGGACCCTGAGCTGCCGGCTCTGCCCGAAACCCTGCCGTGTGCTGGCGAGGATCGCTCAGCCGAGCGACGCACGGCAGCCCCGCACCGTGTCCCTGGGGCTGAGCCCACTGCATCTGCTGAGGCTCGTGGGCAGTAGTGTCTGACCAGGCTGCACGAGGGTAGATGGAGGGGTGACCCCATGAATGTTGAGAGAGCCTAGCACAGAGCCACAGGGATGGTGAAGGGAGGGGAGCATCTACCTGATGATGAGGAAAGGCTGAGGGAGCCAAGTCTCTTGAGCTGGGAAAAAAGGAGACTGAGGGGTGACCCCATGGATGTTGATCAAGATGTGAAGGGTGGGTGTGAGGAGGATGGAGCCAGGCTCTGCTCAGGGGCACCCAGTGACAGGCCAAGGGGCAGCGGGTGTGAGCTGGAGCAGGGAGGGTGCCAGAACCCTGGCAGGGGCTGCCCATGGGGGTTGTGGAGTCTCCTTCTCTGGAGATGTTTCAAACCCACCTGGACATGTTCCTGTGTCACTTGGTCTAGGTGATCCTGCTCTGTCAGGGGTCTTGGGCTGGATGATCTTTTCAGGTCCCTTCCAATGTCTAATGTTCTGTGACTCTGCGAAACACTGTGCCACCTGGAAACACCACATGAAGAGATCAGTCTTCACCCTCTTGTGCCCTGACATCTTTAGTCCCCAGAATCACAGATTCACACAACATCAGGGACTGGAAGGGACCTCAAAAGACCATCCAGTCCAATCCCTCTGCCAGAGCAGGATCACCCAGACCAAGTCACACAGGAACATGTCCCTCCTATACCTCTATGATTCTATGTCCAGGCAGGTTTTAAACCTCTCCAGAGAAGGAGAATCCCAGTATAGCCCAGCCAGATGTCACCCAAGGTTACCTCAGCACTGGAAACCTTGTCTTCCGCTTCCACTTTACCGCCAGATTCTCTCTCCACTGACTTGCAACGAAGATGGAGCAGAGGAAGGAAATTTCAGGAGTCATAAGTAGGATTTACGACGCTGTCGTCTCCTGCAGCGACGGTGCTTCAATTCATTAAAAAGTCCAGACAAATTAGATGTTTGTATTCATTTAGAATGATTTCTCCTCTCTGACCCAGCGTCATCCATCACGTTACGTCTTGCGCGGTGCTTAGCAGAGCTGCTCCTTAAATGAGCCAGTAGGAACCGGCCAGTAAAATATTAAGTAGTTACCATTAACAACAGGGCAGATTAAAGCCCAGCACCGGGGCTCCTCTGCAGCTCCTTTTCACCAGCCAAACGCAAAATCCTCTCCTACAGCTGCAGGGTTTGTGTCTCTTGCAGTGCTGAAGCCACCAAGCAGCGTCGGTACCGCAGGGACCCCGTTGTAGTCACTGCGGAGAGAAGGAGAGAGCAAAGGGGGCAGCCCGCGCCTCAGTGTTAACCGATCCTTGCTCAACGGACTCCTGTCTTTAAGACCTTTTCTAGTACAAAGCTCCGGGGGCTTAAATGTTGTATAAATGTTGGAATTTTACCTGCTTTTGTGAGTAGCTGCATCTTGGTGATGAAAAGCACTGCTGGGGGTTGTGTAGATTCAAAGAGTTTGGGAAAGAGGGAGGCTGGGTGATCAGAAACATCTGCCCAAACATCCAGGCACAGAATCCCAGAGCATTAGGG
>VXBP01007414.1:828-38728 GCA_013400115.1 Rhinopomastus cyanomelas
CACATGAGCGGGCTACATACTTCCTGCTTCTTCTTCTTTTCTTCTCTTCCTGACTTTTTTTCAAAACAAACCGCCCGCTCTGCTTTTTCATAGGCTACCCAACACGGACATCCGGGACAGGTCCAGGACCAAGTGACACCTTCCCCCAGGACAAGTCCCCTGTGGGGGAGGGGTCCTCCAAAACAAACCAACTCCTATTTCTTTTCTTCTTCATGAAAGCAGAACTGCTGTACGTTTGAAAACGCTAGCAATTTTCAAACTACAACAACTTTAAACTTATATTTACTAGAATAGTAAATAGAATGTGGGTATCTTGGTGTAAGACAATGTGTTTGAGGAAGAAGGGAGAATATTTTTTGGGGGGGATACTAAAAAATAAATTTAAAACTTAAAAATTTAAAAGTAAGCTTAAACCACCTTTGTCAGCCACATTTATCTTAGTGTTGTGCTTACAGATTCACTGCAAGGACCAGTCTGAACAGGCTACGCACGTAACAGAAAAATAGGAATGCATTATCAATGAAGTTTAGAGATGCAGTAGTCTTCCTCTGAGTATTGTTTGTTATTGTATGATCTGGAGCAACTGCTGAGAGACACTGTTTAGCAGTCTTATGAACAATATCTATATAGCCAGCCACAAACTCTGCCATAGGTTAGCAAGGTGTTTCTATAAAGTAAGGCTGGCTGTTATGTATATTCCCTAACTGTTGAATTGAGCCAGCGTACAATAAGCAGCTCATTTCTTGACAGAAATGTTTTACAATGAGCAAGAAGATGAGCTGTTTTACCTTTTGAAAACAGAAAATTGGCCTTTGATAGCTATTCTGAATGCCAAGCAGACAGCTCCTCTTTTTCAGTACCCTGCCTGCAGTGTAGCACAGTGGGCTTAGGGCTGCAGTGCAAATGTAGTCATTTGTGATGAAAGACACCCAGTGTACGCCTAAGCTGATGGATTTGCTGCTCTAATGCCTTATTTAACTAATCTGGATGCTAAGTTAAATTGTCTTATGAAGAGGGAGTTTTTTCTGCATTGGTCTGGGCTAGAAGCTTCACTGTCTGTTAGTTCTGTGTAATTCTTCGAATCAAATTTTCTTCTGTGTTCACTCACATCATTTATTCTGAACAACTCCACTTATAAGTGCTTGTTAATTAGAAAGTATGAGGAAGATTTGATAAAGATTTCAAAAGTTGGTTATCAGTAAAAATTCAAAGAACTTACTGTTTAAGTTTTGTTGTGTTTTTAAGCTTTCTTTTATCTTTATAAATGTTCATATCTCTTCTGAGAAAACATATATTCAGTATCACCATGGTGTTTAAATTAAGCTTACTCAACATTTAAAACAGCCCAGTCACAGAATAATTTCAGGTCAGTACTGAACATCAATCAAGAATTCAGTGTCAGATAAGTGAGAGGAGCCCCTGACACACTTTCACTTTCTCTTAGCCTTTGGGATGAGTAATCCACTAAAGCAGATACCAGTTAAGAAGAACAACATTCAATAGGACTTGAAAATATTCCAATGATCATAATGTAATTAACAATATTTTGCAACTTAGTCATTTAAAAACCTGGTAATTAATAATGATTTTCCCTTATGTTTAGTTTATAATAAAATGAAATGTTTTCCTTGCTTTTGAGTTGTTAATAAGCTGTGGTTTACACTACTTGTCCCCAATTTCCACAGTTAAATCAGTTCTTTTGTACTTATATCATAATGTGCTACTACACACGTTGTGATATAAAGGACTGTTGCCAAGTGCCAACTCACAGGAGAAAGGACTGTCTCATCTATTGCTCATCCTTTATAATATAGCTCTGGTCAAACTTTTCAAAGTCTATAATATAATCACTCAAGGATACTCATACAATGCCTGGGGCAGCCATGCCTCCCATTAACTGCTACTGATAGTGAAGAGTCTCAGTCTTCTTTATCACGTAGTGCAGTAATTGCATTTAAAAAAAAAAAAAAGCCTTTCTGCCCAGTGTAAAATAAAATGTGGTGACCTAAGTCCTGCAACTCAAATCCTGCTGTGGGTCTTTACTCAGGAACTTCCTGAAAAAGATGCTGTGGTTTGACCATCTGAGAATAGCTATTGATGAAACTTGTTCCTCTGTGAACCAGTCCATATCCTAAGCTTCAAACCCTTTATTACAAAGTCTTTCCATAGTTAGGCAAATGCCCACATCATATAGTAGACTTTATTTTTTTCCCTCTAAATCTACTACTTGACCATTTGGTTAGATTCTGCTAATGTTTGTCATAGATATGAATTGATATTTATGTGTGTTAGGATTCATTCTTTTATTAAGAGAGTCAGGCTGAACAATGTCTCTAGTTTGAAAAACCTGTAAATTATAGTAGACATAAGTAATGTCTACTATACAGTCGTTAATGGGGAGAGAGGGACACCTTTGGAAGGTGGGTGATCCCAGTTAACAAAATTGAAACAGCTGAGTGAATGGCATTGGCAGGCTGAACGTTGTATAGGTGACTAGATTCAACTACAGACCTAATCTAATCTAATATTAAGTGACAGGAAATTTCATTTAGTTCTAAAAGTTATCATCTCCTCTGTGTCTCTCATTGTTCACCTAGTGCTTTTTTTTCAAGTACTTGTGATTACAAAGACCTTGAATGCTAAAAAAAAAGAGAATACATTGGAATTATATACTGGTACAATGCTTGATCTTTCTTTAGAAACCACAGAGGTTTATTGGGTTAATTTCCACCAAATACACTAAACAATATGTAAAAAAAAGTGCTTTGTTCAGGCTTCAGGTTAGAGTCAGTAGTTTGTGAGAGTAAATATCAGAAAGCATTTTTTTCAATAGTCACAGAAATTGAAGGAACATTCCGAAATTGGCACCAGTTTATTGTCCACAGTCTGAAAAATCATTCTGATATCCATAGACTATAGCACAGTTGGCAGGAATTTATTGGTTTGGTAGATTTCATGCAGTACAAAGATTAGATGGGCAAGAGGTGAACTACAACCTTCACCTAGTCTTAGGGACAGACTTCTCAGATGAAAAGCAGGTGTTTCAGAAACTTCTCGTGACTGTGTGTCCTGTACTCATTATTGAGGGAAATGTGAGTAGTTCCAGGAGGTGACAAGCTGTGCACTGGAGGTGGGCACTATAATGATGTGAAACTGAAGAGTTACAGCGGGCGTATGGTAATTCCTAGCAAAATATACTTGAGACCAAGATTATCTTCTCTAGGGGACCATTTTCTGCTGGTCTTCCAGCACACATCTATGTGTGGTTTATACAGTTAGAACCCTGTATCTTCTTTTTAAAAAGAATTATGAATGCAGAGTCACAGAATCAGACCTTGAGAGCGTCTTTTTTACACTAAGAAATAACTGAGATTTTAATTTTTCTGAAGAAATTTTAGTCAAACTTTTTTGTTTGATGTTAGTTCAGCTTTGAATTTCTTTGGTTTGGGGTTTCTTCAATCTGATCACAAGAAGAATTAGTGCAGTCATGTCTGAACTAAGGAATTGTGCAAAAACCCTAAATAATCTAATGAGATTTGAAAAGAAATCCATACAAAGTACACTAAGGATTCGACACTGATATTTTCTCCAGAGAAATTGCTGTGCTGATTGTCATGAAGTATATTGATGTCACTGTCACTATGACAACATTGTGACAAGAACTAGTCACACTAGGCTACCTCGTAAAAGGATCAGTAATAGCTGGTTTTTGTTGTTGTCTGAAAAAGTAGTTGAAAGGAGAGCCTCTCCCCTAGCACAAGGTTTCATTTGAGGTTAGATGGTGTGATACAGACATCGGATCAAGGTGATCTTGAACAAGTGAAACGGTACTTTTTCAAGACAGGTAAGGACAACATATTATTTGGATATTAGATGCTTTTACTCTTCGACTAGTAAAGGCATGAAGACAAAAATTCTCAGAAACTCAAGAGTTTGAATGCAGATAAAAATGTTGTGATACATTTCCCTAAAGTATGGCAGGATTTTATATCCGAGGAAGTAAGGAATGTTTGGAAGTGGATTGTGAGTAATTTAACTCGTAAGAAGATAGGTGGTACTTTCCTTTATGTGATTGCTTCTGCTTTTTTCATTTAAACACTCTCTCCAAATTGATGTGTTTATGGTTCTGCATTACTCCAGTTAAGCCAGTGAAGCTGTGATGTGCTGCACTTTCTATTTTCTCTCGTTTTTAAGTTTGCTTTTTGCCTGGTTTATTTTCTCCTTTCTTATCTACTGATTGCTGCTGTCTCATAGTTTTTAACCTGTCTCATAGTTTTTTACCACAGCAGAGATTTCACACTGGTGTTGGCAAAGCAGTCTAGGAAGCTTGTAGTCTCTAGAAACACCCCAATTTTAGCCAAAGCCATACTTCCTGTGTTTGTCGATCTACATACTACTTCTTTGTCACTCTGTCTACCACCTAAACGGTTTATTTCTTTCTAATAGCTGTTTAAGAAACACAGAGTAGCAACATGATGCCAGCATGGAAATACACTCTGATTACATTTTCACAGAGGTGGTTGTTTTCTTAATAAGCCTTAATCAGACCCAAAATTCCTCTGGGGAGTCCATGAACATTTGCTGTGCAGCCTTTTAACCTAAGTGAGTAGATTTTTAAGCTCTGGCTCTCGTGATTTTGCTTAAAGTAAATTTAACAGTTGTTGACTTCTAAACATGTTGAAGCATATTTATGCTGATCGTTACTTCAAAAGGTAATTGTAGTCAGTTCTCAAATATAGTAGTCAAACATTCATAGAACCAGTGATGACTTTACAAGTTTCCTTTTATGCATCACTACATTGTTCCATTCTTCAATTATTCATCAAATGAGACCAATTTAATGGGAAAATGTCATAAACCAAAAAGTTCTATTGTAATGAATTCTTTTTTGCTGAGAAACAATTAAAATAACCATGCTGATGTATTGATACAGTGGAAGAATTTCTGCAGACAGTGTTTGAGGACAGGCATAAGAATTCAGAAATTAAAAGGAAAACCCAGGTGAGGGGGGAAATGTTAGCGTAACAGTCATTGTACCATTGATGCTCAATATACAGAGAAAAAAAACCAAAGCAAGTTCCTCCTCCTCTGAAGACAGGCCTGAGAACATCCTTTGATGCTGTGGAGCCCAATGTTCATCATCTTATAAAAGCAGAACCAAAAAAAACTGAAACAAAAACCTGCCTTATACCCACTCATCAAAAAGGGAAGAGGCTATTTGCTTTCAACATAATAATTTTCTGAGTCCTGACCGCAGTCGTTGCTTTCATCAAAGTCATTTAAGTTATTTTATCTTTTCTCCTTTGTGATGTGTTGGAATACTTAAGTTAGAAGAATTTCAAGTGTGAATTAAACTTCTGTTGTATATGCATGTTGAACAACTAACAGACTGAAATGAAGACATTTAAACTTACATAAAGGGAATGAGTGGCAATGATCAAGAAACTTCTTAGGTCCTCTTTGACTCTGTACTCAGTGTGATTTCTCTACAGATGCTACAAATGGGTTACAAGAACATTATTCCTTCTCTTTCCAAATGCACTCAGTGCTCAGCCTTAGCTGAAAGATCTTGTTCTCATGCACTAAGCACACAAGATGGGTAGCTGCTCACTCTGTGGGTTGACCCTGGGCACAAGGTGAGGTAGGAAGACAACAGGTCATTAGCCTGCAAAGTTGGCTTTTCTCATAGAGGAACCTGGGCAAATGCTGTCAGCAGAAGCTGGGAACACAGAGCAGCAAGAGCAGAGAGGCTGCTGCTCCCTGTGTAGCACAGGCTGCTATTTATTCTGCTTCCTTGATGGAATTGTTTAACACACTTCTGTGAAAGAAACACTAGTATTTAAACAGGCTGGTAGTCAAACAAATGAGTCTCTTTTGCAGCAAAGGAAGGTATTGGGGAAGGGTATTTGGTCTCAGGTCAAAAAACTGGAAATGCAGACTCACTGGAAAGTTTTGCCCAATGACACTGTGGGAGTTTGAAAAGATTCAGGACAAATGGAGCTTTATATTGTGTACATTCCAGGTCTTGTTGAGGTGTAACTTTGTAAGAGAGTGACATTAGAAATAGCTCTGTGCTGCCTTTTTAATAAACGCTGAGTATATTCTAAAGGGTCGTTTGTTTTCCTCTCAGAACAGGAGGTTTACTGATTTTAATCATGTGAGTGATCACACATAAGACAATGAATCTGATTCTAGTCCTTGACTCTTCATGAGTCAAAGATACGCAAAACGATTAAGCAGCAAAGTTTTAAGCAAGGGCATCGTGAAGATCCTGTAGCTGGTGCTGTAAATTGTGACGTACAGGTTATAGAGAAGTCAGTCTGAGCCTCAGTTACCTGTAGCTATGCACCCTGCATCACCACGAGCATCACAAATAATAAGGAAATGCTAAGAAATAAGAGGAGAAACCCACAGGACAAGCAATACCAGAGGGAAACGTTGCTTTCAAAATCACAGAAATGGAATAAGAATGGAAATGCACTTTAGTCGTTCTCCTGCCCTGAAATTTTTGTTTCTACGCAGCCAGCCACATTGCCACATTGCTCACAGCAATGGGAACTGATCCAGCCTTCTCTTTCTGCAGCCCGCTACAGTAGGGACTGACTGTCTCTCTACTACTTTGTCACTCAGAAGTACTCCTTTTGCCTGGAATGCACAGTAAAAGGGAAGGCATTTGGAACGTTTCTATCTCCACATCATACATCTTGCTGTTTATCACTAACATTATCCACTCAAGATGTTGAATTGGTGCGTACGTATTTTCCCTTAGGTGGGCATCGTTATAATTTTGATACCTAAGGGCTATTTAGAGTAACAATTTCAGATTCATTTCATACAGTGGAAACTCTTAGCTTGAATTAATCGCGTCTTAGCTCAGATCAATCCTTGCAAGAGAATAATCCACAAAGTGCAGGTTGTCTTTCAGATTGCTTTTACTACTTTTCCACGACTGTCTCTTCCACAATAAGTGTGAAGATGATCCTCTGTTTTACCTTCCTGCTCTGCTCTGGTGTAGAATCTTGTTATGTGTTGCATATTTCTTAAAAAGATGCACCTTTTCAGAGAAATATTTCAGAAAGGAATGCAACCCTGTTTCTTTTACAGATGGCAGATTTGATTCCAGTGTTCAGAAAAAACTGACTAAAATGTATTTTTTCTTGTCTTATTTTTTCCTTATTCTTTGTTCTGAAATCCCCCTGTAACATGGAGGCAAGCAAAACCGAGAACTTTCTCTACGAATATCTTTTCTCAATGGAACGTACGCACATTCCCAAATAATGGATAACGTCTCTGCTACTCTGGTCATGAAAAAAGGACTCTGTGTGAGCACAGGGTTCTGTGCACAACACTCCGTGTGTTGCAAGAGTTCTGAGACTGATGCTGCATCCTCAGAAGTACACACACTTGATTGCAGTCAAGGTCATACTATTCATTAGTACATCGGTGAACTACTTTGTGCAGTCTGTTTTGTTGCCTCTGTCTCAGAGCCTGTGAAACACCTGTTGTTCTAAGAATTAGTTAAAGTTTGAGGTAGTGATGAACATTTTCACTGTTTCTCAGCCCTTTGGGTGTCAGTGTCTGCCTGTATACATCTTTGTGTAGAACATGGGTCTCATAAGGATTTGTCTTGCTGGCTCTGTCTGTGAAGGGTATGAGAAAGCTTCTCAATCAGATTTGAATAATTGTTTCTACAACACACTTATTTATAAGTCACATCATGCACTCCTCCAGAGAAAAGACAGGTAACATCAGTAACACTGGTCATGGATATAAAGCCTTTTGCAAATTAAGTGCAGAAAACAAATAAGCCCCTTTATTGCTTGAGTAAGCTTTCGTTTCTCTTGTCTCAGTCCATGCAGGCAGTAGTATTTTTCCAAATGTTTGCTTGATTGATGTCACACTCTACTGCTATTGATAAATAAGTGCAAAACTTGCCAGATGCAGTCTTACTGTGACAGAGGTCAGACTGTGATAAAAAGCCTTTCAAACACATTCAGGGATGGGGACTCAAGTTGGAAAAGATCCTTGGGATCATGGAGTTCAACCACCAACCCTACTCTACAAGTTCACCCCTAAATCATATCCCCCAACACTACATCTAAGTGACTTTTAAACTCATCCAGAGACTCAACTACCACCCTGGGCAGCCCATTCCAGTGCCTGACCACTCTCTCCATGAAGAATTTCTACCTGATGTCCAGTCTAATCCTTCCCTGTTGAAGCTTGAAGCCCTTCCCTCTGGTTCTCTGTATATTTACCTATCTAAAGTATATAGACACCTACTTAAAACAGGGCATTAGTTTTATTTTGTAGTGTTCTTGCATCTTCTGTAATGCAGAACAGCCACTACTGTCTTCTTGGTGCTATTTTTGAAAGTACACAGGTCCTCTTAAACCCACTGTTTGTCTCAACTTAAGGTTATGAGACCAATACAGTTTTAAAACAAAAGCAAGGAAAATGTAATTTGAAACAAATTGTTGTCTCTTAATCTCTGGTAACATAGAATTAATATGATGCACTTCATGCTTAAAGCACTTTATAAGCAATAGTTAGTTTCCACCCCTAGCTTGTAGCTAAGTATTAACCCCATTTTGTGACCAGGAAAATTGTGAGAACAAAAAATAAGAATGGAGTGAAAAGGCCGGAAACAGGTGTGAAATCAGAGAAGATTTTAGCTAATGTGTTTCCAAATATATCACCAGCCATTTAGGATTCACTGAATCTTAATTAATTGAGTAAAGTTTTTACTATCATCTTGCTATAAAGGAATTAAAGTAGGGAAAAGATACCTAATTTTAGCTAGTGTTTGTACAAGGACACGTTAGTTGTAGGAGAACATTCACAGAATCACAGAATCACAGAACATTAGGGATTGGAAGGGATCTCGAAAGATCATCCAGTCCAATCCCCCTGCCAGAGCAGGATCACCTAGACCAAGTGACATAGGAACACATCCAAACAGTTCTCCATAGGAGGAGACTCCACAGTCCCCCTGGGGATCCTGTGTTTCATCACCCTCACTGGAAGAAGTTGCTTCTGATATTTGTATGGAAGCTCCCATGTTCCAGCTCACACCCATTGCCCCTTGTCCTCTCACTAGATGACATTGAGAAGAGCCTGGCTCCAACCACTTGATATCCACTCTTTACATATTATAGAATCATAGAATCATAGAATCATGAGGGACTCTTGGGTTTTGTATTGTCAGTGAGTTTATTTTTGTTGTTGTTTAGATGATTTTTGGTTAATTTTTTCTGATTATTGGACTATTATAATTTCATGGGTTTCATTGACATCTTTTGATATGATATGAATAATAAGAGGTAGTAGGTTTGTGTGCACTATCAGGATTGCTACCCAAGTTACACAAAGGCCTTTCATGTCCTAATTGCTGTAAATGTGAGTGAATTTCAGAATATATTTTATGAATAAACCTTGAAGGATTCCTACTTAAAGATAAGATTTTTGGCCAGATAGGCAGCTCGAGCTTGATCCATATTCAGTTGATTTTATCAGTTTCTTTGTTTTTTCACAGAAGATATTTTATAACTGAAGCTACATGTAATTTTTTCACCTGCACCAACATTCTCACATGGTTGTTGCAAAAATAAGCTACAATTTCACTACCTTTTTTTTTGTGATTTCATAGTTTGAAAGTTTGTGAGATGTTTGACTTGCTAGTTGCAAAGACATTTTCTGCAGCTCTGCAATCAAAGAAAGAATTTGGAGGTTTTGGATTTGGGTTTCTGATTCCTCCTCCTCCTCCATCTTAATTCACTTCTCATCTGTTTTTTGGAAAGAGTGTGCATTGCTGAGTGCTGAACGTGGTGGCCATCTTATCCTGGGAATCTGGTGGAGAGAGAGAGAGAGAGAGAGAGAGGTATCTCAAGGATCAGTAGAAAGACAGTTTTGCCTGAATTCCACTGTTTGCTGGAATGGAGAGTTCTTCGCTCATTTGTGTCTGTAGGAATTCACAGAGTCACAGAACATTAGGGATTGGAAGGGACCTCAAAGATCATCTAGTCCAATCTCCCTGCTGGCACATTAGGAATGGAGGATTAGCATGGAAGTACACGGTACAGAGAACTGGACTTTAGAATGCCTGATGACACTGAGGGATATGTGCATGGAGTGAATGGAATACATGTTTCCACAAGGAACTACTGGAAGCCTCTTTCTTTCAAGTGGTTAGAGAAAGCAGCTTGGCTCAGCTCCGTCAGGTTCATTTCCATATATGTCTTTGCTGTTTGGTTGCTATGTTGGGCGAATTAATTGTGTCTTCTTGGGATTTTTCTCCAAATTAAGTCAGTTTCAAGTGTTGCTACAATTTATAAATAGTTTGTGAACCTTCCTTGTTTTGTTTTTGTTTCAGTCCATCAGCACATTAGCTAAAGGAATTGGTTGATTTCATCTCGGGTTAAACCCACTGACAAATGGAAGCCTCTTTCACCCCAAGTTCCATGTTGCTGTTTTTTTCATTTTCTTTCAGAGAATTCATTTCTCATGCACTTTATTTCTGCTTGGTTATCTAAAACCAAGAACCTGGAAATAAGTTAACAGTTAATTATTTCATTACCCTGCTGGTAATAGCAGACTCATGCATACATTTTATTTGCCTTCTGCGTTAAACAAACTGTACCAGGAAGCAGGAGTTTCTGAGCTGTGGTCAGTGAAGGATGTCCAACTGGTTATCCATCAGGCAAACTGATGTGTTGTCAGAGGGGGAGCTCTGTGTTTCCCTCCTTTGCTAGTAAAGTGGTGAGAATATCAATAAATTCAATGTGCATTAACGTGACGCGTAGTACATTGTGACAGAGGAATGTACTGCACGAAGTGAGGCAGCTGGGTGGAGTGAAACGATTAGCAAAGGATCTCTTATAGGTAAATAGAATATTTCACCACCACCACCACCCCCCAAAGCAAAAATGTGCTGCTAAAGCCCTGGATAAATAATCAGCTCAAAATATGAAGCAGTCATTAAAGATTTGATGAGAGTTTCAAAGTAAGAACTATTTCTGTATATACATGAATAAAGATCCTTTAAGTTAGAAAATGGAAATACAAACCTCATAAAGATTTAGGTTACCTCATGGTGTATTCAGTGTGTCTTCTCTGAAACAATCAAGAGAGCTGTGCAATGACAGAAAGAAGTCCCAGCAGCAAAGTGAAAATACAAGTGGGAGATTTAAACAGCAGCTGATACAGAAATAAAACCAAGTTCCCTGTTGCAGATTGAGCCCAGAAAGGTAAAGTACAGAATGAGGTATGGCACATGTGATCTCTGCAATATTACTTTAATTTTTTATTCAGAAACAGAAAAGAGAGGACTTACCTGATGCTCTGAGACATAGGGGGGGAAAAGTCTATTAAAGAAATACTTCAGAAGTGGCAAAGTTTCAAAATGTGTTTGTAAAAGGACAAAAGGCTGGCAGTAGTACCCAACACAACATAAAAGAAAAAGGGTAAACGTATCATTCAGAAATACACTTCTGCAGGAATTTGAGAGTAAGGCCAATGAGGTTGCATCAATCCTAATATAAAAAAGATTGAGGGACCTTGACCCTGAGAAATGGTAAAACCTTAGGAATATGAATACAAATGTTATATATGCACTGGTTTCCTTGAGGCTAATGGCCATTTGTGTATATTTAATCCATGTCTAGGGCTAAACTATAGCAGTTGCTGTTTATCAGCCAATGACTGGTGGTGAACGGTGTGAAATCCAGTTGGCGGCCAGTCACAAGCAATGTCCCTCAGGGCTCAGTTTTGGGACTGGTCTTGATTAATGTCTTTTATCAATGATCTGGATGAGGGGATCGAGTGCACCCTCAGTAATTTTGCGGATGACACAAAATTGAGCACGAGTGTCGATCTGCTGGAGGGTAGGGAGGCTCTGCAGCGGGATCTGGACAGGCTGGAGCGATGGGCTGAGCTCAGTTGTATGAGGTTTAACAAGGCCAAGTGCTGAGTCATGCACTTTGGTCACAACAACCCCCAGCAACGCTACAGGCTTGGAGAAGAGTGGCTGGAGAGCTGCCTGGTGGAGAAGGGCCTGGGGGTGTTGATTGACAGCCGGCTGAACATGAGCCAGCAGTGTGCTCAGGTGGCCAAGAAGGCCAATGGCATCCTGGCCTTCTTGGCCAGGTATCAGAAACAGTGTGACCAGTAGGAGCAGGAAGGTGATTGTGCCCCTATACTCGGCACTTGTGAGACCGCACTTCGAGTACTGTGTCCAGTTTTGGTCACCACAGTACAGGAAGGACACTGAGGTGCTGTGGAGCGAGTCCAAAGAAGGGCAACCAAGTTGGTGAAGGGGCTGGAGGAGAGGGTGAGTGAGCTGTTGTTGTTTAGCCTGGAGAAGAGAAGACTGAGAGGGGACTTTATTGCCCTCTACAACTACCTAAAAGGAGGTTGTAGCAAGGCTGGTGTTGGGCTCTTCTCTCCAATCAGTGATGACAGGACGAGGGTAAATGGTCTCAAGTTGCATCAGGGGAGGTTTAGATTGGATGTTAGAAGGAAATTCTTTACTGAGAGGGTGATTAGATACTGGAATGGATTGCCCAGGGAGGTGGTGATGTCACCATCCCTGGAGGTATTTAAGGAACGAGTGGATGCAGCGCTTAGGGCTATGGTCTAGCGGTTAGAAACTAAGAGAAAAGGTTGGACTCGATGACCCTGGAGGTCCTTTCCAGCCATGATGATTCTATGATTCTATGACTCCTCCCCAGACAAGAAGGAAGACTGGGAAAAGGAGAGGAGATAAAACAGGCTGAGATAAAAAACTGCAATGAATCAGGCAAATAATAATACCAGTATAAAGTATACCAGTCTATATATATATTATACCAATATAATACCAGTATAAAGTATACAAAGTCATACTCAGCCCAGTAAATGTGCAGTGGCCACAGTAAGTGGGAAAACAGCACTCAGAATCAAGAGACACCCAAGCAAGAAGCCCTTCTCTCCACAGAAAACCTTCCCTTTTATGCTGAACGTGAGGTTTATGGTCTAGGATAGACCCATGAGCCAACTCAGATGAGTGCTCTTGGCTGACTGAAAATTCCTGATGGCCTGTAGGCTGTGGCAGATCAAGGATTCTGTCTGAGTGAAACCAGCACACCACTAAAGGCAATATTGCAGTTCTGTAATAATGTTTAGAAGTAATTTAACTGAAATTTAACTCTGAAATTTAACTAATTGCATAGATGTAATTTAAATGAGGACTACAGCATTTATGAAAACAAAACTTTAAACTTGATGCATTTGATTGTAAAGCATATATTTATAACTTAAAATTAAATATCACCATGCCTTTATATAATACATGGAGTCTTACATAAATATAGGCTCTTAAGGACAATGTTACAACTACCATTATGTCAAGAAAAATACATATAAGGTTATATTTTAGCAAGAGCTACATTGTTTATGATTTTCTGTTTTATAAAATGAATAAAAGGAAGAGCAAGCTTGCTTTATTTTTATTGAGGAGTTGATATTGATTAAATAAGCATATGAGTTACACATCAGTAAAAATAAGCTTCCAAAACCCCCTCTGGTTCACAGAGAAAGAAAAGGATGCAACATCCTCCTTCACAGCTGATTTTTGTGTATCTGCATGTTTTGCTGTCTGTCAGCATGAATAGTTGACAGCTTGACAGTTTAAATCATGAAGCAGGAAAGTAAAGTAAGCAAAATTGGAGTGAATTTGAGAAAGCAGAAAACTAGACACTGCTGTCAGATCCAGTCAGATGTTTTCCTTCATGGGTTTTGCATTCTATTAGTTTCATTATGATAAAATGCTGCATGGTGTTCAGTCTGTGAATTTTGCTGAGACTCACCAGTATTTGAAGTAAAGATAATAATAAAAATCCAGCAGTGTAAAAGATAGAAAAGAAAAACACAGAAAAGCAGGTTCTAATGAAGAATAAATATATTTCTAGTGATGCTCAGTGCACCAGGCTCTTGGAAATCAGTTGAAAATGCTGTGCCTGTCTCCATGCACGTTTCATACTGCATTTCTGGTGGCAGCGTGATCCAGCTCCCAGTGAGGGAAGAACTGGGCTTTTGTGCAGAATAGAGTGGTGGTGGCAGAGTGGGCTGTGACTGCCTTGAGTGAAGGGGACTTTCAGAGCCCACTTCTCTTTCTTAGGAATGTTAGTTCTCTTAATGTTGGGCTACTGTGAAAGTTTCAAGATTTAAACCTTCCTTTTGTACTACCTCAGTGAATGTCCTAAAGTGTGAAGCAACTTCATTGAGGCCAGATTCTGCTCAGTACTTCTTAGAGAACCTTAACTACTTGCTGTTGAGATCATAAAGAGCTTTAGGCTGATGGCAGTGATGATAATAAGCTCAGAAAAGGCAGTAACATGGAGTTGAAGCTTGAGAATATAACCTTTGTAACTTCCTCTAAGTGAAGGTGCAACACACACAACGGAAATATCAGAAAGTCTGTTTAAACGTAAGCAACTTCCTCACTGTGGTGGTGATCAAACACTGGAATGGCTTGCCCACAGAGTTTGTGGAGTCTTTCTCTTTGCAGGCAGACAAAACAGAACTGGACACAGATCTGATTAATCCTCTGTAGCTTAGCCAGAACTGAGCAGAATGTTGCAGCAGGTGACCTCCAGATATGCCCACTGCATCAGGCAACCTGTGATTCAATGTTTTGTGCTGCCTTATGCTCCTAGAGAGATTCAAATACTTTTCTAGAGGAAGGAGTAAGAAACTCCTACAACAAGAACTTTAAAATTGCCACAGTGTAAGCAAAAGACTGTATTAAAAGTGAGTCAACAACGTACTTGAGAAATTTTCAGAGATAAATATTCAGAGACAAAAGTCTACATCAGGGGTCCTCAAACCCCAGCCCGTGGGCTGGATATGGCTCCTCAGGGTCTCCAGTGTGGCCCGCCGGTATTTACCCACACCCCCACTGGGGTTTGGGTGGCGGAAACCGAGCAGTCGCAGATGACTTCCTGCTGACTGTGTGGCCGGGCGGCTCCCCCGTCTCTCCCTCCCTCCCTCCAGCTCCCAGGCAGCACAGACTATAGTATAGTCTGAGGGACAGTGAACCGGCCCCCTGTTTAAAAAGTTTGAGGACCCCTGGTCTACATCATAGAATTATAGAATCATTGATGGAAAGGACCTCCAGGATCAGCCCAGCCCTCATCCCAACATCTCCCCTAGACCATGGTCTCAAGCACTCTATCTACTGGTTTTTTAAAGACCTCCAGGGATGGTTACTCCACCCCCTCTCTGAGCAGCCTGGTCCAGATCCCAACCACTCTCTCAGTAAAGAACTTCTTCCTAACAAAATGAAAAAAACAAAACCCAAAAAAGACATAGGGATAAGGACTGTGGCTCGTCAGTCATACAGAAGGATAGCTTAGAATGTTTTATGCATGAGTATTCATTGCTGTACAGCCCTGTGTTCCCATTTCCTACAAATATTGATGACACAAAACAAAAGGGCTCCAAGTCTAAATACCGTGTGTTAGCTGCAGTGACGTGCAGCCCTCTTGTCCTACACTTGGGCTGCAGCTGAGGGGTAAAATGCCATCATAAACGAACGGGGTTTTCTGTCCTAAGTTCTACAGCTAGAATTTTAATCTAATGCCACTCAGCAGTAGTTTGCTTTCAGTCTACTTGTGACTTTTCAAACTTAACCATTTGTGTATGTGTACATGCCCAAATAAATACAGATGACTTTGTTTGTCAATGTTGTGACCAGTTCTGACACCGAGTGGAGCCTGGAGGTAGCCAGAATTAAATAGGCATTGTAAAGGGAAAGCTGTTGTCCTTCCTCTAGCTTTCCCTATGCTAGTGAACAGGAGGATGGAGAACTGAGCACCCCACACAAGTGTGTAGAGCGTAAAACGTCTGACATCAGTGCAGTTATAACCACTGCTCTTTCAGTTGTTATTTCTTGCTGTGGTTCATAATTCTCTGAACCCCTGGGGGAAAAAAGGAGAAGTATTCAAAGGAAGTACCCTCTGGAAGTGGAAAAAACCAAACCCATTAAATAAATCTGGAGGTAGAGCACATTTTCACATGACTCTTTTTTGTTGATTTCTTCAAAGGTTCTGCAAGGAAAAAAAAATTAAAATTACTGTTGGACCCCTTCCTTTGCTGCACAAAGGTTTCAGATACAGGGAGGAAGGCTGCTAATTCCCAAGAATTGGCTGCTTTTTTGGCAAGTTTGTTGTGTCCCCACATTATGTTTATCTCAGTCTACCAATTTTCTTCAGCTGACTTTTGCCTCTGGGTCTCAGAACGTATAGAAACAGTAGATCCCCGCAACATCTTGCTTTATGTTTAAGAGCTTTAATTATTAGCTTTAATTATTACTGCTGTTGTGCTGGTGTTTCATATGTTATACTCAGTGCACAAGAATCTTGGTGCAAGAGAAACACTGAAGGTTAAAATTTGAGAGGCAAAGTAAATGAGAAAGCTGGAGAGACAATATAGAGGCAAAGCAATGGAGAACAGTTCAAAAGCTCTGAACAGAGCATCATGGAACCTTGGTTTTAATGTCAGCAGGTGTTTTCTCTGTGTTCTGCATCAAAAAAAGTGTATTGTTATTTAGGAGAATGCAAAAGAAATGCCAAATGTTATTTTTTAAATAGCTCAAAAAGCAAATTGTACAGTGAGCTTTGGTTAAAATTGTCCAGCTATAAATCCACTTCAGTCAGAGTGAGAAAATGAGGCCCTCACATAACTGAAAAGTCGATTTGTGATGATTCCTGTCACTGGAGTTACTTTTCAGGGCTGACATGTCTGAGAGATACTATATTCTACCTGAAACCTTGTGAGACAGAACCACTGAAATGAAGGCTGACACTGTCAATGGAATGTTAATGTTTTCTTTGTCTAAATGAACTTTACGCTTCCTTATAATTTCTGAAGGTGCATGTCACTGAGTTGTCGGGTTTCACAAGCACTTGTACTTTCAGCTACATTTCTCTATCAAAGAAATGAAGTCTTTAAGAAGGTGGAAAGACCTGTGCTAGGGGATTTTTTTGTTAGTGTATTGGGGTTTTTTAAGAGATTTGGACTGTGCACAATAAATTTGTTCTTGACAGCAATAAAAGCATCTTCAGAGGTGCTCTTGACTGAAAGCTTCCAAGGCTGCTTCTGCTATTGTGTCCCGAAGTAATTTTGAAGAGCAGGCTGTAGCAGAAGTGATCTTCTGTTTCAGTGTCATTAATTTAATTATTTGCTGATAATATTAATAAAAATTACTTTCCTATTTCAGAGAGAATAGAATTTCCTTGTTAAAAACTGGTTTGAGACTCTCAAATGTCATTTTATTAGACCAGAAAAAGCTGAATATTAGCTTCCTGGTTATAAACCAAACCAATCACTGGTAGGCAAAAGAAACAAGATGTTCTCAACCTTGAAGAAATTTTATTATGGTAATTAATAGCTTTACCTTTCCAAGGCTGGAATTTCAATTATGAATTCTTGACAGCACAGTTATTTACCTTCATTTTTGAGAATGCTGTTCTCCTTTGTGCTGTTGAATACTGCCTAATTTACTTTTCCCTCAGCACATCACAGAATATACAGAGAAGCACGTCAGGAAAGGGAGGGAAAGAAGGAAAATAAACTATCTGCCATTACTGCACTAACTCCGACTCGAGCTATTTTGGAAACTTTTGCACTTCCATGCTGTGGCGCCTCGCTACGCAGCAATGCCTTCTATTTGTTGAGCACCAAGGAAGGCTAAGAACTCCGGGATGACAAATGAATGCCAATATTACCCTAAGTGCCTGAAAAAGAGTAGAATCAGCTTTGTTGTTGAGTGTAATTATAGATCTCATTCTGTCTACATGCCTACCTTGATCAATTCTTTTCTGTTAAAATTATAGAGGCTTTAATCAGAGATTTAACTGATCTTTCAAGGTCGCTTCAATCCCTAATGTTCTGTGACTCACAGGCAGCTGAAGGGATGATCTGACCAGGCCATAGCCATTGAGACCTCGTGGTGTTGGCACCAGGGTACGCTGGTTCTTTCTTCTAGATCTTCTACCGTGGTCCAATTACATTTCAGATCCAACTCATGGGAAGGCCTGTGCACGCCAACATTTTGAAATAGACTGATGTGGCTTGGGACCCTGCAGTTCAGCACCTCCGAGTGGCAGGGTCCCCGTTCCTGCCCACGGCTCCCTCGGGGTGCTGGTCTGCAGTGCTGAATGTGAGACTGCTCTTAAATGTGTCTCAGCGCCTGAGCTGACGCAGGACACCTATCATGGCAGCTGGAACTGGCTGCACCTCTTCAAAGTCCCCGATAACATCTCTACCACCAGCCAGTTCTCACCTCCAGCACAGATAGTGATGCTGCTCCTTTCGCAGTCAGGCTGCCTGCATTTACAAGCATGAAGGTGGAGAAAAACTGAATTATGCCATCAGTTTCAATCCTTGGACTGGTTCACTTAGAAAACCCTCTGCTCATTCTCACTGTTCTCCAAGCTGCTAAAAAGATGTAAAAGACAACAATTTATGCCGTTGCTGTCAAGGAAAACAGCACAATTTATTACCTTTTAATCCTTTTTAAAATCTCCTTTGTCTGGCAAAATTGCAAGAAGGCTTAAAACTAGATGAAAGGATGTGAAGGAGGATAATTGGGAATAATAAGAGATAAGATTTGCCTCAGAGCAGGCGCATTGTTTTGGTGGGATGTATCAGGTATCTCCATGTGGGAACATACACACCGTTTGCAATGATCTTTTCCATCAGGAGTAGGGATGCACTGGGTACTGGGTCCAGTTTGGGGCACCTCAGTACAAGGGAGACACTGGGGTGCTGGAGCAAGTGCAGAGGAGGGCAACAAAGCTGGTGAAGGGCTTAGAGAATCAATCTGATAAAAAGAGATTAAGAGATTGAAGCTGTTTAGTCTGAGGAACAGGAGGCTGAGGGGAGACTCTCTACAACTACCTGAAAGGACATTGTAGAGATGATGGTCTCTTCTAACAGGTATTTAGCAACAGAACCAGAGGGAAGGGCTTCAGGCTTCAACAGAGAAGGGTTAGACTAGACATCAGGAAGAAATTCTTCCTGAGAGAGTGGTCAGGCACTGGAATGGGCTGCCCAGGGTGGTGGCTGAATTGCCTTCCCTTGATGTTTTTAAATGACACTATGATGTAGTGTTGGGGGATCTGGTTTTGAGGTAAACGTGTAGAGTAGGGTTGATGGTTGGACTCCATGATCCCAGGGGTCTTCTGCAACCAGAATGATTCTATCCTATGAATGCAGCGATTGTGTAAACTATAGATGAACTATAGTCAAATGTCAAAGAGAAAAAGAGTTCTGATTTCCATTTCTGAGTTAATATTCTTGAACTAACACAGAATTGGTGAGCTAAGTTATTGCAGGGTGTAGACCTAACATGTAAATTCTGTTTAATGGAATCAGGCACTGTCCTTTTGCAACAGGCACTGCTAAAAATACTGTCTCTAATGGGTCCCCTCGGAGTACTGAAAGGGTTCTCCAACGAGTTGTAGAAATTTTGTTTTAATTGATCGGTTAAAAATCTTTATTTGACAGTCTTACCCAGCATTACAGCAGTGCTTGCAAAAGAGCCTCACTGTGAGTTTCACACTTGCTGGAATGTATGTATAAGCATTCATTCTTACTGAGTGTATTTAGATTAAACTAAAGAAGATATTCGTATTCTAATTTGGTTAAGATAATAGGCTATAGAAAGGATTTGTAGCACCTTTATCCTCTGTGACATCCCTTACAGTGACATAAACAGACGTGAGTGCCTTTGAAATAATTGCATAGCATGTGAGTCATCAAATGAGTCTGGACTGGTAGGTATTTGCCACTGCTGTAAAGAAGTTGCTTAATTACAGGTAGTCAGCTGTAATTCAGAAATAAAATGAGGTGATACCATTTGTCACATTTGTTAATAAATTAATGTTCCAAGACGCACGTAAACGCTACTTAAAGTTCCCATGACATTGGATGTTTTATATTTATGTCTTTATGGTCTGCTTAGCAATACAATAAAATTATTGTTTATTGCTTAAAAACAGAGTGAAGTTATGAGAAATTATTTCGAATGTGTTTAATATTTTTCCTGAAAAACAAAGCCTGTTTTCATCTATAGTCTCATATTCTCATTCTTTTACTGTCCTGCCACTTCATTGCAGCATTAAACTTATAAACGAAACATCAGACTGAAACTCTTAAGATCCAGACCTCAGTAAGCGTTTGCAGGATATAATGTTGTTTGGAGTTAGAATCATATTTGAGACTGTGCAATACTTTTAATTCCTTTTTTCTTTTCCCTTTTTTCCCCTCACACTGTGGCCATAATCCTGTGGTTTAATTAACATGTTACACAGTCAGGTGGTTCAGTCTCTGCTGCCATGGCCTCACTTGTACCCATGCAAGACAAAAAATCAGTGCAGGAGGACAGCTCATGCCATCCTGACAAAGGTCAGACAACTCACCTTCTGCTGTTGCCTCTGTCTTGCCAATAACTGTGAAAAATGTTTAGCAGACAGATTTATAAAGCTTATTAAGAACATAAACTTGCACATGGCACTGTAGTTTATTTCAGAAGTATTAAATGTTATCCTGATGAGAAAGGATCTAAATAACCAAAACCCCAGTATAAGTAAGTTGTTTGAACTGTAAGGAAACTCACAAGCAGGCAAGTGATGAAACTTGTAATAGATGAATGTTGTACTGGCTGTTTAAATGATGCTTAAAGGTGTGACAACGCTGGGGCTGTGAGGTTCTCTGTTGCCAGAATCAAGACCTTGCTGGTTGGTCTGCAATAACAGCTTGAGGGGTGATGAAATTGCCAAAGGCTATGTTGTGCAAAACTTACTCACTGATGAGAAATTTGCCACGTGAACTCCTTGACTGGTGTCAGTGGATTTCATCATACAACCATGGGGAAAAGTGCATAGTCCAGTCTTTTGTGCTCAAATGTAGATTGACTCAGTGAAATTCATCTGTTGCCTAAATTCTTAGCAAATGAGTGATATCAGTACATATTCCTCTACACAGTAGTTTAGCTTCCTGTAATTACCTGATACCTAGACTATTGTTGAGTTCAGAATTCATATGTTTTCCCTTCTGCACAATGTTAAATAATGTAAATAATTCAAACAGGAAATTTCCAATGTGTTTGGAAATTACACTGAAATACAGGACTGTGTTGATAACCTTATTGCTCTTTTTTAAATGCTTGAAGATTAGAAGTTTCTAGGAAAAAACCTGCATTTGTAATATTGCTGTTTTTATCAGGCAGCTGGCTGGAGAAATCTTGTCAAGATTCCTATGGCATGACACCCACAGCTCACGGTGTTATAGCTCACATGCTCTGTCATTTCAGTCACGTAATGATCGAAAATCATAACAGTGCCCTGGTATCGGGTAGAAAGATCTGTCTTCAGCAAACCAATAAGTGTTCTATCTGCTTGGAGCTGACACCACTGAATTAATTACATTAAGACTAAATTGTTAAAATAGAAAGTTATTTATAGACACATCTAGTTCTGAACGGAGAACAGATGCAGGTTTTCCTTGTCACATCACGGTTATAGCTCAGTGAGTCTACTGGAATGAAAATCATGCCATGACTTGATAATTTCATGCAGATAACCTATTTCAAGCTAAAGTTTAGGGATAAGTAGTACTAACCTCACAATTTGGTTCAATATAACTTCTTGGGCAGTTATTGAAAGACACCCGTGTGCACTACAAAAAGGGTATGGCTCTTAGACCAGTGAAGTTTATGATCGTTTCAACGACGTGGTGGAAAGTAGGAGTGATTGGATTTCAGAACAAATTCCCAGTGTTTGAAATAGTGAGATAGCTGCAGTAGCAGTTATGTGGCAATCTGTGCTGAGTTTGAGGGTGGGAGGGAGATTTCAGATCTTCCCACCTTGTTTCAGAATAGATATATTGCTAATTCAAAGGATTATGAAGAAAATTATGTTGAAAATTAAGAACAGAGTGGAACTTAACTGTTAAGTTTTAGGTTTGCACTCAGAGAAGACCGTTGCCCTGAAGCACAGACTACCGCATTCTATACCTTTCCAGAGCAAATTCAAAGAAATATCCTGTAGCATAATCTAGTTTTGCAATGCCTGGGAAAGAGTCCAGAGCCAAAATTAGTTTACTTCCATCTCAGCAGATGCTGAGACCCGTCAAGGCCAGACCCAAGTATGCAAAGGATTTTCAAGTTTGGTCCACCTTTTGCAGTTAGATCAGGTAGCTAACGTGGCAAAAGCCCTTGTCTTCCAAACCTCTTTGTTCTGCTGCACAACCTGGCCCCTTTTATGCTCATGTGCAGTTGAGATTGGCTGTATTCCTGGACCTGTAATTATTTATCTTGCACTTCGTGCCCTGTATGCAAATTTTTAAAAATAGAACAGTTCTACATTAAGGTATTAATTGTAATATTATAATTAATTATCTTCAGAATTGTGGGAACTACCTGTTTTCCCTCCCAGTTATTTTCCAAAGAGTTCATAGGATCATAGGATCATAGGATGTTAGGGGTTGGAAGGGACCCAAGAGATCATCGAGTCCAACCCCCCCGCCGGAGCAGGACAAAACTATCTAACACAGATCACAGAGGAACACATCCAGGGAGGCCTTGAAAGTCCCCAGAGAAGGAGACTCCACGACCTCCCTGGGGAGTCTGTTCCAGTGCTCCGTGACCCTCACAGTAAAGAAGTTCCCCCTTGTGTTGAGGTGGAACCTCCTCTGCTGCAACTTACACCCATTGCTCCTTGTCCTATCACAGGGAGCAAGTGAAAAGAGCCTGTCCCCCCCCTCCTGGCCAGCCTTCAGGTACTTATAAACATTGATCAAATCTCCCCTAAGTCTTCTCTTCTCCAGACTAAAAAGCCCCAAGTCCCTGTTGTTGTTTAAACAGTTACTAGGAAAAAAATACATTGTTGATCTACAGACAAGAAGATCATAAGTGCATGAAAGGCAAACAGCTTCTCAGATCTTTCATTTTCTTCTTTTTTTTAGGAATACTTAAGTACAGTAGTCTTATTTACTCTGACAGTGTAAGTTACTCATACTAATGGTGACTCATTCGGTATTTTGCTGAGTCTCTATGATTAGCAAAATATGATAATGGCACAAAATTACTGTAATCTGGGGCTTGGATCTATGACATGACTCCACTTTGCTTTTCTTTGGAGCTGGAAAGGGTTAGATGTCTATAAATAGGACATGATCCAATAATCTGTATAATTGTCTGTCCTTTACTTTTGAGAGTCTGTGACATTTTCTTTTGATGATACCAAGCTCAATAGCTTTAGAGGAGTACAGTTGTGCTGGAAGGAAATTGTACCAAGACTGAATTCAGCTCCACCCATCTTTTTCCATCAATACTTGCAATTTCTTTTCTATTATCATTTCCAAGTCCCAGATTGAGATGGTATGTAATTTGCTGGCGGTCAAACTCTCTGTCTACACACAATGACATAATAATACCTGAAGGACTTTCCTGTGTTACTGCGAGTGGCGTTCATGCATTCATCCAAGCATCCAAAGAACACATTTGGTTGTTTCGGGTTTTTTTTTCTCCGAAGAATTGCTTTAACCTGACATTTTTCAAGAAAATCAGTGCAAAATTACATACTGTTAATTTTCTTAGTGGTCAATTTCTACACAGTGCCTATAGAGTTAGTTTTAGTGGATTCCTTCTTTTTTTTCATATCAAGGGTGATTGTACATCAAAATTAAAGGATAATTTACATATAAAGACATTTCTGTAGTTGGCCTTTGATGTGCAGTGTTCAGTGTGCAACATGGAAAAGAATGTGTTCCACTTGTCTTAGGAGAATTTCAAAACCCACCTGGACACGTTTCTGTGTGACCTGCCCTAGGTGACCCTGCTTTTGGCATGGGAGCTGCTCCCTTCCAACATTCTGTGATTCTGTAGTCTGTCTGTATCACAAGCCATAAGCAGTAAAGATGCCAATAAATTCCTGACACTCTAAAATGTGTTTCCAGTCCTTATGTGCAGTTACAAATCAAATATAATCCATTTTGAGTGATACAGACAGTTTGGCAGGCAGCAAGATGCTCACACTTGGCTCTCTACAGGCAAACTTGTAAATCCATGTTTAGCCATAAAAGTCTTGTGATTTAGCCATAAAAGTCAAGTGAAATAATTTTCAGTGGTTTTGAGCACTGGTATCTGCTTTTGGCTTGGGGATAAGTTTTGGTTATTTGCTGTTTTTGGAATCATTAATGATCATAAATGCCAGTGGCTTGTATCAATTGTATCTGTTCAAAACACATTTTAATGGAAGAAATATGAGAACTCAATAGTGACTTAGAATCACTGCAGTCTTATTTGTTTATCCTAAAATAGCTTCTGCCATTAATAGATGATACTTTCCATCATGTTAATATTTGGGAAGAAAGTCAGGAGGAGCATTTAATTTAATGCCTTTACATGGAGAAGAATAGGCACTGTGATCATAGACTCACAGAAACACAGAACCATAGAATTATAGAATCAAAGAATCATAGAACTACAGAATCATTAGGGATTGGAAAGAACCTGGTAAGATCATCTACTCTAATCCCCCTGCCACAGCAGGATCACCTAGATGAAGTCGCACAGGAACTCATCCTGTGTCTTAAACATCTCCAGAGATGGAGACTCCACAAGCCCCCTGGGCAGCCTGTTCCAGTGCTCTGTCATCCTCATTGGGAAGAAGTTTCTTCAGATATATATATATAACCTCCTATGTTCCACCCTATACCCATTGCCCCATGTTCTATCACTAGATGACATTGAGAAGAGCCTAGGTCCAGAGTAGAGGGGGAGAAAAACCTCTCTCAATCTGCTAAGCACTCTCCTTCTGATCCACCCCAGGATGCTGTTGGCCCTCTTGGACACAAGGGCACGCTACTGGGTCATGGTCATCCTGCTGGCCACCAAGACACCAAGGCCCCTTTCTCGTACCCTACTCTCCAACAGGTCACTTCCCAGCCTATACTGGTACCTGGAGTTGTTCTCGCCCAGATCCAAGACGCTACACTTCCCCTTGTTATACTTCATTAAATTTCTCTCAGCCCAGCTCTCCAGCCTGTCCAGGTCTTGCTGAATGGCAGCACAGTCTGCAGGGGTGTTGGCAATACCACCCACCTTTGTGTCATCAGCAAACTTGCTGACAGTGCATGCCAATCCCTCATCCAAGTCATCAATTAATAGATTGAACAAGACTGGTCCCAGTACCAACTCCTGGGGCACTCCACTAGATATGGGGCCTCCAACCTGTAGTGGTCTGTCCTATTGACCACTACTCTCTGGCTTATATCCTGCAGTCAGTTCAACATCTTCCTCACTACCCAATCATCTAGACCACACTGCCTCAGTTTGGTTGTGAGGATGCTGTGGGAGATGGTTTCAAATGTCTGACTCAAGTCAAGATAGACCACATCCATCATCTAGCCACCTGGTTATGCCCTCATAAAAGGCTATCAGGTTGGTCAAGTATGACCTTCCCTTGGTGAAGCCATGCTGACTGTCTCTAATGACCATCCTGTCCTTTATGAGCAAGGAGAGAGCATCTAGGACAAATTGTTCCATCACCTTTCCTGGGATGGAGGTGAGGCTGACCTGGGTCCTCCTTCTTACTCTTTTTGAAGATTGGAGTGACATTTGTCATCCTCCAGTCCCTAAGCACCTCTCCTGAGCCCCATGATTTAGAAAAGATGATGGAAAGTGGCCTAGCAATGACTTCTGCCACCTCCTAAAGCACTCACGGGTGCATCCCGTCTGGGCCCATGGATTTGTGTACATCCAGGGTGTTCAGCTGGGTGACGAGGACTGTCCCTAATCCAGTCCTCATCAACCAAGGCAAGCTCCTCTCTTGTCTTAACTTCCTCTGGAGCCTCAGCAGTCTGGGGCTTGATATCAGGACAGCCCCCAGAAGCATAGACAGTGATGATTAAGGAGAGTTTAAAATTTACCTGCCAAAACTTGTTAGGTGAAGGTCAGTCATCGAAGTATGCTAATCCCCCACATTAGAAACATGCAATGTTCCAGGTATTCCACTATCCTATAGCTCAGGAAAAATGGCCCATAACATGTTTAGAAAACTGTAATCCTTAGAGAGCAAATCATCATGGAAGAAGAACAAGGCTAAATTGATCTTGTTTCAAAAAGTATTTTTTAGATAAAACCACAAGAAAACGTCAGCTTTTCACCCCTATTGATTTCACTTTTCATCTTTCTACATGAAAGACCCTCATAATTAGTGCCATTAAGAAAGTATCACAAGTGAAGGATGTCTTTAATCCTACATCTGAGTTACGTTTCTTTAGCAGTCCTTCAGTATGCATATTTTCAATAAAATACTCCAGAAGAATATAGACTGTAAGTGCAAAATGAGAAATCCTAAACGAAACCATTAATCACCAAATTTTGGCTTTAGAAAGCAGTTCATCCACTCTGTTGGTACATTACTGTTGTGGTACGTGCTGGCTTATGATGATTTCCCTATATTTAACTACTCCCAGGATGAGCTGGCATAGCTCTTATTTGCATCTCATTTATTAATAGCAATTAAAAAATACAAATGGCTGTATTCTGGTAGGAAGGCTGAAGAGAACTTGTCCACCATCTGTATGAGTAGCTGTCAAAATACACGATCGTCTCGTATCTTCCCTGTTAAGCCTTTTCATCCTGCATCTCAAGAGAACAGCAGAAACAAAACTGTTTCTCAGTAGCTGAGCAGAGTCTGACAACCTTTTATGTCTTTCTTAGAATATATAAAATTAATTCTAAAATCACCATGTGTCACTCAGTAGCAGGCATCAACAAACCTCTTCCTCCCAACAAGTTTAGAAGATTAGTGCAGTGCTTCACAAAATGCATAACTCATTTTCTTCAATTCATTCGATTAAATGAACAATAAAATTTGCAATGGTACCTCACTGTAGCAGGTGATATATGAGTATTTTTACAAAAATGCAAATATACTGAATAGAAAATCTTTTCATCACTGTGCTTAAAGTCACCTAAATAACGGATTTATGTTTCCTAATTAAGAAATGACAACAATTTCAGTGTTTTGGCAAGACTTCTCTCACTGAATTTTGTGCTAAGCAAGAAGATTTTGTTCATTACGTACTTTTTCTTTTTTTGGGAAGCTTCAAAAGGATTAAGTCTTTAGTTTTGCTTATATTGGTGAAATCAACAGAAGCTTTTTAGAAGTCAATTTCTTTACTTCCTTTCTAATTAACACGATTAGCATTAAAATTGAATGTAGACATTTCTATATGGACTTGTGCATCATTCCTAGGGTCACTCCCTTAAAATCCCCACATTTGCCTGAAAGTTAACCAGTACTATTTATGTAGTACTACGTATATTTTGCTGATCTCTGTTTCTGGGAACAACTTAATATTTGCCCAGTACCTGGTTACGGCATTGTGACTTAGGTCCGCAACGTCACGTGTAGCAATAGGTAAGGGAAAGACTTCATACTCATATCTCCATGGATGGTGTAATATTTGGAATGGTGACAACAGTGGCTCCAAAATCAGCTTGGGATAAAGAAGCTTTTTCATACAGTGTCAATACTTATAACCACTTTTCAAAACGTATCTTCTGTTACTTACTAGACATAATACACATAATATTGTAGAAATGAAATGCAAGTCACAAACAGTTGGAGTTCATAGACCTTTTTAGGAGACTGCTTTTGATGGCCTTTAGATCAGCAGTGATCTAAAAAGTAAATCAAAGGTAAGGCAATACATTGTTTTAAACTCTAGAAAGTAATTGTGCAGAGCATAGATCATTAAGGACTGATTGAAATGTAAATGAAATACTATTAAAAAGCTTTTAAACTCAGTCCTATCTGAATATTCATTTCTGCAAAAATACACTAGCCATGCACAATTAGGAATGAAAGGAGTGAGATTGTTTCAGCGTTGTAAAACATTATTAAACCTTCCATTATTTTCCTTTTAGTTTAAAAACAGTCATAGAATAGAATGTTAACCTTTTTAGCGGAATTAACTTCACACTTCCTCTCTTCCATAGCATATGGCATACATCACAGAAATAGCAGAAGGTTTACATCACAAATTGTTTATCAATAAGTATTTATTTTGTCTAATTTCTTTGCCCAAGCAGAGTGAAATGACAATAATCAAATAGTTTAGATCATGAAGAGTAATCCTAGTAATAGGGATACAAAGAATTTTGCTTGTTCTAATGATATCAGTGGATATTCGGATGATGTATAAAAATAAGCAGTCTTAGGGTTTGGGTTTTTTTGCCAAAATGTACTAATTCTGCTGTAAATATCCAATTATTTTTGCCAGCAAAGGCAATTTCTAATTCTGGATTGTCAGACCCCAGAAGCTGGAGACTTGTCTGTCCTGTCTTCCATGACTGTATGTATTCTATGCACTTGTGAAAGTAGATGGCTCTGAGGAGTGTTGATGAACATTGCATTCCATAATTGCTCCATATTTCCTAGATAAATTCTGCTTACATATGTTGCAACAGGGTGCTGTATTGCTTTCATGAGCTGAACTCTTTGAAATTCATTATCCATTAGCTGGTTGTTCTCAATCTCATATTTTCTCCACTGAAAAATTGTCTGCCGAAGTTAGATTTTGGAAAGCAATACCATACAGTAAAGAAATATCATTGTTGCTATGAATCCATAAATATTTATAAACTGTGGTGGCAGTGTGAATTACAATACTCAAACACATAGCATTGAAAAGACATAGTATGGAGGCAGATGCCTGATTGGGAAAATACAAAAAAACCCTACATAACAAAATTGAAGGTAACTTCCATTATTCTAACATATCTTTAGTTTACAGCTCCTTCAGTACAGAATTTCCCACTGTTGTTCATGCTTAATCAAAACTTGTCTGTCATCTTTGTGGCCAACACCTACAATTTACAGTTCCTGAAGGGATCTGAAGTTACACTAGTTCTGTAACTTAACTCACATGGGACAGAAAATTGTTGCAGCAATGAAGGTTGTGGTTTCAAAATCTGCCTGTTGTGAGGCAAACACTAGTTCCCACTTTCCAAGCAGTCCAAAAGCCAAGAAAATGTCTTCTTTTTGTCTTCCCCAGTTAAATATTTCTGACGTGACTAAAATTCAAGCAGCACTCTGTAAACAGGCTGCTTTGATCACGCCAAGTGTGGAGACTGAACTGCGCTAGTATCAAACAAGATTAGTTCACGTTTCCTATAGAAAATGTTCCTGCACACCCAGTACAATGTTTCTGATTCTCAGTGTCTCTGTGCTTCACTACCCTTTTGTAAGTCTTTTGTTAGTCATTGCTCCTCTCATATTTTTCCAGCAGAGGATTATTCCTCTGTGTGATACTTTGTACTTTTCTTTATTGAATTGCATCTTTTCCTTTTTTTTTGATCACTTTTTCAATTTGTCAAGGTTATTTCCATTTCAAATCCTATTCACTAAAGTGCTTGCAGACGCTTTCAGCTTGGTATTGTCTGCAAATTTAATAAGTGTACTCTCTATTCCATCATCCAGGTCATTAATGAAAATATTGAATAACACTGGATTCAGGACAGGCCCTATAAAAACCCTGTCAGTGTTTTCTTCCAGCTGGACAGCCTGTCACTGCTCTAAGTATAGCTTCACATTTGCTGTTCACGCAATTACAGTAGTGTCATCTGGATTACTTAAATCTTAGCTTCTTTATGAGGTACATAAGACTGGCAAACACTTTGAAAAGCTGAACCTGTGTTGGATCCACTACTTTCACCTATCATGCCTGTTACTAGTCACAGGGAGAACGCAGATGACATTGATGTTCTCTCTTGACCCGTGAACATTTGCTTTAGTTTCTCTGTAGTCTTTACCCAAAGACAGATAGTCCAGCACTTTTGAGAGAATTCTTAGACTCACTGATTTATTATTCTCTGGAACCTCCCATTCTATTTTTTATAAGTCAAACACATCTGTTTACCTCTTCTAATCCTATTGTCCTGCATGTTCTCAATGGAATGATAAATGCTGTGATTTATTTTCATTCATTCCTGTATTGGTTCCAGTAGCCTATTGCTTCTAATTACTCAGTTTAGTCATCCCTCTCAAATTAAAACTGAAATAAAATTCTTCCATAATGAATTGATAGCTTCTTTTATCCCTAGTCAGCTTTTTGTCACTTTCTTATGATTTTTTTTATACTCTGTGTAGAATTGTTCTGATTCACACACGCATCTTTATGCTTAACTGTGTAAAAATATTTATTGCCAGTTCATTCAACTTTTATAGGTGCTTTTGCAATTCCTTGTAATCGCCCTTTCACTTTGCATCCATTACCAAATCATTAGCTGCAACTTCGTCCTCCTACTTTCAAGCTTTTTATGAAAATGCTCAGTTGTCTTCCTGTGGACTTTGCTGACAGCCTCTCGCTTCTTTTTTGCCCTACATAGTGTTCCCCCACGTACTTAGAGTACTCCTGTGTTCTCATCTCTAGTTGTGTGAAATAGTTTCAAACTAAAATTCCTTTTTGAATATTTTCGTAAGCGCTATTTGCCCAAACTTGCTGTGCTTCCCAACTTTTTTACATTGTTCATATCGGTCTTCATATCATTAAGAAAACTTGCTAAGTCTTTCGTCGTCTCTTATTAAGATAAAAATTAGGGCTGTATCTGCAAGTACTGAGTAGTCCAGTGGTTGAGATATAAATAAAATACTTTAGGTTGCGAAGACACATAATTTGTTTGTTTTTATCTGATTGTGGAGTATTTGATGCATTCCTGACTTAGTAGCCTTAGTAGGACCAGCATGGTTCTATGGCACCCTGTAAAACACAGGGAGAGATCTATAGTAAAAAAAGTACCTAAGTCTGTTCATGTTCAAGGAAATGATGAACAAAATTGCACAAAACTTAGTGGAACAAAATTAATTTATTTTTGGGTGCCAAAGTGTGCATTAGAAAATGTATATGCAAATTGTATTTTATTTTCATCATTCAGAGAATAGCAAATACAATTTAATGTAAAACCTCTTATCTTCAGCCACTAAATGACAGATCTGGATTACTATGACTTGCGGTGAATTAAGAATCTATTTAGTCTCTAAAAAATTTATCAAGGAGTGTGAAAAAATATACTTGAAGCTTCACGTTGACTTTAGAGCTTGTGAAGACATGAAAACTGCATTTTCTTAAGTGTTAGATACTACACATCAGGTTTAAGAACAAAATAGTCCAATAAAATGTCAAAAGAAATTTCCTTAGTAAATATTCTCAAAGCAGCCTATTTCGTTGGCATCGCATACAACATAGCAATTTGTGCTGGAATGAACTAAACACTTTGAAAGAATTTACGATGTAATTCATTACTGGTAGGCTAAGAAATACTTCTTTTTTACAGTAACTTGCCAAGTTAAATTTAACCAGAAGAGGGAAGGACCCAAAGTTGTATGTGATGTGGTCTTAGCCAACCAAAGGCATCTTTTGATTTTTTGAATGGAACCTGAACTTTGCCAGGCTAAGTCTGTGAAACAAGACTTTTGGTTGAACAAAGCAGGAGGTTTTGAAGTTGTATGATCGGAAGTATTCAATTCCTTGTGGTGGGTTCAAGACCACAGGTAAACAGAAGGAAAAGCAGCTAGGTCTTGATGAGATGTCATGTTGAATTTGCCAGACAATGGGTAGCTTAGGGAAAATGAAAGGGGTGTATTAAATCTATAACCATATACAGAAAGAAGAAAAAAAAAAAAAACAACTTAAGCAAGTTAGTGCACACAAACCAGAAACTCCATCATAAATGCCATCACATATTCTGAGAAAAATATAATGGGAGATTACTACCGTACTGGTCCTTGGGTTTTGACATGAGAGACCTGAGAAAAGCATGTCAGTCAAGCAGAGAGGGGTACAACCACCCTCTCTTCTATTCATTCTCAGAAACCCTCCAGCTCCTGTATGAGTCACACATCCTGGTCTGTAGATACGAAACCCTTGGCCATTCCAGACCGACGAACTCTTAAATTCTTCAGCATAACTTGTCCAGCAAAACACTGATCAGACAGGCCTGACTCCTCAGAGCCTGAGCTGCATTCCTTGATGCAGGAAACATGCCTTTCTAAAAGAACTCAGTATCGTTTTTTACCAAAGTTTTAAGGATTCTTGAGTCTTTCTGCTTCTTTCAGAACAGGCAGTTCAGCTATGCATGAAGGAATTCTCAAATGCCTCTCCCAAGGCTTCCTCTCTCTCCCCAACACTTAAGCATCCCCAGCTTTTCTCAGCTCACAAATGACAAACAGTTTCTCTTCCTGCTGATCTGTGGCTAAAAATGGTGGCAGCTGCATGGCCAGCTACATAGTGGGCACACAATGGTGATGACTGCGTGACTGCTTCAGCAGGGGCTTCCCCCTTGCTGCAAATGCAGCCAAGAGAGTTCCATTCTTCTCCTGACCCTCTCTCTCTTTCTCGCTCTGTCTCCCCTCCTCTCACTTCAGTTACAAGGGAAAGGGGAGTATTTTTCAGCTCACCACGGGTTGCTGGATGCAGATCTGGGTGGATCCATGCAGGGAGGAATCAGCACTTGAAGGTTCTTCCTACACTTGGCCACACTGGAAGGCAAGTCAGGGAAGGGTTTTCCATCAGCACAGCACAGAAAGTTCTGTCGGTATTCTCTGCTAGCACCAGGGTCTGCCATTCCAGCTCAAGGGCTGGGGCCAGGCCAAACCAGGTCAGGGCTGGCTTCTTAGCCTGCCTGCCCCAGGCAGAAGGGACCCAGGAGGCATTTGCTGCTTCTGGCAGAAGAGGGAGCCACAGCTGCAGGTCCTGTCACATCACATCCTGTTCCCCCACCAGCACCCAGAAGTGGGGGGGAAGATGGAACCCCATGTCCACATGCTGGAGGAAAGCTCCCAGAGGAAAAAAGGGGCTGGGCTGATCAGTCTGCCCTCTTTTATGGTGTCACTGTTTGCCCACCCTTCCCAGGACAGGTCACAGGAATTTCTCTTACAGAGAAATGCACACTTTCCTTCGTGAAAGCACAACTTTATACATCTGAAAATTGTGGTAATTTTCAAACTGTAACATTCTTTTTGAGTTAGAACCTGATTTATCTTAGCTGTAGCCTCAGGAGGAGTAAACCAGTATGTTTTTGATGTTGTTGAAGGCAATGGTTTCTTCACAGATGGTCAGCTGCTATTTACTTTCTTTTGCTGTACTTTTTATTCAAATTAAAGAAATCTAGTGGCAATCATCTAGAAGGCACAAGATAATTATAGAATAAATTATTTTAGATAAATTCCTGTGTTTTCTCCTTAGCTTTTAGATGTATAAAACTATTCATAAATACATCATTAGCATTTATTTTAAAAAATCGTGTCTTAAGTCTGACAAATGTAGTTTTCATGATGTTTTATATCTTACAAAAGCTGTCCTCCCAAGTCTTCTAGACATTTGAAAAGTTCAAGAATTACTAAAATGAGTAAAGCCATAAGATCTGATTTAACTGATTAACAATCAATCAAAAGGCACTTGTGAGAGCATCACATTTCAAAGATGCATGAAGAAGTAATCTTTGATATTCTCAGATAACATTTTGGAAAACGTATTTGTTACTGAAGCTGTTTTCAGCTAAATAATGACTCATCCGTGACAATAAAACTCCAATTCCTTTCCTTTGGCAGATTCCTCATTCACTACTGCCTTGCAATAATGCCAAAATCTGCTCCTTTGCTCTCAAGTTCAATTTTAGTTATCAGGATGCCGTGAAATGGCATCTAACAAAGCAGGATGTGCACGCTGAGTAGTAATGCATATACAAAACTTAATGTATCTTTCAAGAAGTAATTTGAAACTATGGAAATTATAACTATGTGAATGTAGTCGTCTTCACTAAAGATACTACCGGGCCATTAACTTCTATGAATTTAAGTTTCTAAAATAGTCTTAAGTTTCAAAGTCAGTTCAAAAAAGTGCTGTGCAGAACAATCTCATCTAGGGAATACCATAAAGGGAATGCAAATTTATCCATCTTGCTCTTACCTCATGGTAGCAAAATCTTTCCAACAATCTACCAGTGCTTTGATTTCATTATTTTTTCTTAATCTTATTCTGAGGTTTTAAGATTGATTTTAAGGGATAACAGAAGTTTTCTTTGGCTATGCATGTTTTGTTCACATTTTAAAGCTTTCTTGGTTATGGTGACATTGGCTGGAAAAGCAAAGGAAAACAAGTCTTTCGTTTCAAAGTCTGTAGCAGTAAGACTGCGTGAGCAAAACCCTGCTTAGCAAGTCTTTTCGAACTAGCTTCTCATTCTCATTTGTACTGATTTTTTTCCATTATCATAATTGATTAAATTAATGCAATATATGCAAGTCCAGAGACTCCATGCTTATGCAGAAGCAAAATCGAGGTTCTCGGCACATCTCTGGAATTATTTGTAATAATTCACAACTGAAGATGATTTTACTAGTGCAAGACATGTTTTGTATCTGCACTTAGGAATACACCAGATCTTTCCTACCACCACTGACTGTGATGCTCACACTCAAAAAGTAAGCCATACAGGCATCATCTTCTGATGCCTGTGGAACTGGTTTCTCTGAATGTCAGGAGCTGTGCTTTTACAGGCTTTGAGCATGAGATCTCAGTGCATGTGGCTCTGCTGCTCTATACTGCAAAACAGAAAATCCTTGGATTTTCCTTTTGGAGAAAATTCTTTCAGTCTTTTATCATTATTTCAGTATAATGCGATAGTTTGACATTAACAACAACACAACATTAGTCTTTTAACTTATTATTATGCTATTTTTATCAGATGTGATGCATTTCTGTTTGCTAAATAGTAGCTGTCACAGTCGGAGTAGTTTTGGTCCATAAAATAGGAAGTGTCAGTTCTCAAGCCCATATTTATGTGTGGAGAACTGATGGTGTTGCCAGTTCTGTGTTTCTCCTCAAAATAGAAATCAGATGACACCATCAACAAGCCTATGTACAGTTCAGTGCATATGCTAAGTGTTCATTTCTAATTTTCTACTGCCAGTTCTGTTTTCCTTTTGAAGCTCCAAACTATAGTCCCTGAAGGCTTTTAGTATCTCAGGGTCCGCTCTTAAATGGGTTATGCTGAGCTTAAGTAGGTTACGCTAAGGAGAGAGATTTGCACAGCAACTGTGAATCAAGATTGAAAAGAATGAGGAGCTAAACACGGCCCCTGCTGCTTTATGCACATGGAATATTAATAATTGGGTTCTGAATACATTATTCACGCTTCATCCAGAAATGAGGTAGTTGTCAATTACACGTGTGCCCGTATTTTCTGTTGTAGGCTCATTTTGTTTTGCCCTGACAGATAGTCACACAAACTCTGTGAGGACACTGATCAAGTTTGCCAGCACTGTTCTTTGAGCTGAAACATAGAGACTGATGAAAGGTGTCTACAGGCAAGGTGAGAGGGGTGTGGAAGGAATATAAATGAAAGGATGTATGGTAACCTTGAAGAAATATTAGTCTTTCATAATCCTGAGGCTCATTCATCCTCTAAAGATCAGATCCTGCTAATCTTATTCAAACTGAATTTCCTTAGTCCCTTGTTCTGATTAACGTTTTCACTCTGTGTGACAGCATCTGCTTAGAAAAAGTGTCGAATTTTTTTATTTCAGATTTGTCTTCAACTCATTACATCTATTAATCTCATTTTTAAACAAATAAAATAATAGCTCCTGTGTACCTGTGTACACGGAGCAAAATATCTGGAGAACATATTGAACAAAATATCTTCTGAAAGAGCAATGTAACAGAAAGCATTTTAAACCAATATGCAAATCTTAACTTAAAAACAAATCTTGTTCTCATCATGCATACTTCTGCTCAAGAAATTTATCCTGCCACCTACTTCACCATATGGAATTTTAATAGACTGATGATTCACAGTGTTTGTAGGTATCTGTGAAAGTGCTGAACACGTGCCTGAGTCAGTGAAGAGTTGAAACTAAAGTTGTAGCATAGCTGGTTTGATGAGTACTTCTTTCTTTTGTCATCTAGTTGAAGTAGGGCTTTGCACACCTTTGATCGTCCCCAACATGGTGTCTTGGTGTAATAATTGTCAGGAGGTTCAGACTGGCCTTTTGCTAATGACTGACTTTCTTTTTATTGTTCCAAAATATATTAACGTAACGTTGACACTTGGTGTACCCTGGAAGAAAAAACTCAAGGCACATCTTTCAGATCCTGTTGTATTTCATTGATAGACCCTCTAAATGTGCAGGTAACAATAATGAGAGTTGTAATCATACAGAACCATAGAATAGTTGTGGCTGGAAAGGACTTCCAGGATCATCAAGCCTAGCCCTCAGCCCAACATCTCCCTAACCCCTAGACCATGGCCTCAAGTGCTATGTCTACTCGTTTTTTTAAACACCTCCAAGGATGGTGACTCTACCACCTCCCTGGGCAGCCTGCTCCTGCACCCAACACAACCACTCAGTAAAGAGCTTCTTCCTAAGATCCAGTCTAAATCTCCTCTGACGCAACTTGTGGCCATTTCTCAGAATCTCACAGGTTGGAAGGGACCTCAAAAGATCATCTAAGTCCAACCCCCACTGCCAGAGTAGGGTAAGCCTACAATAGCTGGTGTACCCAGCCACTCTCCCATCCAAGTACAAACCAGGCCTGACCCTGCTTAGCTAATCCAACATTCCGCCTCTGTGTCTCTTCACCCCCTCTGTCTTCAGTAGGAATTGTTTCCTCTCTTCCTACCATTAGTAATTTGGGAGAAGAGACCAGCACCAGCTGGTCTACAACCTCCTTTTGGGTACTTGTAGAGAGCAATAAGGTCTCCTCTCAGCCTCCTCTTCTCTTGACTAAATAACCCCAGTTCCCTCAGCAACTCTTCACAGGGCATGTTTTCCAGATCTCTCTCCAGTCTTGTTGCCCTTCTCTGGACCCGCTCCAGCACCTCAATGTCCTTCTTATACTGTGGCACCTAAAACTGGACACAGAACTCAAGGTGCAGTCTCACAAGTGCAGAGTACAGAGACACCATCAGCTCCCTACTCCTACTGGTTACCCTGTTCCTGATCCAGGCCAGGATGCTGTCGGCCTTCTTGGGCACTTGTGCACACCGCTGGCTCCTGTTCAGCCGGCTGTCCACCAACACCCCCACGTCCTTTTCCACCAGGCAGCTCTCCAGCCACTCTTCACCAAGCCTGTAGCACTACTGGGGGTTGTTGTAACTGAAGTGCCTGAGCCAGCACTTGGCTTTGTTAAACCTCATCCCATTGCTCCTGCATATTTTTTCACTAAAGTAAAACTATTCTTTTTCAAAAAAATTAAAACCAAGTATTAAAAAATACCCTGCAGATAATGAAATAAAAACCTTAATTACTTATGATTGCTGTAACTCATATCCTGATCCTGTAATGGTCAGCTGTGTTCTCTAGTGTAAGCACAACATTGCCCTTCATTCTGCAGAAGATGAAGAAAGAAATGCCGTCCCACGGTACACAAAGTGTATGTTGTCACTCATTTTGTTAAATACAGTCTGATCTTTTCCCTGCAGAAGACAGTATTTGGTGATGCTCATTGCCATAGCTATTGTCAAAAATTGATCTGCAGAACCACAGTTGTAGCTTGGCATGGTGGGTACAATTTACTCTTTTTGCTACAAAAAGCTTAATTTAACTAGTAAAAAAAATTCACATGCACAAGATAGGATTGTCTCAGTGCCAAAAATATTACTGACTTCAGTCAAAATGTAAGATATTTGTTATCACCCTTTTCCTTTGTATTGTCCGCCTGTACTTACACACTGATCAATAACATAATGCTAAAGGTCCTCTAGCTAGTAAAATTATAGAATCAGTGCTGAGACCAGCCAGCAGTGTGCACTTGTGGTCAAGAGGGCCAACAGCATCCTGGAGTG
>VXBP01007416.1:776-14146 GCA_013400115.1 Rhinopomastus cyanomelas
GACTCCTGGGCAGCTCTAAGAGATGAGAGAGTGCTACACCACCACTCTATCTCCTTTTTGCACTCACGGATACTCCTCAACCTATCCACCTCTTCCCTCAACTCAGCTACCATAGAGAGAAGGTCACTTACCTGTTCACAACGTACGCACGTGTTTCCTGCACCACTCTCTTGCAGCTGCATAAGGCTCCGGCACTCCCTGCAGCCAGGAGTCTGAACAGCTGCATCCATTGTAAGGGGGATTGTCTGAGTAAATGAATCCCTCCTAGCAGCTGCTTTAGCCCTGGTCCTTCTAACCGCACCCATTGCCAACAAGAGGAAGACAGGAGAGAGAAGACTGAAAGCAAGACAGCAACACAACCTAACAGAACAAGGCAGCGTCTGCAGCCCTGCCTGCGCGCCCTGCCTGTGCGAACTGCCGTGCAAACTGCCTCACTATGATCCTGTTAGCCTATTCCTGTTTGCCTGCTCCTGGCTCGCCATGCTCCCCTGGAGGCTCTTGCCTTTAAATACTGGAAGGAGTCGCGCCGAGACTCCTCCCTGCTTGCCGCTGCAAAGCTCCTCGGGAAATGAAGGCGCTTCGCTGCTGCCGCGCGGTTTGAATGTGGCGCTGAGACTCCTCCCTACCGGCCGCTGCAAAGCTCCTCGGGGAAAAGAAAAAAAATATTTTCTTGTCTGTTCATCTCTTGTCCAGCTTTTTATATTCATTAAATCAGATCTAATGTTTTTTTTTACCTTTCTCATGTATGCTAGTGCTGTGTAACGAAGAAAGTATCTCGTAGTAATGCAGGAAGCTTAAGCTAGGAAAATCCATTGATATGGTAAGACTTGTGATTATTGTGAAAAACTGAGGAAATGTTTTGGTTTTTATGGTCTGATTTGCAATTTTTGAAGTGCTGATGGAAGAACATCTTCTGGATTAGTAAGTGTAACTGCACTTTAATTTACTAAGTCTGGCTAGTACAAAGAGAGATTTTGGTTGTTGGAAGTACCCTTCTATCATGTGGAGATACGAAATTGAGTATATTTAAATGTTAAAAACTTAATGGTCTGAAGGGACTGCCAGAAGTCACATAGTTCAGTGCCAAGAGGAGATTAATGCAGGTTGTTCAGGACTATTTAGAAATAGTAAATGACTATTTCCAAGAGTGGATTTTCTGCATACTCTCCAGGCTGCCTTGTAGCTGTGTGTTTGGTGTTCCTGTCCAGTTCAGAAATCAGGTTGCACTGTATTTGTTCAGTCTTTCTGTTTCTTTGTGAGTAATGTAGGCTTCTGGATTTGTGGGGTCTGTAAGAACTGACTAGCAGTGGGTATCTGTGGTGTGTTGTAAGACCTTTGGATCTGCTGTAGCTGTAGAGAAGGTAGCTGAGACTGAACCTCAGAGTTTAGTGCTGGCAGTGAAAGCCACATCAGATACTTTATCTACAAAGCAGTGCACAGGTGGAAAGACCCAATGGGGAAATGAAATAAGTAATTTCGTTGGGATTACCTGTGGTGCTTTAGCACTCTTTCCCCATCACCTCAACCAAACATTTTATTTTTTATGACCTTATCATGACCTTACTTTTGGGAAGATATAATATACACAGTATTTACTATATGAAAATGTAGGCTACATGTTTTGTTTTATTCGTAGTTCCCCAATTTACTACTCTTCTTTCCCTCTTTAATCACAGAATCACAGCACATTAGGGACCAGAATGGGCCTCAAAAGATCGTCTAGTCCAATCAGCCTGCCACAACAGGATCACCTAGACCAACTTGAACAGGAACACATCCAGGGGGGTTTTAATCATCTCCTGTGGTGGGTTCAAGACCACAATTTAAGATAAAGGAAAAGAAAGCAAAGCAGTCAGGTCTCGATGGCATCTCGGATATATTTACCAGACAACAGATACCTTAGGAAAACTGGAAAAGGTTTATTAACTCTATAACTTTATACAGAAAGGAAGAAAAGGTTAAGCAAGCTAGTGCACACAAACTAGAAACTGTGTCACAAATGCCATCACGTGTTCTAAGAAAAATACAATGAAGGATCACTATTGTATTGGTCCTTGGGTCTTTTCTCACGTTAGAGATCTGGGGGAAAAGAGCATGTCAGTCAAGCAGAGATGAGTACCACCATCCTCTCTATTATTCATGCATCACCCCCATCTGCGGTACAGTGAGATTAAAAGTGTTTGCAGACTGGTGAATTCTTCAATTCTTCAGCATAGCTTCTCCAGCTCAGTGCTCTTGGGATGGCCTGACTGCTCAGCATCCAAACTGCATCTCTCGGTGCAGCCTGATGTGCATTTCAAACAAAGAACCCAGTCTGTGTCTTTCAGACCCAAGGTTTAAGGATTCTCAAGTCCTTCTGCTTTCTTCAGCTAAGCACGAAGGAGTTCTCCTCCAAAACTTAAGCGCCCCAGTCTTTCTCAGCAGCAGAAATGACACACAGCCTCTCTTCCTGCTGATCAGTCTCTCCAAAACGGTAGCGATGTAGCCGCATAGCCCCGGCCACGTGCAGGATCCAAGATGGAGACCGACCGCATGGCTGCATCAGCAAGGCTGCGCCCCCCCACACTCTGCATGTGGCCAAGAGGGTTTTCCAAGACCCTGTCCTCTCCTTTCCTCTCTCCTGCTGTCTCAGCTCCAGGAGGAAGAAAGAGTACCACCCCAGCTCACCGCGATGCTGAAGGGCTGTTCCGTAAGGGGTGGTGGTGATGGTAAGTCTACACCAAAGTCTTGCTTCTCCGGTCTGTGGCCAGGATCGCATGGTGTCAGGTCCAGGCTGGGGCGGGGACAGCCGCGCAGAGCTGCTGCATCTCCTCCCCACGGCAGCAGGACCCGGGTCCTGTGGAAGCCGCGGCAAGATGAGGCTGGCGCCAGGCCGGGGCTGGCACCACATGGGGCTGTCCTCCTCCTCTCTGCCTTTTACAGGAGTGGAGTGGACCCGGCAAGCCCCCTCCGTCCCATTTCCAATGGGGAAAACAGTGGAGGGAGCTGCTGGAAGCTGCGGCTGAGCCGCCTTCCCCACCCTCACCACCCCAGGAAGTGGGGGTGGGGGTTAGCACGGGGCAGTAGCCCCATGCTGGGCTGAAAGCCCTCAGCAAAGATCCTGGTCAGCTTTTATGGGCTGGCCCAGCTAAACTCTTTCAGGGCAGGTCTTAGGACAGTGTCATCTCCTTCAGGACAGGTAACTGTGAGGAGGAGTGCTCTGAGAGTAACATAACTTTTTGTTCTTCACAAAAGCACAAATCTGCACATCTGAAAATTCTAGTAATTTTCAATGTACAACACCTCCAGGGAGGGAGACTCCATGACTGCCCTGGGCAGCCTGTTCCAGTGCTCTGTCACACTCACTGGGAAGAAGTTCCTTCTCATGTTTATATGGAGCCTTCTCTGTTCCCCCTTACACCCATTGCCACATGTCCTATCACTAGATGACATCGAGAAGAGCCTGGCACCATCCTCCTGGCACCCACCCTTCACATATTTATAGACATTCATGAGGTCACCCCTCAGTCTCCTCTTCTCCAAGCTAAAGAAACCCAGCTCCCTCAGCCTTTCTGCATAAGATAGGTGTTCTACTCCCTTCATCATTTCATGGCTCTGTGCTGGACTCACTCTTGCAGTTCTGAATTCTTCTTGAACTGAGGGGCCCAGAACTGGACACAGTATTCAGGATATTGTCCCAGCAGTGCAGAGTAGAGGGGGAGAAGAACCTCTCTTGATCTGCTAACCACCGTCGTTCTAATCCACCCCAGGATGCTGTTGGCCTTCTTGGCCACAAGAGCACATTACTGGCTCATGGTCATCCTGCTGTTTACCAGGACCCCCAGGTCCCTTTCTCCTATGCTGCTCTCCAACAGGTCAGTCCCCAGCCCATACTGGTACCTGGGGTTGTTCTTGCCCAGATGCAAGACTCTACACTGATCCTTGCCATACTTCATTAAATTTCTCTCTACCCAACTCTCCAGCCTGTCCGGGTCTCACCAAATGGCAACACAGTCTGCTGGGGTGTTGGCGACATCACCCAGCTTTGTGTCATCAGCAAACTTGCTGACAGTGCACCCTAATCCCTCATCCAAGTAATCTGTGAATAGTTGGAACAGGACTGGTCCCAGTACTGACCCTTTTGGGACTCCGCTCGATACAGGCCTCCAACTAGACTCTGTCCCATTGACCACCACTCTCTGACTTCTACTCTGGAGCCAGTTCATGATCCACCTCACTACCCGAAAATCCAGACCACACTGCCTCAGTTTGTCTGCAAGGATGCTGTGAGAGACCGTGTCAAACGTCTTACTTAAGTCAAGATAGATCACATCNGTCTTACTTAAGTCAAGATAGATGACATCCACGGCTCTGCCATTGTCTGTCCACCTGGTTATGCCCTCATAAAAGGCTATCAGTTTGGTCAAGCATAACTTCCCCTTTGTGAAGCCATGCTGACTGTCCCTAATGACCATTCTGTCCTTGATGTGCTTGGAGACAGTGTCTCCTGACTGTGTAGATATGTAAATTCCCTGGATGCTTGACTTTCTTCATGTTAGAAGAAATTAAGACTGCTCACATTAAAAAACCCTTATGCTTAATGTATAGAGTGAATGTTTCTCCAACTTAGGTGTAAACATGCTTGTCTGACTGCCATTGTAATACTACAGTGCTACTCCTTGGGTGACTACCTGTAGCATTTGATTGTTCAACAGTTGTAGGAGGGTAGGAATGCCTCCTGTTTAAAGTGGTAAAAAGAAAATCTGTTTGTGTCCTTAGTGAGTAGTAGTGTGCTTCCTTTCGCATACAAATAAAAAGGACTCTTGAGCAGTGGTGAGTTGCTGAGTTTGTGTTCTGGGTTGATGGTCTAGGCATGCTTGTACTTTGCCTGAGATCATGAACGTGGAAAACCTTAGTGCTCTAGCTGTGAATTCCCAGTAACTGGCTTTCTTTTGTATCCCACCAAAGTGCTCCCTTGAGACCAGTTTCAACAGGAAAGTGTTGTCTTTGGTTTAGTCTTTGTTGTCGAATTATTAGACTGGATGTTCTTGCCCATCTGACATTGTCTGTTGGTTAGAAAATGAACTTGTAACACACAGTAGAATCCTTCTGTTATTTGACATGCATCCAGTTGTGTGTTTGTTTTTCTTACAATAACCATGTGGGACTGCCCCAGTATAAAGCTGTTCTTCACCTCAGCCTAAGCTCCTATCTGACTCTTCAATTTCTGTTGCCAAATCAGGTCTCTAAAGTGCAGCCCTTGCTTTTGTTACCCTTTGTGGCAGAGGAGACTAGTGAAGATTATTGGCTTCCAGAGGTGTGTAGATGTGGTTGTGTCAATCAAAAATGCCAAGAGCAAGAGAAAGGAAGCTGTTAAGCTGCAGAACAATATTTATGTTGGCAGTAAATTTTATGTTGGTATTTCCAGGGAGCTGTTAGCTAGTGTTAGGGGGCAGGGGGAAGTAATCTGTAGTGCAGGAAACTCATGGGGCTCTGAAACTTTAAAACTTTGAGACTTACGACTTAAGAGCACATCCTCTATGTGACCAGATGTGGGTGTTCAGGCCGGAATCCAGACCTTGGTTATGAGATGAAAGAACGTGTTTGTCTATAACTGAGAGCTTTAACCATACCTTTGCATCATTTCTGGAGCCTTTCTTTTATGGGTAACTGAACAAAATTCTGAAGGGTTCTCCTTAACTTGGGTGTTGCAAAAGCTTCCATAATCCAGGTTTTACAGCTTGNCCAGCTTTGTGTCATCAGCAAACTTGCTGACAGTGCACCCTAATCCCTCATCCAAGTAATCTGTGAATAGTTGGAACAGGACTGGTCCCAGTACTGACCCTTTTGGGACTCCGCTCGATACAGGCCTCCAACTAGACTCTGTCCCATTGACCACCACTCTCTGACTTCTACTCTGGAGCCAGTTCATGATCCACCTCACTACCCGAAAATCCAGACCACACTGCCTCAGTTTGTCTGCAAGGATGCTGTGAGAGACCGTGTCAAACGTCTTACTTAAGTCAAGATAGATGACATCCACGGCTCTGCCATTGTCTGTCCACCTGGTTATGCCCTCATAAAAGGCTATCAGTTTGGTCAAGCATAACTTCCCCTTTGTGAAGCCATGCTGACTGTCCCTAATGACCATTCTGTCCTTGATGTGCTTGGAGACAGTGTCTCCTGACTGTGTAGATATGTAAATTCCCTGGATGCTTGACTTTCTTCATGTTAGAAGAAATTAAGACTGCTCACATTAAAAAACCCTTATGCTTAATGTATAGAGTGAATGTTTCTCCAACTTAGGTGTAAACATGCTTGTCTGACTGCCATTGTAATACTACAGTGCTACTCCTTGGGTGACTACCTGTAGCATTTGATTGTTCAACAGTTGTAGGAGGGTAGGAATGCCTCCTGTTTAAAGTGGTAAAAAGAAAATCTGTTTGTGTCCTTAGTGAGTAGTAGTGTGCTTCCTTTCGCATACAAATAAAAAGGACTCTTGAGCAGTGGTGAGTTGCTGAGTTTGTGTTCTGGGTTGATGGTCTAGGCATGCTTGTACTTTGCCTGAGATCATGAACGTGGAAAACCTTAGTGCTCTAGCTGTGAATTCCCAGTAACTGGCTTTCTTTTGTATCCCACCAAAGTGCTCCCTTGAGACCAGTTTCAACAGGAAAGTGTTGTCTTTGGTTTAGTCTTTGTTGTCGAATTATTAGACTGGATGTTCTTGCCCATCTGACATTGTCTGTTGGTTAGAAAATGAACTTGTAACACACAGTAGAATCCTTCTGTTATTTGACATGCATCCAGTTGTGTGTTTGTTTTTCTTACAATAACCATGTGGGACTGCCCCAGTATAAAGCTGTTCTTCACCTCAGCCTAAGCTCCTATCTGACTCTTCAATTTCTGTTGCCAAATCAGGTCTCTAAAGTGCAGCCCTTGCTTTTGTTACCCTTTGTGGCAGAGGAGACTAGTGAAGATTATTGGCTTCCAGAGGTGTGTAGATGTGGTTGTGTCAATCAAAAATGCCAAGAGCAAGAGAAAGGAAGCTGTTAAGCTGCAGAACAATATTTATGTTGGCAGTAAATTTTATGTTGGTATTTCCAGGGAGCTGTTAGCTAGTGTTAGGGGGCAGGGGGAAGTAATCTGTAGTGCAGGAAACTCATGGGGCTCTGAAACTTTAAAACTTTGAGACTTACGACTTAAGAGCACATCCTCTATGTGACCAGATGTGGGTGTTCAGGCCGGAATCCAGACCTTGGTTATGAGATGAAAGAACGTGTTTGTCTATAACTGAGAGCTTTAACCATACCTTTGCATCATTTCTGGAGCCTTTCTTTTATGGGTAACTGAACAAAATTCTGAAGGGTTCTCCTTAACTTGGGTGTTGCAAAAGCTTCCATAATCCAGGTTTTACAGCTTGTGCATATGAGTTAAGCACGTATAGTAGGCATTGCATTTCTATCTCTTCATAGAACTAAGGAAGCCAGAGATGTTTGAGAAGCCAGAGTAGTTTGAGAGGGCATTTGCATGTAACTAAATTATAAAATGTTAAATCATAGAATTATAGAATCATTAGGGATTGGAAGGGACCTCAAAAGATCATCTAGTCCAATCCCCCTGCCACCCAGTAGTGAAAATAACCTGTACAATGCATCTTTTCATAAAACCAGGTTGCCTGAGATTTAAAATAGTCTTCAGTTTGAGTTTTCTTTGGTTTGTTCAGTGATAGGACAAGGGGCAAAGGTTATAAGCTGGAAGAGAGGAGGTTCCATATAAATATGAGAAGGAACTTCTTCATGGTGAGGGTGACGGAGCACTGGAACAGGCTGCCCAGGGGGGTTGTGGAGCCTCCTCCTCTGGAGATGTTTAAAACCTGCATGGATATGTTCCTGTGCGACTTTGTCTACGTGATCCTGCTGTTGCAGGGGGATGGGACAAGATGATCTTTCGGGGTCTCTTCCAATCCCTAATGATTCTGTGATTCTAAATGAAGTGTTTTCTGTCACTTTCCAGTTGTGGCACTTCACAAACTATTGATTCTTTTCAGTGATGTTCTTGCCATCAAGGCTTCTTCTTGTAGTCTTTCATGTTAGTGTCAGATTTGACACTGAGAACCTTTTTTTCTCTTTCATAAGAAAATGTGTTTGGTTCCAGGGTGTTCTTGTCAGTTTTATGATTAAGAGAAATCCCTTTTTAATGATTAAAATAATGCCTTTGCATTGGATTTTTTGTTTTGGCAAAATCTCTTCCTAGGAAATATTCAGAAATCTTTAGTTTTTGAAGCACAAATGAAGGCAATTTCAAATGAAATTCTAGGCCTCTTGTGTGAGGGGCTGCCCTGTGGCATCCTCCTTACAGAATGCCCGTCTTTCATGGAAATGTCTCTCTTATGCTTGTATTTGAAAGGGGTTGGTTTTGCTTTTAGTTTTTTGCTATGGGGTGAATGTCTCATCTGTGGATTATTTATTTGTGGGTTAATGTTTGGCAATACAGTTGAAACACCTGAACATTCAGATGGTTGCTGGACTGACCTGTTGGTTCACTGACTGTTCTGCAAAGTGTCTGACTGAAATAACTAAAGCCACGAGGAGTTTAAGGTCTTCAAAATCAAAGCACTAAAGCTCTACCCCTTTAGTGTCTTCATTCCAGTTTGTTTGTAAGGTTTAGATGTTGGCTGTAGTTTAGCTACCTTTAAAGGAGATTGACCATTCTTTTGGTGAAAGCCATGTCTTCTTGTTCCTCTGCCCATGTGCTTTTTTTCGACGAGTGTTCTTACCATTGGCTTTAAGGGGTAAAATAATACAGTAGCACAGAGACTGCTTCGTAAGGTCTCTTCAGAGGGATGCGGAAGGAAATATGTGGTAGGACAGCAGAATAGTAACAGTAATGTAAATATGAACAAAGTTAAGTCCTTACTGTAGGTTGCTCCTAAATGGAGAATAGTAGTATTTCTTGGAATTAGTGACAAAATCCTTAGTGCTATCAGAGTTAAAATTATCCATAGTATGATGGTACCTGGAAAGAATATGTTGCTGGAGGCTTCGAGCTAGTTTTCTGCAGCAACTTGCTTTCTGAGTTATTGCCTTGCAAATCTATGCATTTTTGTAGTTTGAGCACTGAAATTCTTATGTAGCTATGGATTTAAATATCTTGATATGAAGTATATTAGAAGGACCACGGAAGTAATCTTTTAACACGTATCAAAATTTTCATCGAGAGCTATTTTCTTTTTAAAAGAAAGGTGAAATACAGACCCTTGGTATCTAGGCATGGGTTTATTTCTGGTTAAACAGTTATCTATATTCGTGTCCCTAAACTGTTTACTTTTACTTATGAGCAGGAAGGGAATTTGAAATGCGACAATCTCAAGGAGCATGATGATTTCAGTGACTCATCTGTTTACTCTAAAACATACTTTGTTTTAGGTTCCAAGCACAGTTGTTGTCAGGGTATGACTTAATAAAATTGTGGCTGCTTGAAAGTACGTAAAGCCAATTGATGAGATCTGTCTGAGTGTCATTGCATGTTCTGCTTTTGGGACACACCAGTTAGAAGCACTCCTGCACCACTTGTACAACTTCATCGTTGCTCCAAAATCCCTTGCCAAGGGTTAGGCAAGAAAAATTAACATGGCAATCTCTGTTGCTTCATTTCTCTCCAACCACAGTAGTTTTGGTCTTGAATTTCAACTCAGAACTGCAACCACAGGGAGTGCCAGGTCTGATGATTGAGACGGACACACCTAGGGTGTATCCTAAGGAGGTATCAGGAGTTTGTAACTCCTACTCATGCTGTTTCATTGGTTTACTGTAGAATAAAAGTATCTCTGAGCTCATCTGTTTTTACCCTTAGCTGCCTGGACCACCGGACTGAAAAGGAAACTGGAGTTCTACTCTACAAATGTAAAATCTGGAATCAATTAGAAAGAAAAACCCCACAAACTCGAAAACAAAAAGGCAAACCCAAACTTGAAAATATTAACTACAGTGGCATTAACTGAATCTTACTTATACAGGGCTGAGTGTAGCTGTCAGCTGGGAGAGATGTCGGAGAGGTGCAGCTGTGTATACATGAGCCAGAGCGAAACGCTGCCCTGCTGACTCCACAGGGCTGCATTAGCCCTTCTCATGCCACACTTAGTGGATGTGTACTTATCTCTGAGCATTCACCTGGGACCAGTAGCAGCATGGCATCATGAAAGATTATGTTTTATTAATAATTTAAATCTTACTTGAGAGGCATGTGAAAGTTGTTTTCAAGCAATAAAAGAGCGCTGTTAATTTGGACTGGTATAGCTGATGGATTTTACAGGTCAGCCAGGAGAGATTTGGATGGGAGGTGATGTTTCTTGCTTTTTTTGTGGGTTAATAGTTATAAAATTGCTCTTGTATATTGACAAAACAAGTTGGAGACTTTCAGATGATCAGTTTGGGCAGTGTCTGCCTGCACACACAACTGGGAAAGCTGGAAGCATTCTTATGTGTTATATAGAGCTCATTAGTAGTGAGGAATGGGTGATTGTGTGTTGGTCTAATCTAAGAGAGGGATAATGCAGGCACAGCATTACAGTGCAGCTGTTATTCGGTAACTTTCCTTTATTCTGAGCACAGCCTGAAAGAGTTCATATTTGGAATGCTGTTTTCTCTGTCCTGCAGTTGCACTTTTTGTCTGCATCTGTGATGCTGATTCTTGTCAGGTGGAACAAAAACTAACAGAAATATGCAATAAGTGCAATATAAGCAATGATGGAGGAAAGAGGAGAAACACACCTTAAAAGTATTTGATTTGAGCAATAAAATAGCAGTGCCTTTTATTTGCGAACAGGTAGAATTTCCTGAGTAGAGTCTGAAAGTAATTCTAAATTCTTAATATTGTGTAATGTTCTAATTAACTAGGGGCTCATGATCTACTGGAGAGCACTTCTGTGGAGAGTGATCTTGGAGTTCTTATGGGCAATGAGTTATCCATGGAACAGGAATGTGCTCGTGTGGCCAAGAAAGCCAAGGGAGTCATGCATCTACAGGAGTGTATCCAACAGATCAAAGGAGGTTCTTCTCCCTCTCCACTCTGCCGTAGTGAGGCCACATCTGAAATAGTGTCCAGTTCTGGGCTCCTTGGTTCAGGACTGATGGTGACTTGACTGAGAGAGTTGATAGGAGGGCCATAGGATCATAGGATCATAGGATGTTAGGGGTTGGAAGGGACCCAAGAGATCATCGAGTCCAACCCCCCTGCCGGAGCAGGACAAAACTATCTAACACAGATCACAGAGGAACGCATCCAGGTGGGCCTTGAAAGTCCCCAGAGAAGGAGACTCCACGACCCCCCTGGGGAGTCTGTTCCAGTGCTCCGTGACCCATGTGGATGATCAGGGGACTGGAGCTGTTGCCTTATAAGGAGAGATTGAGAGACCTGGGATTTTTCAATTTGGAGATGAGAATGTTACAAGGGGACTTAATCACTGTCTATAAGTACATGAGGGATGGTAGTCAAGAGGAAAGAGACTTGCACCATGTAATAGGACAAGGAGCAATGAGTGTAAGTTGGAGCACAAGAAGTTCCATCTCAAGATGAAAAAAAACTTCCCAGTGAAGGTGACAGAGCACTGGAATGGGCTACCCAGGGAGGTTGTGGAGTCTTTCTCTGGAGACTTTTCCTGTGTGACCTGCCCTAGACTCTGTGATCCTGCTCCAGCACAGGGGTTGTACTTGAACACCTCTAGAGGTGCCTTCCAAACCCTAATGATCTGGGTGCCTGTGTGTCTGACTGAAAGTAAAGATGCTTCCCTTTGCCCAAACAGGGAAAAAAAAGTCTAAAATATTTTAGATTTTATACAACCTAAAAGAAACTTAATTTTAGTTCAACTAGAATGAAAACCAGGAAATAGTAGGGAACAGCACAGTGTATTAGGAATTTAATGAATGTGATAAAGATAACCCATACAACGTTGTGGCCAGGTTAGCAAAATAAAACGTGAGGATATTTACTTAATCTGTGAACAGCCCTGCTAACGTTGACGATAGTATTCCTGTAAGTGAAATTCCTTGTGAGCCTTGATTGGGTAATTGTTTAGGGTTTTTTCTTCTTTAATTTGGATTTAAAAACAGTAGTTTGTCAAGGGTTAAGTAGTGTTGTTTCCTAAGACTTCAAAGGTAAAAAATAGCCTGACTTTGGCCTGTTTATGGAAACCATGAAGGCCGTGAAGAGCAGCTGGCAAGCCTCTTGGGGTACTTCCTTTACTGCAAAGCAGGGAAGTTATCTGTACCAGAAGCTTTTTATTTACTTTTAGTCTGGCATAAGCTGAGTGACCGGTTCCAGCCACAAAAGGCAAAATCCTGCAACAGCCTTTAATTTATATTTGCCCCAGGAGGCTGTGTAACTTCTGTTATTGTTTGCTTCACAAGTTCAGTGCAAAACCTTACTCCTTTCTCAGGAGGTTTGAAAATCTAACCTTTTGTAAAGGTCGCTTGTTAAAGAAGTGCTGACTGTTTCTCAGGGTGGATTGTTTGTGTGCTCTGATCATACCTGCAGGATCACCTAGGACACTCTTCACACTTACATAGCAAGTAACTGTCTCCGTGTACTGTTTCACAGCTTGTTGTTTTTGTCAGACTTGTCCTGTCTACCCTGAGCTCAGAGTACCTCTTCAGGTAACAGCGTGTTGCATATTGGAGGGAAAGAGAAGATCAAACACCCTGTTGAAAGAGTGGTATTTATAGGAATGTGGCAGTGGTCAGAGATTTCGTCTGCACGCTCTGGAGCTCCTGCTGAGACTGGATACCGGGTTTTCTTTCTTGAGCATGCATTTATTGCCTGTAAAACAACAAAGCAAATGCTGTTTCATCATAATGCGTAAGATATGAAACATTTGGGAAAAGGTGTTAAAAGTATGAGCAATAAAATGGGAAAAACAAAGATTGCTTCATTTGGTTCATATATGCTATATACTTTGCACCTCTGTCTTTGGATTTGTAGCTTATGTCACAATGGTGAGATTTCTTTATTTTAGTATCTTTAATGCTTTCTTTGGACACAGGTCTCTTCTTTAAAGGAGCTCTCATGTTATTGTGTCCCAGACTACCCCTTTTATCTGAATCAAGTACAGTCCCTGCCTGTCTTCGAAAATCAGTGCTCTCATTCGTCAGGTTCTGCTGGAATAAGATGCAATGAGCAAGTAATGCAGGAATCTGAATGGTTTTTCTCCTGATACCTGCTAGCTTGCACTGTAACTTGTTCTTTGGGAGGATCTTTTCCACGTAAGCCAAAGTTCTAGTACTTCCCCCATGACTGCATCTGTTTAGGAAGCATCAATTTAGGAAGTACGGCATTTTCTTCCTGCGCCGGACGTACAAACAGACTGGACGTACACAAATCCATGGGCCCAGACGGGA